>BMAU01018390.1:0-600000 GCA_019973935.1 Trichonephila clavipes
ATACTAGAGGACTCGACAGACGTTGTCCTGTGTACACACATCTTAAATTCAAAAATTCCAAATTTTTATGAATAAGCTTTAACAATCTGTACCGTTTTGAGTAAAATTTGTATTAAAAAGTTCTTACAATTTCTAACGTCATTACATTTACGGTTTTCACAATTCAATCAATTGATAGTGTGAGTATGTGTATACTATGAGCGAAGTTAAATAAAAAAGCTGTGTGAATAAAAACTTAAACTTGTTTTAATTAAAGGTGAAAAGTTGAAACTCAAACTATTTTATAACAAGTATATTTATTACATTGTACATAAACTTAATTTATTCTAATGCCATTGCCTATTCTAATCGAAAAGATGTTAATTAAAAACGCTAAAAGCGTGAATTGCGCGCGGGCGTCTGCATTTTCGTAAACAATAAAGACCGGGTTTGGCCAGTTTGGCTGAAAATCAATTTTCGACGCCAACTTACGTCTTTTTTCAATTCCTACTATTAGCTGATCTCTCTCTATATATTTTATTTGTTTAAGGTGTTATTTATTTATCTTGGTGGAATTTTCAATCGTTAATAAAATACATTTTAAAGTGCTCAATTGAGCTGACATGTAATGTACATGATTATTTTGGATGACAATACAATAATTTTTAATTATAATTAATAAAAATTAATTGATTAAAACTAATTATTTAAAACATTACAAATACAGCCACGTTGGCGACTTAGCGATCCTTTTGGCGACTTATGACAAAATTTGAAAAGGTTTTCTTCTCACGTGTTACAGCATTCAGTTGAAAGGAAATTTTATATACACGATTGTTTCGGATGACAATACGATACTTTAATGATAATTAATAAAAATTAATTACCACTTAATGTTGTGATTCTGTCATATGTATATACATATTTATATTAATTGCAACTATTTAATATAAAAGTAGCTAAAATAAATTTTTTCTTGATTGATCTAAGTAGGAATTGATTTAAAAAAAAATTTTATATTACTCGTTTATAACAGCGTTGTTACAACAATGCAGGTGAATGTTGAGTTGCATTTTTTTATTGTTTTTAATTAATATCTTTTTAACTAATTACATTATTGGAACGAATTGTGAATCTAAACCATTCACGAAATTACTTGAACCCCCACAAAAAATTTCATCGAAATCGGTCCAGCCGTTTAGGAGGAGTTTAGTGACCAACACACGCACAGAAGATTTTTATATGTAAAGATATGTCTTTTTTTATGCGATTTGTTTTGTGCGATTTTGTTTTTTTATGTGCGATATTTTTTTTACGCGGTGTATGAATTTCAAGGGGTTTGGCGCGACTGTAATGTTTTTCTTCTATTTACCAGTGGCATAAAGGAGAATGCTAGGACCTCTCCCCCCTGAAAGTCAGGTTTTACCTTTAATATTTTACAAATTGGCTAAATAGGTATTTAGCGTAAGTCAGACCTTTTGCCCCTAGAGTCCTGCCCCTACCCCGTGATGCGGGGGTGTATGTTACGCCACTGAAATGTAGAAAGTTCAAGACACTCTGTTCATTTATTATAAACAGTCTCCCGACAATGCGCATTCAGTTACTTTCTCTCAACGCTCCAGCAGCCCGCGCTTGATTGAAGACGAAACTTTCAATAACAGTGACATTATCAATAATTTGATAAATTATGAAGACGGACAAGAAGAACCGGATTCTTTGAGAGCGGATAAAAATATGCAGGGATGCAGCTTTCTGACAAATTGGAAAAGAATTTTTTTAAAATAGATACCATTTAAGAAAGGAGTATAAAATTCTAAAAAAAGTTTCAATCATGCATATATGGTTATCGTGACGTTTACAAGCAACTGACCTCACGATCTTCGTCACAAAAGCTTATCTCTTACTTTATGTTGCCAAAAATATATCAATTGAATTTGCACCTTCAAGTAACGAAAGCGAATTTGAACTTATTCATTACAGGACTTTGGATTACGATGAGTAGCGATGAATTATGTATGTGCATTTTAAAGACTTATCCATGTATACAATGAGAAACTATATGTTTTTAAAATGTTTCCATGTGTAATATTTATTTATTTTGTTATGGAAGTACTCTTACATAAATTTCGTAAATAATTGGCATATTTTATAAATGCGACTTTTTTTATGCGGTCCCTATCCACCACATAAAAAAGTTTTTGTAGTATTTCCACGAATTAGAGTTTGTTATATGTAAGAAGTTATGAAATTTTTGAATATTTTTTTTGTGCGTTTATTTTTAAGCGGTCCCTATCTACCGCACAAAAACAGGTTCAACTGTACTTTATATTTTAAAAAAAATTGTAGTTAAGAGACTTATTTTTCAATTTGTAGATTTTAGTTATAGCGTCAATATAGCAATACATTTTAGTTTTCAAGTGTTAAAATCTTATTTCAATTTTATTTTAGATTGACAAATACCTGAGTGTCAGTAAAAGAATGGAACTATCAGCAGCTTTAAACCTGACAGAAGTACAAATCAAAACGTGGTTCCAAAATAGAAGGTAAAAAAAAATTCATTCACAAAATATTTCTGTTTACAGTATGACACTGCTGGACAATTGCTAAGGACGGATAACACTATCATCCATAGCAACCACAAAATGAAAGGAAGCAAAATGTGGAAAATTAGAATAAGTGCGGGATATTAGTAAGAAGTATGAGTATGCAAATTTTTTTCCACGTCTGTTCATCACGTGATAGCGTTCATAAGAGCTTTAAAGGTTTTGACGCGTGTGGACAGATGTTGTTTCAAGTCAAAGTTTTACAGGAAAGATTTAATAGACGAACTTAAAATTTTTGGCATGTCTTCCCGACATCACATAGATGATTTTATGCGTGGCCGAATTATTGGAAAGATCGAAGAAGGGCTAAAAATAACAGATGTTGCCAGGGAGTTCGACATCGCTCACAGCGTTGTTTCACGGCTGTGGAAGTCATTTAAAACTACTGGAATGCGTAGTAGACGGCACGGGGAGGTCGTGTTAGAAGTACGACGCCTGCAGAAGACAGATATATCGTCCTATCAGCAAAAGGAACAGGCGCACCACAGCTCAGCAGGTGGCAAATCAGTTTCTTGCTGCCTCAGGAAAGCAGATCTCCCGAAAAACTGTTGCCAGACGTTTGAGGGGAGGAGGACTATACGCACGCAGACCTGTTGTGTGTGTCCCATTGACCAGACAGCACCGTACTGCCCGTTTGCAATGGTGTCGTGAGCATCACAATTGGACTGAACAGAACTGGGCATGCGTACTATTCTCAGATGAGAGTAGGTTCAGTCTGTCATCGGATTGTAGACGCCAACTGATCTGGCGCGAGAGTGGTACTGCTTATCGTCCAGAAAATATCCAGGAAAAGGACCGATATCCGACATGCAGTATCATGGTGTGGGCCGGCATCATGATCAATGGCCGCACGCGCCTACATGTGGTTGCGAATGGGACTATGACGGGCCAACGATACATTGATGAAGTTCTACTTCCTCATGTTCGTCTTTTCCGTGGTGTTGTCGGTGATAAATTTGTTTTTATGGACGACAACGCAACATGTCATCGAACACTCGCTGTTCAGGATTGTCTAGACAGCGAGGGTATTCAACGTCTCGTATGGCCAGCGCGTTCTCCAGATCTAAATCCCATTGAAAATGTGTGGGATGCTTTGGGGAGGCAAGTTGCTGGTCGAAACTATCCTCCAACAAACAAGAACGCCCTGCACTCACAGAGGAATGGGATAAATTGCCTCAACAGCTGCTGGATAATGTTGTGCAAAGTATGGTACGACGTGTGGAATGTTGCATCACACTCCACGGTGGACATATCCCGTACTAATACCTTTCTTTAAGGTGCCTGCTGACTTTTAGATGCATTGTTCCGTTTCTCCGTACGCAGATCAAATGAACATTTTTTTTTCTTTCAGATGTTTCACAGCTTTTGTACTTTCCAGAACAATAAATATTCTTTATTCTAATGTCTGAACAGTGTGGCAACTGTATTTTATCCTACTAGGCCTCATGTTTCGCTTAATGTTATGCTACATAGAAATTTGTGATCCGTCCTTAGCAATTGTCCAGCAGTGTAGTATTCCTACATTGTGCTTAATAATGAATTGTAGTATTCGACCACAAAAATCTATTATGTATTTATATGATCTTATATGCATTTATTAAAATTGAAATAGCATGAATATCATACGAATATTGCTGAATAATTACCAGAGGATTGAGGCCCAGTGGCTGAGTGGTAGTGAATCACGCTTCCGCCCCACAGGTTCGGGGTTCAAATCCCAGGTTGGGCAAGTTCGACTCAGCCTTTCAGCCTTCGATTAATGAAGATCAAGCTTGGTTGAGAACTAAACATTCGGAATTTTTGCGATTTAGACTGACCACCTGACCGGAACATCTGCTCATGCATCTCAGCACCTAACAATGCCAGTTTAAGCTCTTTTCGAGCCCTGGGCGCACAAGACATACGGCCTCTTTGGTACTGTTGGATTCAAGGAAGGGCTCTTGGATCCGGTTAATTTCAGTTTATCCGAGCACCTGGTCACTCACCCCAAACGCTCGATGGATAAACCTGCAATGACACCCAAGGACACGTAAACTGAAATTGGCACAGTAGACCTTCGCCCTCATGGGCTGTTGCGTCACTGAGTTTAGTTTATGATGAGATTCTGCGTACCACACTTCAATATCTTTAATACAAGCCCTTTTCTCTTCTAGTAGTATGTGTGTCTATGGAATATATTTTTTAAAATTTATGCTGTTGTTCTGAATCTCTATTAGTAGTGAAGTTATTATATTTAATATATTTGGCTTAAAATTACAAAATTAATAAAGCAAAGGTTTTTTTTAGAGAGAGAGTCTTATGATAAACGTTTCAAAATTCCTTAATTGATATATACGCGAAAAAAAATTGAATCATTCACTCATTTACTCAATAATAACGAAATTTTAGGAACTGTTAGACAAATAGACTTGAAATTTGGCGTGTATGTTTCTTTTGTTGAGTAGCGATCTACTAAGTAGGAGTTCTGTGGAAATAGACTTCCAAGAACTCTGGGGGGATGCGGAAGCCCCAAAATAGGTAAAATAGGTAAAAAATATCCAATTTTTGAACTGTTAGGCCTACAGATGAAATTTGGCAGAAATATGTTCCTTTTGTTGAGTACAAATTCACTAAGTGGCCACGGTAGCCGAGTGGTCAAGGTATCGGATTGGGGCTGGCCTTGTCACGAGTTCGAGCCCAGTACTACTAAAGACCCGCCGTGTAGGGGTATGATGCACGTTAAATCCATCGAGAGCTCAAACGTCCTCCCGTTGGTGTGGTGTGGTAGTTAGGAGATAGGGGTGCCACCTCAGGTGTCAACCACGTCACTTGACCAGGGTTCAAAATTACATGATCCATCGCCAAACGCCCTCGTGTAGATGAGCATTGAGACGTTAATAGTCACTCACTCACTCACCCAAAGGGGGAGGGAACACTTCGGGTGCATAAAAGATAAATATATTTCCGTTTATTAAGTTCAGATCCTGACCTTTTTGAGTCAAGAAGCGAGGGCCAAATGTTTCTAAATTTTGTCTAAAGCTTATAGATGTCTACCAAATGCTTAAAAACAACTGTTGCTCAAAAAACATGAAATACTCAGAGAAAGAGGTAAGTAAGGGCTAGTTATTCATACTTTTAATAATAAAAATCCTTATTTTTAAACGCAATTCATCGTTCTATGCCACTAATGATGGAGACACTCATGTAATTCCAACTTAAGTGAAAAATTCCACAACACAATTATTGAAAAATGTTTTAAAAACATTAACCACACACACAGAAAGAGAATGTGTTGTCATATTTTCTTCCAGTATTTATTTGCTACATTTCTTTTTTACGAAAGAAACTATATCAATGATTAGACTTCCGCTATTTTAGTCTATTTATTTTTCAATTCCTACTATTAGTTTACTCTCTCTCTCTCTCTAAATATATTTATTTATATATATATATCTTTTTCAAATTTTCAATCGTTAATAAAATACTTTTTATTCATCCACTCAAGTTCAAATACATTTTTTAAGCTTGTAGTGGATGACACTTGATGTTAATACAGTTTTTTTTAAATATTAATTCATTAATTAAGTTCAATTAATGAATAAATAGTAACAAAAATAATAATCCATCACCATATACAAAAAGGAAAAATGCTCGTTGCGTTCCTATAGCGCTGGGTTTGAATCCCACTTGGGATGCAGTTTCTTTTTACTATACTAATTTTATTGGAAGAATTAAATTGAATTAATGAATAAATAGTAACAAACAAAAATAATAGCAAACACCCTATATGGAAAGGAAAATCGTTTTCTATTTTGCCACTTAATGTTGTGATTCTCTCATATGTATATAAATATTTATATTAATTGTTATTATTTAATAAAAAGTAACTAAAATAAAAATTTTCAACTATATAAGTATAGGAATTTACTTACATTTTTTATATTACATTACTTGTCCTTGAAATACTCGTATATTCCATTCATAATTTTCTTTGCTTAAATAATTTAAACGATGTTCATTCATTTATTGTTCCAGAACAAAATGGAAGAAACAACTGACAGCTCGAATGAAAATCGCACACAGGCAGGGATTGTGGCCGGCACATTACCTACCATCTGCCCACGCTTTCGCACCATTCCTAAGCACCTCATATTGTCAACTGTCGTCTGCTGCCCTCGGTGATAACATTGACATCACAAGGACATCGGTCAGTGACAACGGGAATGCACCTCCAGATCTAGACGACAACAAATCACTAGACGATAAATGATACTCTTTCCAATGTAAACATGTATTGTCTGTTCGACGTGTTTTAAACCCAGAGAAAAGAACTGAGGAAAACCAATTTAGAAAATAAACTTACCGTTGAATTAGCTTCCAGCTGAAATTGTGATATAACAATACACTTTTTTGGAACGCGAACATCCAAAAAAAAGTACATGACTGTGGATGATGGAACAACAACCATAGTAGCCATTTTTAATTGCTGAGTGAACCGTTCATCTGTTGTTTACAAATTGAATGTTAAACGCGGAAAACAATAACAGGTTCAAGTTGAAAATCTTTAGTGATAATAGTTTATTTCCTCAAATGTGATAAATTGTACTTAATCACATATTTTAATTTAAGGATACTATGAAATATGACCTAACGTTTTAATAACAGGCTACCGAAGAATAGGAGTTGATGCTCACACACACATAATTAAACTCATAAAGGTCGATATATCATTTGATCCAATATAAATTATTAATAATCTCTGTTAGAATAAATGCTTTAAGCACGCAATTTCACGATGCAATGTTATTACTACCCTGTAATGAACAAAATAATATTTGCTTTTCATGGAAGGGTAACGAATAAATCGAATAATAAAATATTTTTAATCTTTTTAACTTGATTTGATCAAATAATCAAAGTGCATTTGCTAATTCTATGTGTATCCATCATTCATAATGCGGTATTTCAGATATAGCTATGGTGGATAATTAAACTGCAAGGGGCAAAATCACATGACAAATGCAATCACGTGTTTCCAGCCAATCAGTTCATATGTCTCTCTGTTGCCAACTTTTGTTTTTTCACAGAAACTTTGTTTTATGAATACTAGGAAGGGGTCCACCTAACGGCGGACTAGACCCCAATGTACAAATTGTACAACTATTCATACTCGTTGCTCAACTTATAAAACTGTAATTTACATGTATTGCATATATTACGTAGTTCTATTTATTTGTTCTTTTTTTCGCAAAATTCGTTCGTGGCGCTCCTCTTCAGTTAAATTCCTCACTGAAATGAGCTGCTTCATCCAATGTTTCATTGATAAAGAAGTCCTCAGATTTTGATAAACCTGAAGCTCTTGCAGCGTCATTGAAAATTGAGTATTTAGTTCCGATGATTGTTAGTAAGTCTTCGTATGGGGCAACGTCTTTCTTCTCCTCAACAATTCCAGTCCAAGCAATCGTTGCGATATTTTTATGCGAGAGCTTGCAATAATGTACTGTCGCAACCGTATTGGCAACATTATACGAGTATGAAATGGTGTACATGGCTGCCAATTCAGCACGTATGACATATGCGAAATCGGGGTTGCCAACTGGGTGGAATTATCCTAAAGGTCGGCATTGTTGCGATAATACGTATTAAATTTAGTGCAGCATCACGAAAAACTTTTTTTATACAGAGAGAAATACATTTGTTCGCGATAATAAATAAAGAAAATACAATTAATTTTTAAAAAGTAAAAAGAATTTCACAATTTTTTTAATTAGAAGAATTTTAATACTTGAACATCCTTACGCAGCGGACTAAATTCATGTGACGCCATAAATTACATGATAACGACAACCACATGTTTCTACCCAGTTAGTTCAAAAACTCATTTGACGTCATAATCACACAATAAACGCAATCATGTGTTTCCAGCTAATTAATTCATGCGATTCGTTGTTGCCAACTTAAGCTCTTTGCAGAAACTTTCTCTTAAAAAGTATATATTTGCCAAAAATAAAAACGCACATAGGTATACAGAAAATAGGTTTTTTAAAATGCATGCACAAAATACGATTTTTTTAAAAATTTGAAATCTTTTGATGAAATTGTTTTTAAAAAAATTGAACATCTTTACCCAATGATGAAATATGAAATTTCTTCTAAGTTTTACAAATAGAACAACAAGTACAAGTTAGTTTAATGTCAGCTTTGAATTCAATGGAGAATGCGTGCTTGTTTTTATCATGTGACCGTCATGAATTTAACCCATTATTAAGTTCGAAATCGTATCTAACGTCAACTTTGAATTCAACAGAAAACATGATTACATTTATCACGTGACCATCATGAATTTAGCTCATTGACGATCAAGTTACATTACAGTATATTATGTCACATAAGAAAAATAAATTACGTATTTTTTGACTATCCAAACAATAATCAATCATGCAGAAAATCGACAGTAGCTATGTCGTATGATTATACAGCATGTAAAAGATCCCTACAGTGTTTTTTGGCTTGGGTGCTCTCGGTAAAATTAAATCCTATTACAGGTTTGCATCGTCAGTGTTCAGGTGCCTCTCTCTAGGAAGGAAAATGGGCATCAAACTACCTACAACGATTGGTATCCGCCTGTATGGTGCCGCTCTAGAAAGAGATACCAGGTTCCGGAGAATGTACTAGGTTTGCTAGATAAAACACCGATCCACAGCCCATTAGAAATAAAAACAACAATAATAATTAATCAACTGTTGAACCAATTAAAAGTTTAGAATACAAACTACTCGCACAAAGAAAATCTCAAATCAAAGAATTATTTTACTTTTCGATTGCTTATGTTTTGCAACAAGTGCTTTATTATGAAAATAAAAGAGTTTAATATTATTTAATATTTCTCACTACAAAAACATATCACATTGGCGATATTGTTATATCTAATATCTCTTTGGCGATGAAAGATTGCTTTTGGCAAAGGTCATTGTGAATCGGTTCTGCATTTAGATGAGGAAATCAATGCTTGAATATTACTGAAAACTTTTAATTTTATTTGGCGATGTTATTATATTTAATAGCGCAATGGTGATAAAGGATTGATTTTGGCGAGGATCAGCCTAACTCGATCATACATTCAAATTAGGAAACTAAAGCTTGATTTTTACTGGAAACACATCTGATAATGTTTGATTACTAATTGGTATTTTTTGAAGGAAATTGAGAGCTACGTAGTATTTAATATATAAAAATTATTTATTTTCAAGGGATCATTGATGAAACGAAAATCAATCTTTACTACTGTGGTTTGCATCAAAACTACTGTGGTTTTTATTTTTTTAAAATAAAACACTTTAAAAAAGTATAATAAAATCTACCCATAAGTCTGGTTATCTTTGTACTTTAGCAACGCTGTTATGAAATCTACTTGTTTTGCTTCATCATTTTTAAGTAAAAAAATTCAGAAATTTAAAAAATTAAAAGTAAAAACATTTTACGTTTTCAATGTACGTATTTATAAATATTACAATAACGTTTTTCAACGCGATAATTTTTTTTAATTTTTTCTATATGTAAAGCATTTACATTTTATTTATAAAGGACTTTTCACACACACAATGTTATTGAATCGCATATAAATTATTCTATATTAAAAGCATTTATGTTGTTTATGAATAATTTAAATTTTATTCGTGAAATATTTGTGTTACTTACATTATGTAGTAAATTTTATTCATTATAGACTTTACGTTTTTTACATTTTACATAAATTTTATTTACTATAGATGTTATGTTTATAGATCTCATAAGTATTATTTAAAATGTTTTTTGTACTTATTTTTCAGTGAGATATATTAAGAAATTATTAAATTAGTGCAATGTGATTTTGCTTGAAGTGTTACTAATTGTGTACATTTGGTAATATTATTTTCAACTATGAAGTTACTATTATTTAGTGCTATGATTAGAAATATTACATTACAACTGATGGGTTTTCAAAAGGAAACAAATATAAATCCATAACATATATCTTGCAAAAATAGCAGTTTTTGAATAAAAAAAGGTGCATATGTAATGGAATTCATTGTTTTATGAAAGCTGTAAACATGTACGTATTTGATTGTAAATATTCATGAAAATAAAAAAAAGTTTTTACTGTTATCTTTTATTTTTAATCATTTCTGTTAACCTCGTTCGAGTCTTCATATAGTATGTAATAACACACATAAATAATAACTCTTCTGCAATATTTTGTTAAATAAATCAAGATAAAATATATAACAAACTCTTTATTTGAATACAATCAATCCAAAATTTGAATCTGTTTTTTAAATTTATCACATACTATTATCTTTTTTTTATCTTAATTTATTTACATAAAGTAATCATAATCATCCTTGAACTGTTCTTGGTTCAACTGTAGATTCTTGGGTGCTGGAGCTAGCTTTAAGCCTAAAAAAGAGTTAGAATAATTATTCAGAAGCAAAAATTTTTGAAACTTTAAATGTAACTCTTTTTTAGACAAAATATTGATTGCATTCCTCCAATGTAAATCAAAGAGCGGGTCATTCTATTCCTACTATTTAGTTCACACACAAAAATCTCTCTCTCTCTCTCTATTATATATATATATATATATATATATATATATATATATATATATATATATATATATATATATATATATATACACTGCTGGACAATTGCTAAGGACGGATCACAAATTGCTATGTAGCATAACATTAAGCGAGACATGAGGCCTAGTAGGATAAAATATAGTTGCCACACTGTTCAGACATTAGAATAAAGAATATTTATTGTTCTGAAAGTACAAAAGCTGTAAAACATCTGAAAGAAAAAAAAATGTTCATTTGATCTACGTACGGAAAAAATGGAACAATGCATCTAAAAGTCAGCAGGCACCTTAAAGAAAGGTATTAGTACGGGATATGTCCACCGTGGAGTGTGATGCAACATTCCACACGTCGTACCATACTTTGCACAACATTATCCAGCAGCTGTTGGGGCAATTTATCCCATTCCTCTGTGAGTGCACGGATGAGGGTGTTCTTGTTTGTCGGAGGATAGTTTCTGACCAGCAACTTGCCTCCCCAAAGCATCCCACACATTTTCAATGAGGTTTAGATCTGGAGAACGCGCTGGCCATACGAGATGTTGAATGCCTCGCTGTCTAGACAATCCTGAACAGCGAGTGTTCGATGACATGTTGCGTTGTCGTCCATAAAAACAAATTTATCACCGACAGCACCACGGAAAAGACGAACATGAGGAAGTAGAACTTCATCAATGTATCGTTGGCCCGTCATAGTCCCATTCGCAACCACATGTAGGCGCGTGCGGCCATTGATCAAGATGCCGGCCCACACCATGATACTGCAAGTCGGATATCGGTCCTTTTCCTGGATATTTTCTGGACGATAAGCAGTACCACTCTCGCGCCAGATCAGTTGGCGTCTACAATCCGATGACAGACTGAACCTACTCTCATCTGAGAATAGTACGCATGCCCAGTCCTGTTCAGTCCAATTGTGATGCTCACGACACCATTGCAAACGGGCAGTACGGTGCTGTCTGGTCAATGGGACACACACAACAGGTCTGCGTGCGTATAGTCCTCTTCCCCTCAAACGTCTGGCAACAGTTTTTCGGGAGATCTGCTTTCCTGAGGCAGCAAGAAACTGATTTGCCAGCTGCTGAGCTGTGGTGCGCCTGTTCCTTTTGCTGATAGGACGATATATCTGTCTTCTGCAGGCGTCGTACTTCTAACACGACCTCCCCCGTGCCGTCTACTACGCATTCCAGTAGTTTTAAATGACTTCCACAGCCGTGAAACAACGCTGTGAGCGATGTCGAACTCCTGGCAACATCTGTTATTTTTCGCCCTTCTTCGATCTTTCCAATAATTCGGCCACGCATAAAATCATCTATGTGATGTCGGGAAGACATGCTAAAAATTTTAAGTTCGTCTATTAAATCTTTCCTGTAAAACTTTGACTTGAAACAACAACTGTCCACACGCGTCAAAACCTTTAAAGCTCTTATGAACGCTATCACGTGATGAACAGACGTGGAAAAAAATTTGCATACTCATACTTCTTCTTACTAATATCCCGCACTTATTCTAATTTTCCACATTTTGCTTCCTTTCATTTTGTGGTTGCTATGGATGATAGTGTTATCCGACCTTAGCAATTGTCCAGCAGTGTATATACATATATAAATCTTGTTCAAATTTTCTATCGTTAATAAAATACTTTCTATTCATCCGTACAAGTTCAAATACATTTTTTAAACTTGTAATAGAGGCCACTTCATGTTAATACAGTTGTTTTAAAAATTACTTTATTAGTTAAAATGAATAAAAAGTAACAAAAATACGAGTCTAACACTCTATATAAAAATGCAAATTACTCATTGTGTCCCTGTAGCGCAATGGATAGCGCGTTGGACTTTTAAACCAAAGGAAGTGGGTTCGAATCCTACCTGGGATGGCCTAGTTTCTGAGAATGTGATTTATCAATGAATAAATAGAATCAATAACAATAATCCAGTACCGTATATAGAAAGGAAAATCGGTTTCTATTTTGCCACTTAATATTGTGATTCTGTCATATATATATACATATTTATATTAATTGTAATTATTTAATAAAAACTTTAAAATTTTCTTTGTTGACCTAAGTAGGAATTGATTTTAATTTTTTTTATATATTACTTGTTTTTTATTTTGATAGTTTAATGAAAAATGCATCCTACGTGCTTGTCCGCTTCATTAAGTTCGTCATTGGTCAATATGTATCGAAATTAAAAACAATCAAATAAAAAAAAAGAGTCCGGGGGAAAATCTCAACCAGTGATTTTGATCTGTAATTAAAAGATCAAGTGCATTTTGAATTATTCAAAGATTACTTAAATATCGGCTAAAATCATGTGATGACATAGTCACATGTAAACTGCAGTCACGTGTTTCCAGCCAATCAGTTCATATTCACATGTTAAATGCGATCTTGTGTTTCCAGCCAATCAGTTTATGCATTTCGCTGTTGCCATTTTGCTTTTTGCAAAAACTTTTTTTTAAAAATTACATTTTTGTAAACAGTATTAATGCACAAAAATCACTACAGGCATAATAGTAAAAATACGTATAATATAAGGTGTTTTTTATTTTGTAAAACTTTTTAAGGAATCGTAATACCCGAACATCTTTAATCGGATCTGAAATTTTATTTAAATTTTGCAAAAATAGAACATCGAACGCAAGTCTGAATTAGATGGAGGACACTTAATTGCATTTATCATGTGATCGTGATGAATTTAGTCCATTTTTGGAGTAATAATTTGCTTATTTTTACTCTTCCATTTATAAGGGGATATCATAGCATCCTTTCTAAACCTTGATTCTACACAAGCATTCTTTTTAAAAACAAGTCTTTTCAATTACCTCACTTTTTTTGTAACGCATAATCTGTAAACGCTAATTTTTTAAAAAAAAAATGATTGCAGCAAGGATTCTTGAATTGGTGAAGCGGCGCTTTTCCGTGGAAGATAGAATCCGCAACCCTTCAGTTCTAAAAGCACGTAACATACAACTAGACCAAAATGATCCCTTCTGCCCAAAGGCTGTTACTGGTTTATATAGATGATACCACTATACTGGCAACTAACAGGGTCAGATAATTAAATACTCGATTAAATCAGATTCTATGGACAGCAGTAAATAGAACTGGCCCAATAAAAGCTTCCTCCCCCTCCAAAAAAAGAATCTTTAACTATATTATAATTGTTTTAAAAAATTAGGCAATTATTGGCATCCTCTTTATGTACATATTTGACGCGGGAAAAGACTCTATTTGGTTTTCAAGGTATTTTAATATCTGTTTTAAATATAGATATTCCTGTTTCTAGAGAATAAAACCTGAAAGTTTTTTTTAGAAGCTGTCTTTTTAAAGGGTGTTTTTTTAGAGGTATAGAACTTTAAATTGCAATAAAACAACGATGTATTATTCGATTGACATGAATTTTTTTATTCGAAAGATAATCTTGTGGCATTACATTTTAAATATGATCAAGCAAGGCGTAGATTCGTCGAATGGGCCCAAAACGAAATTGCCGTTGTTCCCGATTTTCATAAGCGAATTTTGTTTAGCGATGAAGCGCACTTCTGGTTGAATGGCTACGTCAACAAACAGAACTGCCGCATTTGGAGTGAAGCTAATCCACAAGTGTATGTCGAAACACTGTTACATCCAGAAAAACTGACTGTTTGGTGCGCTTTATGGGCTGGTGGAATCCTTCTTCAAAAACGATGAAGGCCACAACGTTACAGTCAATGGTGATCGGTATAGAGCCATGATTACTAACTTTTTCATTCCTGAATTGAACAATCATGATGTCCAGGAGCTGTGGTTCCAACAAGACGGCGCAACATGTCACACAGCTCGTGCCATAATCTATTTATTGAAAGACACGTTGGGTGACCGCCTAATTTCACGTTTGGAACCTGTGAATTGGCCTCCAAGATCTTGTGATTTAACACCTCTAGACTATTTTCTGTTTGGCTATGTAAAGTCATGGGTCTATGTGGATAAGCCACAAACACTTGACCATTTGGAAGACAACATTCGCCGTGTTATTGCCGATATACGGCCACAAATGTTGGAAAAAGTCATCGAAAATTGGACGTCCAGATTGGACTACATCTGAGCCAGCCGTGGCAGTCCTATGCCAGAAATCATATTTAAAATGTAATGCCACAAGATTATCTTTCGAATAAAAAAAAATTCATGTCAATCGAATAATACATCGTTGTTTTATTGCAATTTAAAGTTCTACACCTCTAAAAAAACACCCTTTATAATTATTATTCTTATTTCTGAAAGACTCACACATAACATTTTTTGACAACCAATGTCATCTTTATAGCCTGATCATGTCCAATAACTGAAATAACTTTTTCTCAAATGTAGGGGGAGTTTTGTATTCTCGAATGAGAAATCGGATCGCCCATATCATTCGAATGATCGAAACTGTGTGTGTGTGAAAAAGTAATATCTCTTTCCAAGAAACTCAAAATTGATACGCTTGTTCCGACCATTGTGAGATTGTTTTCTCTCATATACACTATTTATTTTTTTCCCTTCTGATTTTTAAATTGCATAGTAATTGAATTTGCTGTAACCTAGAAACAATTGTATTACCTGAGCCACTAGCAACGCAGAAAGGCAATGGTCTGTTCCATTTCCCGGTTATTTTACATTCGTAAGGTCTTCTAGGAGTCGCCTTCTGGTCTTCAAAGGGTTGGCAACTCACGTAACACCTCGGGGATGAACGCGTCGTGCCTGTATAGCAATCTACAGATCCAGGAGACATCAGTGATACAGTACAGTCCACGAAAGCTAGAAAAGAAAATGGCTAATTATTTTAAGGTTCAAATGGTGCATTTTTTAGCCCTTTGTGTTGTTGTTGTTGCTTATGCCACCTGTCTGACAGAGACACATCGAGGCCCAGGAAATTCATCGTGGCAAGGGGCTACATGTACGCCAGTCGTTGGCCTTAGCCTTGACAGTACAATTTAGCTCGGTGAAATTCCCAAAGGGACGATAGATCTTAACGATAGATAGCAACACCACCGATCTCCTCCTCCACAATTTAGGCATGGAACTGAAGGGGAGGGAAATATTCTCCAGTCCCTTGAACTTGTGGTTTCAGCTGTGACTACCCACAAAACTTTCAGACCCATTGATTTAACGACACGTTCTCCGTTTGTACTCGGAGGGTATTTATGAGAACCCTCCTGGGTTCTACCTTGGACACCCAGATTAATTTGAGGCAAAGAGTCACTAAGAGCCATTTGTATAATAATAACTTATATTTATTAACTTGATTCCAATATGAGAAACTCTAATGACATATAATACTATTGTTACGTCAAACAAAAGGGATTTACCTTTAATATTAAATTAAATTACGAATTATGAAATTAATCGATAATTATGCGTAAGATCAATAAGGTCTGCCGAAATTAGAGGTCTGAGAAATACACGCAGCTCGAATTATTAGCTTTCATTAACTTAGACTAGTTTTATTAAACTAACGCTAGTTTTAAGCAATAATGAACTATAGTATATCACCTGTTGATACTCCGATGTCTTCAGAGGTACATTAACTTATAAGCTTCATTCGTAGAATACTAGCAGTAACTCTTCACTATCGTAATCCTCTAAAGATCGTCTCCGCTGCTGCTGGCTCAATAGCCTTCCATTTTGCTGTACAACGCTCTACTTAAATACCCTATCTGCTTTACATATCCCGTTCGCTTCTCGGAGTTGATTGAAAATATACGCGAATTTATAATCCCCAAAAAGACACCTAAGAATATTAGTCAAAGATTCCGTACAGATTCGTCACATATTTGGTGACGTCGGGCATCGAACCCATGCCTTCCGGCCTGGAGACCGATGCTCTAGCCACTAGGCTACCCACGACCCAAAAGCCCTTTGTAGATATCTTCTTCATATTACAAATGAAATCCTAACTTAATTCTCCTCTTGGCGATAACAGAAAAAAAATGACGCCAACAGTGGATTAGACTTTTGAGTCTAATTACTATAAGAGCAAGAATACATTATTTAACTCGCCAAGTTGGCGTTAAACACGTGAAGGTTCTCAAATAGAAACCAACCCTCATATAAGTTATATATATATTTTTAACTCACTATGTTGGCAACAAATACGTGAAGGTTCTCAGATAGAAACCAACCATTACAGAACACTGATAAATGTTTCATTTTTTAACTCTTACTTACGCACTTACTCCAGAGAATCGAGCTCAACCAAAGGGTTTAAAGCTATTTTTAACTCGTCAAGCTGGCGATAAATAAGTGAAGGTTCTCAAATAGAAACCAACCATTACAGAACATAGAAAAATTTTACATTTTTTAACTCGCCAAGTTGGATATAAATTTGAGAAAGTTCTCAAATAGAAACCACCTGTTATATAGAACACAGATACATTTTTTTCTACCCAGAACGTATGTTTATTTCATGGTTTTCATGGTCTTAACCAATCCTTTCCAAACTTTCTGTTTCTGTGCCTTTCTTTGAAAACCATCTAAATTTGGCACCGTTTCAGTGGCTTCACCGATTTCCGAAACAACTGTGTGGTTTTTAGTTTTTTAAAAAAAATTCATGCCGAAGTTCAAAAGAGTTAAATAGATAAAATGAAATATTATGGTTCATAAACTTTGATAAGTAATAAGTATTTTCATTTGATTGAATTATGTTGTGTAATTACATTTTTGTTGAATTTTTCGCACATTCCCTTGTGATAATCCTTGCCCTCCCGTGGGTGTTCAGGCCGCGGTAGCCGAGTGGTATAGGTATCAGACCGTGGCTTGCTTTGTCACGGGTTCGAGCCCAGTACCACTAAAGACCCGCCGTGTAGGGCAGCGATGCACGTTAAATCTGTCGAGAGCTGAAACGTCCTCCCGTTGGTGTGGTGTGGTAGTTAGGAGAGGGGGTGCCAGCTCAGGTGTCGTCCACGTCACTTGACCATGGTTCAAAATTACGTGGTCCGTCGCCAAAAGCCCTCGTGTAGCTGAACAGTGCGACGTTAATATTCAATCAATCGACCCGTGGGTGTTCATCCCAGTTTGGAAATTACTAGACTGACCCATTATGGCTAAACTACTGTCTACTGGACAGATACGTCCCCATTTAGAAGTTTTGTCCAGCCTGTAAGATTCACCCTGCCGTTTAAAAACTTTATAGGCGGCGCGGCCCTCGAAGGGGGGGAGAGAAAACGGAAAGAAGAAAAAAGGTCAACGACATGGCGGGAGGAGCCAGGGAAAACATAAACAACAGAGAAAAAGAAAGAGAGAGATATAGCGAGGACGATAAACGAGATAGGAGACGGAAAATGGCGAAAGAGCGGATGGACGGTGATTTCGCGAGGATAGATGAGAGTAGAGCTAATTAATCAAATGTATATAGTTAGTTTCTTTTATATTTATTTGTGTTGTGTATGTGGGGCTATAACTCCACAATAAATTTTGAGCCACTATAGACTGAGAGCATTTATTGTGCCTGGATTTTCTTTTGGAATCTTCAATTGAACGGAAAGAACCTACAATTCTAATTCAGCCCATCTGAAATTTTATGATAGCCACATAAGAAAATTTCGAAGTTTAAGAAAATTCCTCTAAGGGCGTGTTCTATATTTTTCAGATGCTATTTTTTTCGGATAGAATTTTGAACATAATTTGCATAAGCAAAGCATGATTGTAAGAATTTAAAAGAAATTAATACAAAAAAAAACTTTACACGCAAAAAAAGTAGAACCTTTCCCAATATATATACATACAATTATTTAAAAATATACTTGTTTACCTTCATATTTAAGCTTAAAACATTGAAAAAACAGAAAATGCAACAAGAAAACTTATTCACTGAATCGGTATTAAAAAAAATTAAAAATTGTTTTGATTTTTTTTGTTTTTAATTCCTTTTATAATCATTAAAATTGGTGAGAAAAAAAAGATTTTTTTTAACATTTCTAAAAAGGTTTATTTATCACTGGTCTTAACATTTTCGTTCATCAATATAAACGATTTGTTTTAAATTTTCAAAAATTAATAAGTATGGAACATGATGCTTAAATTATAGCAGTTATTAATCATTGCTATAAAAGAAAATTTTCGTATACATCATGTATTACATACAATAATATTCTTGTGACAAAAAATAATACTGATAATTCGATAAACATATAAAACCTACGTTCACATTCTGCAAATCCAGATGGACGCCACGTATTTTCCCTTTTAGAGCAAGTCAGCGTTCTTGTTACTCCTTCATTTAAAGTATGTCCAAATATGCACTTTTGTGTGCAGTTTCTGAAATGATATTAAACAAATAACATTTTACAGTTTCCTACTTAAGCCTTCATTGTAGTTTTGTAATTATCATCAACATGTAGCAATCTTATTGATTTATAGTTTCATTCATTCGATACATTAGCTTGGAAAAAATGCAGGATTGTAACCGCTCTTGTCATAATAACTGTAACTAACTGTCCTAAGCAACAGAAACGGCCCCTACCCACCACGAATCTTTAGTAGAGACCAGGTGAAAAAAGAATGTACAGTACAGTCCCGATAATCCGAACAATATCGGACCGACCCTGTTCGGATTACGTGATTGTTCGGATTTTGTAAGTAACAGCGAAATCTATTTGAACCGGGAGTACGGGTCTATTGTGTCTATGTATTTTGTCGTAATGTGAGCGTACGCGCCCGCTTTTTTGCCGCTTGGACTGTACTCCCACTCCTCGACGCGTGTGTCCTCCCTCCACCACTTCTAACTTAGTGTGTCAGTGTGACTGCGTGTGCGTGTGCCCGTACTGTTGGCCGTCAGTCGTTCCGCGCTCGTTCTATAATCGTCCGCTTTTGTCTCTGTGTTAATAACAGTGTTACAGTGTGATATTCTACAGTGAAAACAGTTTGTTGTGTGTTTTGGACATTTATCTGTGATACAGTGTACGTAAACAGATTGTTATGGCGAGTAAGCGTAAACACTCAACACTTACTCTTAAAGACAAACTAGAGGTTCTAAAGCGTTTAGATAAAGGTGAAGGTGTGACAAAAAATTGGCTACAGAGTTTAATGTTGGCAAAGCATCAGTTGGAGACATCAATGAATGGATGGAAGAAGACGGGGAAACAGCCGAATTTCTGACTGATGACGACATAGCTGCGGCAGTGACTCAAGAGCCAATGGAGGAGGAGGGGAGTGACGACGAGACGCAATGCGATAAGAAGGACGTGGTGCCACATGCAGACGGCGCAGCTGCCTTTGACCTTGCCCTGCGCTACTTGGAGCAACAGCCCGACACTACACCAGCTGATGTGTTATTTATGAGGCGCTGGCGAAATTACGTATCATCGAAAAGACTGTCTTCGTTGCGTCAGAAAAAAATAACTGAATTAATGTAATAAGGTACTTGTTCACTACATTATCAGTACTGTACTGTACTGTACATATTTTATATTTAATCTTATGTCGTACAATTTTTCATACTAAACATTAGTGTTCTGTTCTGTAGTTTATTCCATTTTAAAATTTGTACCATAACTTGATGTACAGTGCGTGAATATTAAATAAAGAACTGTTTTGAATTAAGGTTTACACTGTTTTATATTGAAATATTCACCGATTTTTTCGTCCTTAAAATTATAAAATTTTTTCCGCGGAGCCGTTCGGATTAACCGGATGTTCGGATTAGCCGTGTTCGGATTAGCGGACTGTACTGTAGTCGCTTTGAAAAACCGCCCATGTTCTTTGCCCATTATTTTTGTTAATGGAATGCGTTGTCTTTGAGTAAACTGACTTATATTAATAAACAACTGTTTCATTAAAAAGAGACTTTATCAAATCCAACCCTAAATTTACCAATTTTAGCTTAATCTGCAATGTCCAAAGCTATACAGAAATGCTTACATTGCACTGAAATCGCAATTTTGCTTTCTTTCCCTCTACTAGTTTAGAAGTTGGCTATTAAATTACTTGTCTAGTTTTCGTAATGAGTTTTATTCTACTTCTGTTCATCTAGTCTGAATCAGGACAATGAACTTTTATAATTTTAATTTAGAGAAATTAAATTAATGAAGGTTCTAATAACTTTATTGAAAATCTTTCAGCTTGCTTCAAATTTGCTTTGCTTTTTTTGTTTTTTCACCTCATTTCAATTTTATTGTAAAACTATTAAAAACTAACTAATAACTAAGCTAATAAAAAAACTTTTAACAGATCTATCCGTTGGCAGCTTTTGAAAAATTTACAGTCTGTTTTAATTGCTAATCAAGATATTTTTGAAAAAAATTAGAGTGAAAAATAAATAAATTTAAGAGGAAAATAGGATTTTAAAAGAGAAGTGAGGCTGGCTAATAAGTATTAAGGAAATGATCCTGAATTTCTCCAAAATATTTACTGGCGTCATTTTATCGGTTAATTGCTTAAATATGTAATAAGCATGTAAATAATGCTGACATGGAGCAAATGGCACATACAGCCTCTTGTTTCATTTTGTTTATATTTGCAGCCTGATTAACATAACTCAAATAGCATAACCATATTAGTCCTATCCATTAATATAAGTATGGACCTTATAATTCAAAATTCAATAGGTAAATAATCAAATGAACAGGTTAACTAGCAAAGCTTTTTTTAGCTTTTGGGTTTTTTTAAATCTCAGTACAAAAATGTTTTACTTAAATATTAATAGATGGCAGCACGATGCATTACTTAAAAAAAAACCTACGTGGTTGGGAAAAGTACAGCAGCAATATACAGCTACTAGCTGGTATACCCGTTCTTCGCACGGGTGAACTGAAAAATTAAACACAGATTAAAGGATAAAAAAGTTTTTAATGAGTTAATTTTACGTGAATTTCAAATTAGACAAAAAAAAAAAAGCTTTTTGCATATCTCAGCTGAAAAAAAAAAAAACACCTTTGTTAAATTTTAACTATGTAGATCTAATAGCTGATAAAAAGGATTTTTTTTAATTTATAACTCCCCGTAACACTCTTGAGGGTCGATTTTTGAAAATACCTCTTTAAGCTGATCTCTGCTCAGCAAAAGCAACACATTGTTAAAAGTTTTGTGTAGTGAACGCTTAAAAAAAGTAGTGTAAATAATTTATATCTGAAAGTATAATACATTAATATTACTTTCTGTTGTATTTATTTTATGTTAAAATTGTAATATTCGCAAGCAACACCGTTTCTTAAAATATAATGGTGATTCAATGAAAAACATAGCGAAATGTTAACGATAGAGTCAAGTTGGCAAATGCCTAGCTACTTTCATAGCTCGAGCTTTATTAGAGCTTTGTAAGACCCGCCGTGTAGGGGCGCGATGCACGTTAATACTTTATCCAATCGCATTATGATTTACTGCAGTTTTTTTCATACAATATTTTTTTTGGATCACTACATTTAAAAAATTAAGGGATATACCTAAACAAAATACTCTCCACTTTGGAAAATTTAATCCGTTAGAGCTAATAAATTAATTAAAGATATTCCACTGTAAAATTAATTATATACACCGTTCACTTAAAATAAATAGTCAAATCATTTTCTAAGGTCTTCATTAACATGCAAAAACATAAGACACTTAAATTTTGACATAAACTATTTTTTCGGGACAAAAATAATAATCTTTACAATCCGCTGAAAACGCAATATCTGCTACAAAACTATTCTGCTTCCCCGCTAAAATACTCATCATAGAACCCGTGCTGCCATATATCTTGGAAGAGTGGATTTCAA
This sequence comes from Trichonephila clavipes, assembly GCA_019973935.1. NCBI lineage: Eukaryota > Metazoa > Arthropoda > Arachnida > Araneae > Nephilidae > Trichonephila > Trichonephila clavipes. Next base: position 22,897 of record BMAU01018390.1, read on the forward strand.
AGAATATTCCTGCTAAGTATTGGTAGAATATTCCTTCTAAGTTGGTGTGGTGTGGTAGTTAGGAGAAGGGGGTGCCAGCTGAGGTGTCGTCCCCGTCACTTGACCGTGGTTCAAAATTACGTGGTCCGTTGCCAAAAGCCCTCGTGTAGCTGAACAGTGCGACGTTAATATTCACTCACTCACTCCAAAAAATACAGTACAGTAGTTATAATTATTTTTATACTGAAAAATGCATTATCTGCCTATTCAATTAAAATTATAGCGTTATAATTAACTACTAACCACAAACAAATTTTGAAAATTTGTCCAAATGATGCAATGTGAAAGAGAAAGTTTATTTACTTTAAGTACCAGAACTGATAAAAGCATTTATTTTGAAGAAAGATCAATTTCTTACTACCAAATGTGCATAATAAAATCATAAAAAAACAACATTAAAATAAAGAGAGATTTATAACAACCTCTCCCTTCAAAACTTAGTTTTATTCTGAAATAAAAAAAAATAAGCATTATGCTGATCACAGGAATTAATTAGAAGCGAGCGCCTTGCGTAGTCAAAATAAAAAGGGTTTTTCCCAAACAAAAGATAGATATATGCTGTGGTGGGCTTTTTTGCAGCGCACGCTAGAATTGCTTGCAGATGGCAGAATTTTTTCCTACTTACTTAACAAATATCGTTTTATTTTGGACACTTCATACAATATTTTTATAAATTATAGCCTATGTGTTATTCTGATGTATAAGCTATATTACTGTAAAGTTTATTTAAAATCCATTGAGTTGTTTTTGCGTGAAAGACCCCCAAACATCCTCACAAACTTTCGCATTTATAATATATATTAGATTTAGAGAAAAAATATTGGAAATAATATAGAAAATTCAAGTTTCTTGTAAAAACTTTCATGATTTTCTCAACCGGTAACTGTTCTTTTATTTATGTACGAGATAAGATCTAATCTAGTTTATAACTTAATCAAATATAACTGTACAAACAATTTTATTCAATAATAAAAAAAAATTCTACGAATTTTGAAAAGATGTGCGAGAAACGCCAGAAGCTATTTTTGACTAAAATCACAGTTCTAGACAATTTATTACTGTACAAAATTATAGAAAACTTTAAACTAATTGTTTACTTTAACGTTTTGAATTCATTCCAACTATACAAAATATCTAAATATCAAATCAAGACAAGTATTTATATAAATATAATGAAGGTTACATGAAAGAGTAAAAAGTAAAGGTTATTTTCTACTTGTTTACTTTTTTTCCCTTTCATTTCAGAAAGAGTTTTAAAGCTACTCGTTTTTATAAGTGATTATTCTCGACGATTTCATAGCTTTCAAAAATATTTAAAAATGCTTATGAAACCGAAGGACAGTCTTTTGCGTACTCTTCATTGTATTCAAATCAATTCAATACATTGTATTCAAATATAATGTTTGAATTTTGTTGAATACTGCTTGAGTATATTGTATTTAATTAAATGAAACCTGGATTTAAGAAAGAAATTAGAATTCTTTTTCAAATTATTAATATTAGGAATTCAAGATGGCTGGTAAATAGAAAGTCAATACTTACACTGTACTTTTAGTTGTTTTACAGGACACATCGGCCGTCTTCAAATTCTTTGGATATGCGCACGCATCTATTTCACGTTTCACTCTTCGAGATTTCTTAGAGAGTGTGCCTGAAATGCGAACAGCAGTTTGAGTAGATACTAGGAGTGTTTAAAATTAACTGAATTTCAAGGATAGCTTTGTGCTTTTTCATCAAAGTTTTCTAGTGATTAAGGGGCGCTATAGATAAATATATATTCCCATTTTTCAACTATTAGACCCATAGACTTGAAATTTGGTAAGCATGTTTCTTTTGTCGAGTTGAAATCCTCTAAGAACAGGTTTAATGGAACCCCCTCCTAAGGGGAATATGGTTTATACCAATAAAAAACTCCCATTTTTGAACTATAAAACTTATAGATTTGAAATTGGTAAGCATGTTTCTTTTTTGTTGAGTTGAAAGCCTCTAAGAACAGGTTTTATGGAAACCCCCTCCTCAGGGGGATACGGGTTATATTATAAAAAAATTCCCGCTTTTTAACTATAATACTTACAGATTTGAAATTGGTAAGCATGCTTATTTTGTTGAGTAAAGATCCCCTAAGAACGGGTTTTGCAGAAATCAACTTCGGAGTAGGGGGATTAAGGGAGTGTAAAAGATAATTTTTTTTTCTGTTTTAGAAATTCAAGCACTATCCTTTTTAAATTAAGAAGATAGATCTACGTAGTACAATCCAAAAATTCGGGGACAGCGGCCATTGCTGACGGCGAAAGCAAGTGCCTAAAGTTAAACCACTTGAAATGGATTCTCCCAACCCTCTCCTACTTGGCCAGATTAGTTTAGTCCATATAATGTGACTGAACCGCACGCGCAACTGTTATCTTCCGAAGCTAGTAAGCTTGGTTCCTCGTTCTAAGAAACATGGCTTTTCTTAAACAGCTTTGAACATTAAATTCTGTCAACATTTAGGTAAAACACCAATGGAAATTTTGGAAATGCTAAGTAAGGTGTATAGTGAATCTGCCATGTCGAGATCCAAGGTTTACGAATGGCCTCAGCGTTTTGAAGATGGCCGAGAATCTATGGAATACAATGAACGCGTTGAACGACCTTCGACGTCACGGGACGCGAGAAATGTTGCGTTAGTTATGAATGTGTTCGAAAAGATCATCGCCAAATACTTGAACAAATCGTTACGCACTAATCAAAGAGGGGAAAGATATATTTCGAAAACATTACTTACTTTTAGAATTTATCTTTTGAGTTTCAAAGTAATTGTCATTTAGCACATAACGTTCTGTAGAGAAAAATAGAAAATATTAGAAATAATAAAAAATTATTAAAAATATTTTAAAACAATATATGTTCAAATAATGAAAAGGAACAGAATTACAAAAGTGTTAAAGAAAAACCTTATAAGAACCAATCTTGAGATCATTAAATATAAATGCAAATTTTGTAGCTATAAAATAAAATGGTTTATGAAGATTACCCTAAAAATTAAAAATACATATAATTTGATCAAATACATCTAATATTTAATTTTAAGAATATTCAAAACATAAATCATATTAAAAAGCTTTGCCTAGTCGGGCCTTAAGTTCTGATATGGAAATTCGAGACCTTTTGCTGTGAGACTAAAACACAGCAAACGATTTTAAATTTCGTCGTTAGAGATCGTCTGCAATATTTTTCAGATAATTGCTGTCTTTCACGCATGTTGTTCTAAATTAATCAGAACTTCAATGCTTTTAACAGAAACGTGCAGCAGATATTTCTCTACATCAAAGAAAGAAAGAAAGATTTTTTCCTGGTGGTGGCTAGACGTTATAGCCACTGCGCACTTAGGACATTTAACTTACTTTTCAGGACAGAAATAATTAATCATACTACAATAAACTTTTTATGAAAAATTGACATTTATGTAATAACTATTTCAATGGCAATTAAATACAAAGTATAAATGTAATTAAATAATAATAGAATAATTGTGAAACATAGAATACTTACTAAGAAAATATATAAAATAGAATATACATTGAAATCGGTATATATCCACATTTTATATTTTATTTAATTTTAGTATAAAAGGTTAGAAATAAAGTAATATTTTTAAGAATTTAAATTAGTTCTTTCACAAATTGGATGAACTATTTACTGTGGAACTTTATAATATGCAAACGTTTTTTCCGAGCAGAAAAGCTGTAATGAAAGATTTTCGAACCCGAGAATCTTGTACCACGTATTGTAAACAAAGTTCGTTTATATTTCCGGTTTCCAACTTTTTCACATGATTCTAAGTGTGGAGAAAATCGAAAATTTCTAGGTCATTTTCCTGTTGTGGGCAGTGGGTAGAACCTCTAGCCACATGTAAAAGCTTTCCAAAAACCTAAATAAAACCTTTTTTTTTTAATTGAAAATTTGCATAATTCATTCAGATGAGAGAAAAATATACTTAAGACTTGTCGAAATTTTTTTCAAAGATCAGAAATTTTATTTATAGTAATCAAGATACAATTTGTAGATTTATACCGAGAAACACTGTTTTTACTACCCATCAGGGAACATGAAATGCAAAAAAAAGGTATCGTCCTGCCATCTGTATTGATTTTTATGCGTTTTAGCTTCAATTAACTCATGTGGATGGACTAAATATCCATCACCCGCTTGGAGAAAAAAAATTTAATATTAGGCTAGACGTATTAGCCACTGCCCGCTGAAGGGTTAATAGTTTGATATCCAAAGGTTATTCCTTTATCAAACCAATAAGAGATTTTCAGATACCTACAGCACTGCAGGTCGTAGTAGAGGTGGTAGTCCATGCTCGGTGAGAATACCAGCTCTCGTCAATTAGGATGTCTTAAGACTTTTTAAGGCCCTGGGCCCTTACACAGATGTAGCCCTCCCCCCCTTATGACCCATAAAAGTAGACAGTACATAGCATACGTTGCGAAATACTCGTACCTACTATAAATAATCCGAAACCAATAAATGTTTGACTTTTTAAATGGGAACAGATAAAATATAAATAAAGAAAAAGAACTTTTAGAGTGTTAATTTCTTATATTAAAACTTCCTTTGAAGAACTTTGCTCTGCAAGACAAGCCCATGGAAGTCATTAACTATAATTGATTATTTAACTTTCTCTTAATTTAGTATTATCAATTACATTGTGTGTGTGTGTGTATGTGTGTGTGTGTGTGCAACACTGATTCATTTATAAGCAGTACATTATATCAGTGTTAATGTGTATTTTATTGTTTATTATGTCAGAATGTGCTTTGTGTTTTGCTTCCTTTAAGCAAATCAATAATTTAAAAAAAATCTTTTATTTCCGTCTTTTTGATATTCTTGCCCCTCCCCATGTGAAATAATCACGTCCCTGTAGGTGGAGCACCCCCAGTTTGTGAATCGCTGTATTAAGGTAAATTATTTCTCTCTGTGTAAGCGCACGGTTTTATTTGTTTAGAGTTTATAAAAAAAATTTCAATAGAAAGAAGAAATTTTTAAAAGAAATCCATTCTAATTAATCAAATTTTACCTTTTAAGCAATGTAAACTATCCGATTTTCCTGGGTAGTAACATTCCACAGATCGAACCGTACATATCGTACATGACAATAAGAGACCGCACACATCTGGTCGATGAAATTTTTTGCATGAATCAATGTCTATTTTGTTATCAATAATAGCCTTTCCCATTTCTCTGTAAAAAAAAAGTACCACTTCACTAAATTATAAAGAAATCAAAACATTATTTCGAGATAGAAAAAAAAAAAAAGGTAAAACTTTTATGAAAAATAATCAACTATTTGTATTGAAACATATCTTACAAATAATTTGTTGCTTTGCGCTTTGATGATTATTTACAGATTTTCAATTCTTCAGTTGCTTAAAGTCAAAGAAATTTAGAATTTTAATGCGACTCAATATTTTTTTTAAAAAATTAAGTATTTAATTAGTATAAAATTAGTAAGTAATTAAATTTTTTTATCTATCTGCCGCCGAAGTTACTTATTAATGATAATTTTGAAGAAAAAAATTTCAGAAACAGTTTACATTTAAAATGGAATGACTTTTTTTTAATCTCTTTTTTCTATTTTTTAAGAAATTCAGTGAATATTTAACAAAAATTTATTAATTTTAATTTGATTGTAAATTTTTTTCATTGATCAAAGCTGTTTTAGCTAAAATTCTACATTTTAAATGTCAAAGTTTATTAAAATAATCATAAAAAAGTATAGTTGGTGACACATTCTATATACCGTAAAATCTGGCGTTTTAACGCGCAACATCGTATAAAGCGCACCTTTACTTTGAAGCTGCATTTTTGAACTTTCAGGTATATCCGTCGTATAAAGCACACCTTTTTTTACGAAGAAACCTAAAATGTAATTATGCGATTCTCCTACGTTTTGAAGTCATTTGTTCGAGGTATTATCCTAAGCCTGGGGGATGCCACAATATTCTAGGCACGCCAGCGATCAAAATGGTTTGCCTTTTATTTCGAAATAACCAAGTTCACTATGGAGAATTACGAACAATCACAATTGGTCCGTTGCGGGACACACACTCGTTCGTCGCCTTTGTTTCGTCGTGGACTACAATTACAAATGATGCAAAGTTTGTCTACGTATAGCATAGTTAATTTCATTGATACAACTGTATTTTAAAGTTTATTTGTGTTATATTTACGATTTTTGACTTTTATTTAGCATGTTAGTTCAGGCAAAGAGCAAAAAGTGCAAGATAGTAAGTGTAACAGATTTGATAAATTTAGAAATACGGCATGATTAGTAAAAGTGACAAAGAGGTGTGTGTTTTCTGTTCTGGAATAGTGGTATGCAGAGCACCGTCACTAAAAGGGCATTTTGAAACAAATCACAAATCCTCTTGTCAAAAAAGTGAACCACAGCAAAAATGATTGATTGTTTAGAATCCGTTTGGCAGATGACTCCAATTCAGCTTTGCGAAACACACACAGCCTTGTCTTGTAATAGGTTGTAGTGTTTAAAAAGGGGAAAAAAAGGTTCTTCAAGTTATTATTCTAGTTAATATATATATATATATATATATATATATATATATATATATATATATATATATGACAGGCCCCAGGCCTGCTGGTAAAATGAGGAGGGCATCATCTTCACAATATTTCTTTATTACGCTCCCATCACATAAAATCTAACATGGCGGACCTTTTGCCGCGCAACCGGGTGGTACAAAAAAACAACATCTCAGCGAGGAGACACCAGCCAAACCTTTTCTAGTATGCGTTCGCCTTCGTCGTTGCATAGACGTTGCATAGACGTTGCTTTTTTGGGCGTCTGGACTGCGAAACAGTCCTCAATCCCATTTCAGGACAAGTCTTCGATGAGGGGCATGACGAAAGTGGTGTTGTACATTCTGCTGTGTGGCATGACGACGATTGGCTGGACGATAGGATCCGGGAGGCGTGGCTTCTGTGCTTTGTCGGGATGGTGGTTTTTCAAAAGTTTTTGCCTTGGCTGAGAGCTAAGTAGCTGCTCTCTGATTGGTTGCTGGGTAAAGTGAACAATGACTCCCCCCAATTGGCTGTCCTGGGGGCTGGGTTTTAAGATATGAGGAGGAGCAAGTCCAGTGGGGATAAAAAAAAAGCGCTCGTTGCACCTTTTAACAGGCTTATTTACTCACAAATCCTTACGCGATGGTAAAGAGTTCGCTCTATTTTCATTTATTACTTCTTTAATTTTGAATCTAAACTTTTCAAACCTGATATATATATATATATATACTAGAGGACCCGACAGACGTTGTCCTGTACACACATCTTAAATTCAAAAATTCGAAATTTTTATGAATAAGCTTTAACAATCTGGACCGATTTGAGTGAAATTTGAGTAAAATTGAGTAAAATTTCAAATACTAATTACATCTGAATGTAATAATTTAATTAACACACGATTTATTTCAACAAAATAATGACACGAAGTGACAAAATGTTTTCCTGAAATGATCACAGCACCAACTGTTGGGGCAAACTTGAATTATAATAAAAGATTTTTGAATATTCGATACTGAAATCGTAGCGCAGTCTGCCGCATCCAATGAAAAACATTCCAAGATCAACAATTTATAAATAAAAAATTAATTAAATAAACATTCCTAAACCGAATTATAAATCTACACCATTCTCGAGTCCACTGGAACAGACAAAAACTTTCATCAAAATCGGTCCAGCCGATTAGGAGGAGTTCAGTTACATACACATGCATAGAAGAATTACATATATAAAGATTATTTTAAAAGATATTAATTAAAAACGCTAAAAAGCGTGAATCGTCTGCATTTTCGTAACAATAAAGACCGGGTTTGGCCAGTTTGGCTGAAAATCAATTTTCGACGCCAACTTAAGTCTTTTACAATTTCTACTATTAGCTCACGATCTCTATACATATTTTATTTGTTTGCTTGTTTATTTATTTATTTATCTTGGTGGAATTTTCAATCGTTAATAAAATATATTTAAAGCGCTCAATTGAGCTGAAATGTAATGTACATGATTATTTTGGATGACAATGCAATAATTTAATTATAATTAATAAAAATTAATTGATTAAAACTAATTATTTAAAAATTACAAATACAGCCTCGTTGGCGACTTAGCGATCCTTTTGGCGACTTATGACAAAATTTGAAAAGGTTTTCTTCTCACGTGTTAAAGCATTCTGTTGAACTGAAATTTTATATACACGATTGTTTTGGATGACAATACGATACTTTAATGATAATTAATAAAAATTAATTACCACTTAATGTTGTGATTCTGTCATATGTATATGCATATTTATGTTAATTGCAACTATTTAATAAAAAGTAGCTAAAATAAATTTTTTCTTGGTTGATCTAAGTAGGAATTGATTTAAAAAAAAAATTTTTTATTACTTGTTTATAACAATAGCGTTGTTACAACAATGCAGGTGAATGTTGAGTTGTATTTTTTGATTGTTTTTAATTAATATCTTTTTATCTAATTGCGATATCGGACCGAATTGTGAATCTAAATCATTCTCGAATTTACTTGAACCCCCACAAAAAATTTCATCGAAATTGGTCCAGCCGTTTAGGAGGAGTTTAGTGACAAACACACGCACAGAAGATTTTTATATAAAAAGATATATATTGAAAATTTTTCCTCTTCAAAAATCACATTGATAAAAATTCTAGAAATGATCTTAAATATTTTTATATCAAGCTTCTGTTATATGATTTACATGTACGGTTTCAAATGATTGAGGATTTACAATGAAAAACGACATTTTACTTATCAATTTTCCTTATGATTTCTGGTCCATTCAGACACTTGCAAGAAATGTGTGTTCCGTTTTCTTTCTGTTTCCCGTCGTACAGTGACGCTTGATATCTCGCCAAATAAGCATTGATGAAGCAAAATGTTGCAAAAATTATGGTCAAGGTATCTGTAGAAGAAATTCGGGCTGTATTAGTGAAAATAAATATTAACAAAAACTCGCTTTAATAAAATGTTAACCAAAACTAAATGTCTTTTTAACCTGTCAATACAGAACTGGACTCGCACATGCGTGTTCAGATCAGCGATAGACAAACTTTTATAGAAATGGACTAAAAAGAAAAATTGAAAAAAGAATGCCATACTAATTTTATAAAAAGCAATGCAATGAAAATCGCTTAGTACGAAACGGGGGAGGGACTGAAATGTTTTTTTGTGTTAAAAAAATTTCGTATAAAAGGATATTGAAAAAATAATAATAATATAGATAAAATAAACATATATCAACAAAATTAAGTTTATTTCAGTTTATTTTAATTACACAAATATGTATAAATGCATGTATTTAATAAAAATGAATAAAACAAAACCATTCACAAAAACTTAAAAAAATTTAAAACAAAATGTTTAAGTTTTTCGAAAAATAAAACATGTATTGAGTTCTTGAAAAATAATCTGATATTTTTCTTTGTATTGTCCTTTTTAGAAACAAATTGTTAACAATTTGGTCGATCTCGTCCATTTTGCTCATTTCATCATCACAAAGTAACACATTTTCCATTCCTTCCAAAACTAAGAACTTTCGAAGATATTTTATTTCTGTGACTTAATACAATAACAACCAATGTCATAGTGCCTTCTATCTTAATATCGAAATTGAGATTCGAAGCGAACCACTCAGTATAGCAAAGTAAGTTACTAAGCTACCCTTTTATTAGGAATCACGAATAAATCTGTCACACAAAATAAAGGTTTAATTCTTTCAATACTAAAGAAACGAAACTAGCATTTTCGAAGTAGGGATATTCGTAATTATGATTTATATATAAATAAATAAGATTCGAATCTTAAGAAAATGTTATTTAAGCTATTGCACATACACAGGGTGTCCGGGCTTAAAGTATTCAAACGTTATGGCTCATTAATACGAAACTACCCATCATAATGTAATAAACTTCTCATCAGTAAATTGGAAACCCCTTCGAGATTTTTGGGTCTAATCCGATCGGCTGCACTTGCGTGCATTATTCGGCAATCGCATACGATATACTTTTTATACTGATTTCATTAGTAAAGATGTGGACGTCACATAAAGGGTGTTTTTTTTAGAGGTATAGAACTTTAAATTGCAATAAAACAACGATGTATTATTCGATTGACATGAATTTTTCTTATTCGAAAGATAATCTTGTGGCATTACATTTTAAATATGATTTCTGGCATAGGACTGCCACACGGCTGGCTCGGATGTAGTCCAATCTGGACGTCCAATTTTCGATGACTTTTTCCAACATTTGTGGCCGTATATCGGCAATAACACGGCGAATGTTGTCTTCCAAATGGTCAAGCGTTTGTGGCTTATCCGCATAGACCAATGACTTTACATAGCCCCACAGAAAATAGTCTAGCGGTGTTAAATCACAAGATCTTGGAGGCCAATTCACAGGTCCCAAACGTGAAATTAGGCGGTCACCAAACGTGTCTTTCAATAAATCGATTGTGGCACGAACTGTGTGATATGTTGCGCCGTCTTGTTGGAACCACAGCTCCTGGACATCATGATTGTTCAATTCAGGAATGAAAAAGTTAGTAATCATGGCTCTATACCGATCACCATTGACTGTAACGTTGTGGCCTTCATCGTTTTTGAAGAAGTACGGACCAATGATTCCACCAGCCCATAAAGCGCACCAACCAGTCAATTTTTCTGGATGTAACGGTGTTTCGACATACACTTGTGGATTAGCTTCACTCCAAATGCGGCAGTTTTGTTTGTTGACGTAGCCATTCAACCAGAAGTGCGCTTCATCGCTAAACAAAATTCGCTTATGAAAATCGGGAACAACGGCAATCTCGTTTTGGGCCCATTCGACGAATCTACGCCTTGCTTGATGATCGTTTTGATGAATTGCCAAACTAAACTGAGAATAAATCACTTGACAGCTGTTAAATCTGTCGCCATCTTGGAAAGTAATGCCAACTTAAACTTCTATACCTGGAAAAAAACACACTTTAAAAAGGTGCAGTGCGTACTTTGGTTCACGGAGTTTAAATCAGCCACGCATATACAGCGACGTGTTCGATCAGAATGGAATGTCGATCTTCCGATATCAAAATCTATCCACCAATAGAAAGAACTTTAAAGGAGACTTTGGTATCTCAAACTAAGGGATTTGACTAACTAACTTAAGGATATACTTTCCTTAAGATTTCGTGATAGAAGACACTTTTGATCGTGTGCGTGATTCATTTTGTAGGAGTCCTGATAAGTATATTAGACAAGCTGGTAACGACATTCCATTCTGTTCGAACACGTCACTATACGCACTGTACCTTTTGCTGTGGCGTCCACGTCTTTACTAATGAAGTCAGCGTAACAAGTTTATCGTCAGCGATTGCCGAATAAAGCAATCCATGCGGCTGATTGAACTAGACCCAAAAAATCTTGAAAGGGTTTCCAATCCACTGAAGAACAATTTATTACATTCTAATGGGAAGTTTCGTAATAATAAGCCGTAACATTAGAATACTTTAAGCCCGGACATCCTGTATATTGCATATGCCAAAAAAATCAATTGAAATAAACATATTCATCTTGAAATTCTTTCGACAAAATAAGTTTTTTTTTTTATTCTATTTCTAATGGGAATGCGGATTGGTATTTTACAAGTACAGACATTGTGCATTCTCCGGAAGCTGATATCTGTTTTTAGTGTAGTACCGTATAGGTCAGCGATACTCAAACTTTTTTTCAGCCGGGCCTCACACATATGACAACTAATGCATGCGGGTCGCATACATGACAATTATTCCTCGCGAGCTGCAACATGAGGAGTAACGGGGGACGAGGGGGATGCAATAAAATGCAGAAATTAATCAAATTATTAATATTAATATTTTGGATTTTATTTTGAAATTATATTCAACTCCCCATCAAACTCAACTCATAGGGAAAAAAAGGTTTTAATGCACATTTTTTTACCCTGTTATGGGGTAATTTGAATTTCCTTTCATCAATGATCCCAATCCCACCCCACCCCAAATATTTTGTTGCTAAAAAAAGGAGGCATTGAAAAATTTGTGCTTAGTGATGAGCAAAATTATATATTTTAAATATAGAGTATTTTCATGACAAATTAATGATTGTTTTTTCTACGAAACAGTCAAGACCCTAATCGTCTTGAAATAATAAATATTCTTTAGACATTTTTTCGCTTGGAAGGCATGAGGGTTAATTAAAAATTAGTTTCACCCATAAAATAATCGCTATTCTACTGTTATTTGTTAACACTAACCGTCACAATTTCAAAAAAAAAAAAAAATATCCTGCAATTCCTACCAGCACCACATCGATAGCAAAATCCTTATATGGGATTACTTGATAGAATTTCTCTCTAAATTTTTAATACAATGTTCTTAAATAATTGAACTTGCTTGTGAAACAGAGCATGACTGGGCCACTCAGAAAGGCCCGGCGGGCCGCAAGTATAGGGGGTATACCAGTCATCGTAAGTAATTTTGAAGCCCAATTTCCTCCCCAGTGGGAGGCTCTGAGCTCTGACGATGCAAAACCGACTTAGGAATTTAATTTTGCCACATAAGGGATATTTTGTACATGCCACATAATCATACGTCATAGACGCTGTCGATCTTTTGCATCGTAAAAATCCATTGACTTGGGCCGGGGTCGAACCCGTAGACTTGGATGTACAAGGTTACCACCAAACCAGCTACATCACCTAACCGGAGTCAACAGAGTACTAACAATAATAATGATAATAATAATAATAAATATTATGGAAAAAATATATCGAAAAACGGGAGGAAAATAATATAGCTTGTAAATTATACTTACAAATAACCGTGAATTGAGCCATATTCGATAAACTAATGTTTACTTTGAATGCTTACAGAGTCAAAATATCTATATATTGAATACACTCCACACCGTCTATGGACTAATTGATCAAATGAAAGTTGTTCCGGATTTATTTAAATTTCATGACAATTTCCAAATTTCGAATATATTCTAGGAATTAAAACTGAGAAAACGTGTTGCAATCGAGTCAATTGACCAATACATTTCCTAGGAAAAGGTTTTGGATGAGAAAAATTATCTTGGGGCGATTTCAAAAGAGAGCGACCAATCGTGGGTTCATTTAAAATGAAACAGAAATCAAATAACACATGAAAAACTACTACAAAAAACGCTACATTTTTGTATTACTTTTTTAATGAAATTCTTCGTTTTCAAAAGAATATTTTATTTATTCGGAATTTTTTAATTAGGAAAGAATGAAAAACAAATTTTTTCAATGGAATGCATTTTTAGTATTTAAGGCAGTGGATCTTAAACTACGGCCCGTGGGCCTCCAGGAGTCCCCAGCGTTTTTCTAGGGGTCAGCTAAAGTCTCTCATAAACTGTTAAAACTCCCCTCTTACAGACTGAAAAGACTCGTGGAAAAACCGAAAGATGTGCCATCCTAGATTTGATATAACAGCACGTAAAAAAATACCACACCATCCTTCTCTATAAAAATTTTAATTGATATAATTAAGTACATTATTTGATATTAGTATTTTGTAATATTTTTAATTAGATATTTACAATTCAAAATCTTTGAGGTTCGCGGTGTTAGGGTGATACATAAAGCACGGCGATTGAAAGTTTTAGAACTGCAGATTTAAGGCATCTGCCTACGTTCGCAAATAAGTTTTCTAAAACGCCATGTTATTAGTAGTTTCATGTATTTTGTTAGGGCTTATGACTTAAATTAATGAAAAACACCAATCATGAAATTATATGACAATTTAAACTTATTAAAATGAGGTATTTTAGGTAAAATTTGATGAAAATTATACCGTAATTCAAAACCCTCTACATGGAATTCAAAGCCATATATTTAAATTATTGTTTCACACAACATATTTAGCACAGTTATAAAGGCAATGAACAGAAATCTAAAATACATTTACAATTACCAAAACGTTATGGCTAATTGCACATTTCCTTATAGAAAATTTTAAAAAACGCATGGTGTTCTTAACAATATACTGTTAAAAATTTTAAAAACTATTGGTGTTAGATCTAAATCCTTTGTCCATTGTCTTTACCATACTTATAATAACTTGTATACAATATATGTGTGTGTGTGAAATAAATGCATTCATAAATCTTTGAGATATCAGGTTTTAAATAACATAACTTTAATTTTAAAAAATATGATCTTTACAAAAGGCAGTTAAAAAGATTTGTGTGTGATAATTGCTTTTCTAAAATAATACTTAATATCAGATATTTAAAAGTATTCAAGTATATTTTTATATTTATATCTATTTTTCCTATATTTTGACGGCTGGATGGCGTGGTAGGTTCGTCGCTAACCTTCTGAACCCAATGTTGCGGCTTCGACCCCGGCCCAAGTTAGTGGATTTTCATGATGCAGAAAATCGACAGCGGTCTTGCCGTATGATTATACGGCATGAAAAAGATCCTTTGAGTGTTCGTTTGGCTTGGAGGCGGTCGGCAAAATTAAATTCCCCTAAGCACAAATTTCGCATTGGCAGAGCTCAGGTGCCTCCCTCTGGGGAAGAAACTATACCAGCAGATACCTTAAGAGAGCACGGTACCCTTAAATACTTATTATTTGCATATTTATATGAAAAGTACAGTATCCGCATTATAGTTTTTGTTATTTATATATTTATATGAAAATATATACATATGCCCTATTTGAACACACATAAAATATATATTTCAGAAGTTATAGAATATATATCATGTTTAGAAATATATATCATGTTCAGAAATATATATCATGTTTAAGCCAACAGTTATTCAAATTTTTTAAAAAATACTTCAAATTTTTTTCAAATTTGCCTATTTTTACAAATTTTAATATTTTTCTGAGCAATTTTTTTTTATATTCTTAGAAGTGCTTAATTTTTACCCTTTTTTTCGTGTCGGACACTATTAAAAAAAACGTTAAAAAAACGGCTATATGTAACTGATGATTATTTGAAAGTAACTATTCACATCAATCCTTCACATCATCAAACATATTATACAAAACAACCAAAAAAAGTTTCAAAACTTAATACCGAAACTGTATATCAGCCTTGGTGCCTTAAATACAGTAATACCTCGACTTACTCGAACCAGGAGTAACGCGATTTTCAAAACTCGTCGATTCATCTTTTGTTTGAACGCTACGCAACTAGATTACTCACTCCCCGCTGCCTCTTAAGTTCGGGGTTTTACCAAGGCCATCTTGAAGGACCAGGCCACGACAGCGTTTTGATGATGTCACGAAAGGAGGGAAAGTTTTGCTACTCGCAGTGGCTGTCAGGAATATAAAGCTTACGACATTTATTTCTTTTCAGGTCTTAGACTAATATTTCCACATTTATATTGATTATTTTTTATAATTCTGATTTAGAATATTTTCAGATGAAAGTTATGTATTAATACGTTAGAAGGATGTTTAATATTTTCCAGGAAAAAGGGGGAAGTATCACTCGTGAAAGGCTCATAACAATGTAAGAAACATCTAAGTAAAAACTGACTCATTATAAAATATTTTCAATCAGGTAAAATAACAAAAAAAGCATTTACTTGCAAAGAAAATATGAAAAGTAAAGCATTAGAGGCATATTAATAAAAAAACATGAAAATTTAGCAACATTTTGCTGCAATCAATGAATCATAGTAATGGTTAAATGTATGAAAAAATATATACAAATGTGAAATTCATGCAAAAATATATACAAATGCAAACTTCATGCAAAAATATATACAAATGCAAACTTCATGCAAAATATATACAAATAAAGAATGCAATGCATGTAAAAATATATACAAATATAGAAATGACACAAACAGTTTTAGATACCACAGTAATTATGCAGCAAAAATAGATTCTAGATTATATGCTAGAAAATATATACTACATTAGAAAAGAATATTTTACCTATAAATCTGACAAAAAAAACAACTTTTCATGAAATATATCATTAATGAGACATTGTATTGATTACTTTCAAGTTTTGAATCATTTAGATTTGTAATGATATTATTCAAACCAATTTTTACGTTATTTTTTTATGCGTTACAAATAAATATTATGCCTAGGTAAAAATATTTAAAAATCAAACAAAATATTTTTAATTGAAAAAATAGTACTTTACATTTAATATACTTCGAATGCTAAAATCCTCATGAAAATGATTTAAACGAATAATGTAAATAAATAGAATTTTTCTTTAAGTAGTGGTTATTTGAACTATTAAACATGTGCATAAAATCTTTATAGAATAAAAAATGAATTGTAAGGAAGTACTCATGCACATTGAATAATATACCAATCGATAATTGAATATTTAAATAATAAAACAGTGAAATATGAAAAGCACACAACATCGATCTAATTGGCCTTAAATTTCTTTATATTTTTCGATTATACTTCACCGTTAAAATTTCTTAATTGCGCATTTTTGAATAATTATTTAAGCCAATGTAATGAATATTTTTTAAAAAATATGAAAATGCAGGGGTTTGTTACACTTTACACATGGTGAATGAAACGAATGCGAGACATTACACAACTCATGTAATTCCAAAAATGCTTCTGTTTTGCCTGTAAACAAGATAATTGGCAATTAACTTTAAGAAATCTCGATTCGAATGTTTTCGATATTAACAAATTAAAAATGAAATATTGCGTTGAATTGGCTTTCATAGAAATATTTGTGAACATTTTTAAATCTCTTCCATCCAGAAGTCTCAAATATTTTGTCCTGCATTTTCTGAATCGATATTGATCTCTTTATTTGAAAGAAATATTCCTTTGTAATCGGAGCATCCGAATTTTACATTATGCACGCATAACCCATAATGTACATTAAAATTTTATACTCTGCTATTAAAATATTCTCTAATTTATTTGAAATGTTTAATACTTCGTTGTGTGTGTCTGTAAAATCTCCTTAATATCTACTTTAACATTAAATATCTCTGCTGAATAATTTGAAATTAAATTTTTCAGTGAAATAGTACCATGTTTATCCGAGTGCAAAGATAACACGCTTTTAACGCGCAATTATTTTTCAGCTTGCAAAATATTTCCTATATTACAAATTTCAGTATACTTTTCTTAAGATTGAATAGCCATAACATAATGAACAGAATTAATAAAGTAGATTTCTTCAAAAACATTAAATGTATTAAGAATATTTAGCAATTCACTGAAATATGTTAATCAATATGTTATCTCATTCAAATAGGATGGACAGCCGGGAAAATGTAAGGATATGCATTTTATTTGATGAACAGTTGGGTACATAACAATAACGAGGCATTACTATAAAATGTGTGTAGTTTAAGGTTATATGTTATTAATAAAACTTTTAATATTTTTAAGGTAAGGATTTGATAGATTAAAAAATATATAAATTTCAACTCTAATTTCTCATATAGAATAAAATATCTTAATTTACAAATACTTAGTGATATTGGCATATGAATGCATTAGTTTATTATACTCAATTACCTTCAAAACTAAAAATAAATTCAATAATGACTCAAGAATAAAGTTATACAATATTATATAAATATCCTACCTTTATTTATATCCAATGGTACTACTGATGTTACGCTCACTCCATTTCATATATAAAAACACGTGGTAAGATAAAGCACTATATCACAAGCTTTAATTGAAGACTGGTAAAGTGATGGTCAGACCCGGGGAGAATCATCCCTCCTTTGGTCATGTGACTTGTTTTGGGAGGGTTCTCTGTCGCAGCCTGAGGATCAAGATAGCCTTGGTTTTATTGTACACGATTATCATGAAAAATAAAAACATGACAGAAAGCCTTTTAAAATTTTGAAGGTCAGTAAAATAAATGAAAGAGTTAAATGCAGATGTGGGTTTTAGTCGTCATGTGTTCTAGTTCTGGCTTTCTCTTCGACATACTGCTAAAAAAAGTTAGAATAACCTAGCTAAATAATGTAGCTAGAGCTACGAAATTTTGTGCACATGTTTAGAAAAATCGCATAGTAAAAATGAGGTAGTTAAAAAAATTGATATTTTAATCATTTTTTTTTTGTCTCCTTAAATAAAAAACACCAGTTTAAATATCTTTATGCCAGTGTATCTACAAAATTAATGCAACTTTAAGCAAGAAATTTGTTAAGAACAAGTCCTGGTTTCTTCATTAAAAAAAAAGAAAATTTGAACATTATTTTATCCGAATAATTTACATTAATTTTTTTTCTCAAAATAATCGAACAAATAAATTTAACTTTAAAAAATAAGAGCGACAAGTAATTTTAAACATTCTTGAGAAACTTTTACTCAGGTAAAGCTCCAAGAAATATTATATTGTAAATACTATAAATTATTTTTACAATATAACTGTTTCGAAACTTTGACAAAAAATTTTACCTAAACCTAAAAATTTTCCGAGAAAGATTGTTTAAAGAGATACAGCGAACAAAAATTTGTCTTTAAATATTGTCAATCAGCAAGAAAATGTTTCGGGAAAAATACCCTGAAACTATTAAGCAAAAATAATTTACTGGAAATAGTTAGTTCGCGGAAAAGAAAAAAAAAATTTTTTTTTTACTCCTAATTCACACAAAGAAATGCTAAATATAAAAACGTTATTGACATACATGAAATGAAATGTAGGAAACATGAAATATTTCAGAAAATTCCAACATCTGTAATGAATGTATTAGGTTGGGGGAATTTAAGCCCATTGTTTTTTTTTTCGGTAGATGGCTGTAGTGATAGATATTTTGTAAAGTATCGATCAAACAATTTCAGATTTATGCTCATTGAAAAGGTGATATTTTGTACCAAAAAAAAATCTTTTGCTGTTATTTGTTTGGTATATTCGGTTGTAAGTTACAGGGTGTTAAAATGGAAGTCATCAAAAAGAGAAAATTTATTACCTTTTACAGTTTGTCTTTAATAAAGCCGAAAATGCAAGCCAGGCGGCTGAAATTGTGAATGGTTTTTATGTGCGGCCCCGATATTATAACAGTCAATTACGCGCAATTTTGGTTTCGTTGATTCCGTACACGTTTGACCGTCGTCGAAAATTTAGATAAAATCACAGAAATGATCGAAATTGACCCGCATGTCAGTAGTCGTAGCATCGTCCAGAAGCTAATGATCGACCATAAAACAGCTTTAAACCATTTGCACAAAGCACGATTCAAAAAGAAGCTTGATATTTGGGTGCCGTATACCAATTAACACAAAAAACATGATGGATCGAATTTTCATCAGTGAAGCCTCGGCCAAAAGGAATTAAACCGACCCATTTTTTAAACGGATGGTGGATGAGACACGACAACAATGGGCGAAAAACGATCATGGTTACAGGGCGGTGAAGCAACTCAAACGATGACCAAACTAGGAAGGCTCATCTGTGCATTTAGAGGGGCTGGAAAAGAATAATTTATTACGAGTTGCTTCCATATGGAAAACACTGAATTCGGATCTCTACTGTCAACAATTAAAGCAAGCGATTGACAAGAATTCGACAACAGGAGCGGTGTTGAGTTCCATCAGAACAGCACCAGGCCACAGATGTCTATAGTGACTCGCTAGAAACTCCGGGAGCTTGGTAGGGAAGTTTTGATGCATCCACCGAATGGTACGAACCTGGCACTAAGCAATTACCACGTTTTTGTTGCATTGCTAAACTTGCTTAGTGATAAGAAATTAGCATCAAAAGATTACGAAAATCGATTATTAGAGTTTTTCGCCAATTCTTCGAGGGACCAAGACTTTTTTGAGAGAGGCATTATGAAACTGCATTTAAAATGGCAACAAGTCATAGAACAAAACGGTACATATTTGACCAGAATTGGTAATCCGAAACTTATTAAATAAAGTCTTGAAGCTCACGTAAAGTAATGGATTTCTTTTTTCCCCAACCTATTATGAACAAAAATATAAAATTTTATTTCTGGATCTCTTTGGAAGCAATGTGTCAAAAATGCAGCACACCGTATATTTCTGTGTGTAAGCCTAGAGTTTTTGGAACATTTTTAAAGTGTTAGTAAAGGGGTCGGCATATATATTGATTGGTTAATCTCGGAAAATAGATAGTTTAGAGAAAATTGATTTAACATTTTTCCCAAACCGCGCGCTAGCCATTTTAATTATTTAACACTTTAGGTGTTTTGAATGGAACTTTTGTTCAAAAAAAGTAGGAAAAGTCATATAAATTCTTCAAAGTAAGCGTAAGAATTCGAGGTTCTGCATAGTTCGGTAAATTCACATTCACTCATTGTTGAATTTGTAATTTGAAATTATATATAGTAGCTATACGAATTTTTCTTACCGCTCATTTCCGCTTTCGTCAGACTGATCACCTGACCGGAACATCTGCTCATGCACCTTAGGGCCCATGGTATACTGAGTATACTGAGTTGGGCACAGTAGGCTTTGGCCATCATGAGTTGTCGCGCCACTGAGTTAAGTTTACGTCCTGTATTTCTTACGACCAAATCTTTAAAGCCAAACCTCATCAAGAGTTTTCCTTCATTAGGTACTACCCAAGGCAGTCTTATCAACCCTAATTTAAAACATATACACATATGGCATTTCCTCAAAGCCGTTACATCAATCTCTTTGCTATAATTGGTTCAATGGCGTACAGAGTTCTCTCATACGGAAAGGGATATTACAGTCAAAATAAATTATAGTTTATAAAAAACTAGAAAACACGCTTTTATAATTAGTCAAACTAGAAGTAAAAAATTATTCTTAATACAAGCATAAAATGATTAACGAGAAAATTAATGTTATTGTAGTTAAAGCGGGGAGTGCTCGATATCAATTGTTATAATTTCTTGCTAGTTCTATTCTGAAATACAAAATTAGAGAAAAAAGGTCGTATAAAGCACCCCAAGAAGAATAATTTTTTACTCTTTAGTTCGATTAATTACAAAAGCGTGTTTTTTAGGTTTTTTTTAAAACTATACGTAATTTATTTTTCATTTCTTAGCTCGATCTACAGTAAAAGTGTGTGTGTGTGGGGGTAAACTAAATTTATTCATTGATGAATTAATCTTAAATGAGCCATTTTTAGAATCTGGAATACCCATTAGCATGCTATCAGTGCGTTGATACGGTTTGGTTTGCAAAATGTAGGATCAGTCAACTGAAGGAAATCTGTAAGAGCCAAGTTTGAAATATTTAACGCTAAAGAAGGTATAAAGTTGTAAGGTTGTCTGATCCACGCTTAGAGATATGGAGGAAGGGAAGGAAGACAAGCCATGTTCAAACTCAGTTAATTTATTTTGTAACACAAATAGCAACACAAGTTCAACCAATCAAAACTAAGAGATGCACCAATTGAAGCAATACATAGACAAATATTGAGGTACGCGAAGTATATGAGAAGACTTTAAACAAAAAAAAATTAGCTTACTTTTTAGAGTATTGCCACTAATACGACAAAAGCAAAATACATAATTTTTATAAAATTACATTTACTTTTCCTACCCGATAATGAATACTTTTTAAATGCATAATCTTTTTAGACTCTACAGTTAAATGCTTCGGGTTAATCCTCGGGGGATTCCGGGTTTATTTTTAAAAACAACATAAACCATATTTCAAATAAATGAGGGACTTCCCAGCTTCCTAATAAAATTCTCCTTTTTCAACCATCACCAGCTCCACAATTCTATTTCTATCGTTTCCATAGGGTCATGCAGCTGAAACTCCTGTTGATAAAATTCAAATCCTCCTAAATTAATTATTAAAACTCAATATAAATACCTTCTGGTTTATAAGGAACTCAGATTTACATAATAAACTTAAAATTTTCTTTTAAATAAAGCTCATACAGTTCAGTTAATCAGAAAGTTTTATTATTGATAAATAAGCATGGTAATGCACTATAAAAAAATCAAGCAACTTTTGTTCACAATAATAGCACTTATGTGCCTCTGCATTAAACTTGTAAATACTATTTTTAATCACAGCAAACTCCGTAACTCATTGCATTCAACGTCTTCCTCATTTGGTTTTTTCCTTTTTCATTTTTACAAGAGCATGAGTATCGGAGTAGCTATATCAACTATATTCGGGGTTCGAATATCCAACAATTATTTCTTAGTGACTAAATACATTTTAATTTAAATAATAATAATAACAAATAGATAATAAATTAAAGTTGAAAAAATTAAAATATTGTTACGTAGATCCGAGGGTTCGAGGATTTTATACAATAACAATCACAAAGTAAAAATAATCAGTTCTTTAAGAGCGATGTGAATTTCTTAGCGAAAATCCAATCCTTTCAATACAGGATTCATTGGCAATATTCATAGGGTAAATATCCGAAGGTCTTCACACATTCGACAGCAATCAAACACAAGAACAGTGTTTAAAAATACACGTACGTAAAGATTATTCACAAGCACAGCCGAGCTAGTCAAAACTATCCTCACTACTCGCTGGCTGAATCAAGACTCTCCGCCGTACCGGCTCGCATCCTTTTTATATGCACGACAGAAACTTCTAGAAATATAACCGCTCGTGTCATTGAACGTGACACTAGTGGAGAGATCTACTACTTTCTAGAAGATTCCAGAGGGTTCCGAACTAGCCAACAAGGACGCCAATGACGCCAAATTGACCGCCAACTTGGTCTCCAAAATGATGCCAACTTGGCTGTACCGCCAAGATTTCTCTAAGTTCTCATTCAATCGCCATTATAACGTAAGGGGTGGCACTGCTTGTGAATAGTATAATTTTAACATGAAATAAATATAACATAGAGTAATATAAATGCATTAAACACTCAAAAACAAATTATTTACACTATTTACACAAAATTCGTATCACAGCCCCCTCCTCAAAGACTGCACGTCCCGGGCAGTACAATCCTTGAGTAAGAGGCATTTACAGGCAAACTATTTACTATTTACAAGCGAACTATTTACAGACAAACTACTCACATAACAATCACATATAAAATAACAAATGTATTCCACAGCATATACAATACAATTAAATTAAAAGCACATGAAGAGACGCTAACATAAATTCCAATAATAAAAATAAAACTAAGGAATTAGAAAAGAGAAATAATTTACATTATGTACAAAAAATATTTAATGACCATTGTCTGAATTTAAGGATCTTATTAATCTTGGCCAAGATAAGGGGCTAGCCTATTGTAATGTATTACCTTTGGTTTTTTGAGTGTGGTGATTTCTGTATCCGCACCACAACGTCATTCAGTCTTTTTAGGACTGTGTAAGGAACTTTCCAGTTTGTCTGCAGCTTTGGAGAGAGTCCTTTGCGACGTTTCGGATTCCATAACCACACTTTGTTGCCTTCACGAAATTCGTGTCCGGTTGCTCTTGCGTCGTATCGGGTCTTCATCTTCTTGGAAGCCATGCCGATTCTTTCCCTAGCCAGATGATGCATTACCTCCATCCGTGCCTGGAGTTTCTCGATATACTCCTCAGGCACCAAGAGTGCATCTGGTGGCCGGCTGAACAGAAGATCTGCAGGCAGCCGAAGATCACGTCCAAAGAGCATCTGGGAAGGGAATAGCCGGTGGTCTCGTGAACGGCACTCCTGTAGGCAAGCAGGAAAAAAGGGCAATTTCTTGTCCCAGTCCTGTTGATTACTGGATACCAGGAGAGAGAGGCTGTTCAGGATGGTCCGATTGAACCTCTCTACCATGCCGTTAGACTGAGGATACAAAAGCTGTTATCCTGGTTTTGTCGATGGCGAGTATTTCACACAGTCTCTTGCAAACTGCAGAATCGAAGTTTCTCCCTTGATCGGAGTGCAGTTGTAGAGGGACCCCGAATCGTGAGATCCAGTGTTGAACTAGAACCTCTGCAACAGTTGAGGCCTCTTGGTCGGGAATAGGATAAGCTTCAGGTCACTTAGTGAAGTAGTCCATGACAACCAAGATTTTGTTGTTGCCATCTGATGATCTCGGAAGTGGGCCTAGGATGTCAAATGCTATTAGTTCGAAAGGCACTCCCACATTATACAGTTGCAGTCTTCCTCTAGTGCGTTTTCTGGGACCTTTGCGTGAAGCACAGGGATCACATATGCGACAACATTTTTTCCACGTCACCCGCACATTGTTCCAGTAGAAGCGCTCACGAACTTTTTATAAGGTCTTCATAACACCAAAATGACCTCCAGTTGATTTCATGGAGTTCCTTAAGGACTGTTGAAACTCTTATCTTTGGGAGTATTAATTGCCACCTGAATGTCAGACTCCCATTTTCGATATAAAACACCATTTCTCAGATGGAGAGAGTCCCAAAGAGCCCAGTAACGCTTCGTTGTAGGATGGAAAGGGGCGATGTCTTGCCAGCTGGGCTTTTCGTCAGACGATTCTTTGAATTCTATGATTGGTTTTATTTCAGGATCAGCCAGTTGATCTTTTCGGACGCTCTCATCACTCCACGGGTTCAATGCCGATGTTGATGGCGTTGTAACTTGGCGGACTATTGGAACTATTACGCCAAAGTTCTTTTTTGATTTTCGAGCAGTATTTGCAGCTCTCAGGACACGGTCTTCTCGAAGGGGCGTCTGCATTTCCATGTGCTGATCCTTTTCTGTGGCGAATTTCTACGTCATACTCCTGTAGTCTCTGTATCCACCTAGCTATTTGGCCTTCTGAATTTTTAAAATTCAGCAGCCAGGTCAATGAAGCATGATCTGGTCGCAGCAGGAACCTTCGGCCGTAGAGGTAAGGATGAAAGTGCTCCACAGCTTTTACGATATAGCGAGCAGTTCCTTCCTGGTCACACAATTTCTTTCTGCTTTGGACAGACACTTGCTAAAATAGGCGATGACACGCTCCTGACCATCTATCTTTTGAGACAATACAGCCCCAATACTCTCATGACTTGCGTCCGTATCCAGAATAAATTGTTTCCCAATTTCAGGATATGCCAGGATTGGAGCAGATGTTAGTGCGTCATTAAGCTTGTTAAAGGCGGTGTTACAATCAACCGTCCAAATGAATTTCTGTTTTGCCTCGGTCAGCTTATGGAGTGGTCTGGCAATCGTTGAGAAATGTTCACGAATTTCCGGTAATACGTGCATAAGCCCAAGAAACTCCAGAGCTGGTGAACATCCGTCGGGCAGTTCCAGTCTTTCACAGCCGAGATCTTTTCCGGGTCTGTTCGTAAACCTTCTGCCGAAATGATTTGTCCGAGATAGGTAACTTCACGCCGGAATAGGTGGCACTTGGATGGACTTAATTTCAGGTTAGCTTCTTTCAGCTTTTGTAGCACACGCCTGATATTTTTCAGATGTTCTTCGAAGGAGCGCCCCACGATGATAATGTCATCGAGGTAAACTAGGCAGGCCTCATACGAAAGTCCTCCGATGACTATTTCCATAAGGCGCTCGAAAGTTGCAGGTGCATTGCACAAGCCGAAAGGCATAACCTTAAATTGCCACAGTCCTTGTCCCGTGGTGAAGGCAATTTTCTCTTTATCGTCAGGGTGGAGTTCTATCTGCCAATACCCACTTTTGAGATCTAGGGTAGAAAACCAGGTATTGCGGGCAAGTGTGTCCAGCGTGTCATCTATCCTTGGCAGAGGATATCTGTCCTTCTTGGTGACGTCATTCAACCGACGATAGTCCACACAGAATCTGGTTGAGCCATCTTTCTTCCTGTCCAAGACGATGGGAGATGCCCAAGGGACTTGACGATGGCTCAGGCTCAATAACATCATTATTTTTCATGTCCTTAATGCAGTGTTTCTCAAAGTGTGGGGCGCGCCCCCGGGGCGCGATAACCCTACAAGGGGGGGCGCGAGTGTATCGAAAATTTAAAGATTTTTTAAAAAAAAATAACCGGAAAGAGAAGTAAAACAAAATGCTTTCTTCCATAATAAAAAAATACACACAACACTGACATAATTTATGTTTATTATCTGGCTTTTTTTCCGTCATCAAATAGCTATCTTTGATCCCAAAACCAAATTAAAGAAAAAAAAACATTTTGTTTTATTTGCTGTATTTCCTCAATGAGAGATTTTTTTATTACGTTTTAACATAAAATATTACTCGTTAAAAAGAAAAAACGAAACCCAGACCCTGAGAAAAATTCTAAGAAGATAAACAATATTCACCACTGTGTGTAATTATTATTGAAATACTGTACATTAGTTGTAGAAAAGAAAAGGAAGTCATGATTCACTTTTCAGCCAGGCTGCACAGTACGTTTGCTAATCATTTGATTGACCTTCAATCTTATGGTATGGTTATTCAATATTAGTTCCCTCCCCCATCTTTTATGCGTTTGCTTTTCGCTTAGGAAATTGTAAATAATTGAATTTTGCGATATTTGGAAAAGAATTGATTGGTTTAACATTTCTGTAGGATAAGTGAAAAGTGTCTGATTTGCGTCCTTTATTATGGTCTTGTACTTTTGAATCATTTTAGTTCAGTTTTATTGATTTTTCTCAAATCATCAAAGAATTTAATAGTCCTTGAAAGAAGGTAAAAGTATACTTTCTATAAATTAAAATATTCACTAGAATTCCGATTTGTATCGTGTACAGTAAAAGTAATTCTAAATAAATGATTGGGGTGACTGAGTCCCCCCGCACTACCATTAATGTTAGTATCGAGTACGCGCCTGCTCCCGGGTTAAAACATTTTGAAGTCTTCTCGCTTTAAAAGTTAAAAAGTAACACAATTATTCTTCATCGGAATTTTATATTTTTTTCATAATTTAACATTAATTCTAAATGCTAATTGTGTGAGGTTTAAAATTACAGTTCTTTTAAACAGTTATTTACAATTATAGCATTTATCTAAAAAAAATCATTTTACATTTTTGTATACAATGTCGTGCACACAGTTTTACTCTCCTTACAGTTCAGCTATTATATCAAGAATAATGTTTTATTTTTTTAAAAAGGAACTCGTGCGAAGAGTCGGTGTTTTAGCCAGTATACGTTTGATGTATCAGTACTGAAGAAGGTATTTTATAAATAATTTTTTATTACTGAATTTGGCCGCGGTAGCCGAGTGGTATAGTTATCGGATCGTGGCTTGCCTTGTCACGAGTTCGGAGCTCCAGTACCACTAAAAGACCCGCCGTGTAGGGCAGCGATGCACGTTAAATCTGTTAAGAGTTGAAACGTTTTCCCGTTGGTGTGGTGTGGTAGTTAGAGAGAGGGGTGCCAGCTCAGGTGTCATCCACGTCACTTGACCATGGTTCAAAATTACGTGGTCCGCCGTCAAAAGCCCTCGTGCAGCTGAACAGTGCGACGTTAATATTCAATCAATCAATCTTATTACTAAATTAAGAACAAGTTTAATAATTATTAGGGACTTCCACGGGCTTGTCTTGTAGAGGAAAGTTTTTCAAAGGAAGGTTTAATATCAGAAATTGACACTTAAAGAGTTATTTTTCTATATTTAGCTGAGATCTATATTTTGTCTTCAAGGCATCCACTGCAGAAAATCCGGTTTGAAAAAGGTAGGATGTTGAAAATGGTAATAGTATACGAAGTGCTTTTGTTTTCAGTACAGATAATTTCTCATCCACCTCTACCCCAAATTCAAAGAGCGATTTATTACAAAATTGCCTTTTAATTTTTCACTGGATGTGAAATCTATGAAGATTTCTTCTTCGGAAGTTGAGAGCCCTTCTGAGTATCTTTAAATAGATCCCTAATCCACTCGTAACTTGCTACCAAGCTGTCCTCATCCAGAAAATACTTTTTAAAATTCTTTGCCAACATAGCTAAATGATTTTACATGTTTTAAAAACAACTTTCACACGTTGTTCTACAGATTTGTAAGTTTTAACACATATCGAGCTGGGGCTTTTTTTTTTTCATCATTTTCTTCAAAGGTGGTAAATCCAAAGTTTTAGTATTTTTGAGAAGATCGTCTTGATTTAATTTTCGGAACCATGCTCGTTCGTCTGTGTGCTTGTTGATTCTTTATTATGGTCGAATGTTTGCTTACGACTTAAAAATGTATGTATGATATTGTTTTAATCTACTGCCGTAAATACTTAATTACCGTGAATTACAATTAACGTGGAAATTAAAAAAAATGTACATTCAAGCTAGATTCGGTAGCTATAGGAGTATCGAGTCGACCAAAACTGACTGGAATTGTACGAGGAAAAGTATTTTTACATGTTTTGCGCAGACGTCCGATAGGTTGCCCAGACTCACGCAAACGTACCCTATAATGCCAGATGTGATGGATATGATAGAGAGCGACATTGACTAGTCTATTTTTCTAATGACATTTGTACTTTGAGAAATGAATGCTGAAGGAAATAAATCTTTAAATACATCATTTTGCGATCTGTTCCAATTTAAAAATTAGAGAAAGAAAAATAACACAATTCTAAGTAATATATATATATATTTTAAGTAATTTTCTTAAATATATATATATATATATATATATATATATATATATATTACTTAAAAGTTACATATACACAAAATTTAATATACTTATCGTATTAATTTGTACGGTTTATAATTAAGATCGTATTGTAACTTTAGCGTCTCTCTCAAAGTGCATTTTTATTGCAGTAAATACATTATTGTTGTACAGGGGGCGAGACAAAAATTATGATTGAAAATTGGGTCGCCAATATTGAAAGTTTGAGAAACACTGCTTTTAATGTATGAGTGATGCACAGAGTATTTTATGACTAATTATTAATACTAAATTAAGAACAAGTTTAATAATTATTAGCTACTTCCATGGGCTTGTCTTACAGAGCAAATTTTTCAAAGGAATGCTTATGATTAGAAATTGACCCTCTGAGTTCATTTTCTATATTTAGCTGATATCTATATTTTGTATTCTAAGAACCACCGCATTTGTAATATGTTCCAATTTAAAAATCAGAGAAAGGAAAAATAACTTAGTAATTATCCTATTACTTAACTTTTTTTTACTTAAAAGTAACATATACAAAATTTAATTTTTATGTCATGAATTTGTACGGTTTATAATAAAATATTGTTGCTTTATCGTAAAAGTGCATTATTATTGCATTTAGTAAATTATTATGTATAAGGGGGCGCGATAAAAATTGTGATTGAAAAGGGGGCGCCAGTATTGAAAGTTTGAGAAGCACTGCCTTAATGAGTTTTGGACTTCCTCCTGTTTAGAGAATGGTAGTCGTCGGGGTGTTGCTTAATAGGAGGATGCTCTCCCGTATTGATTCGGTGTTTCGTTAGTCTTGTTCTTCCAAAGTCCTCAGATGTTCTTTAAAATACGCTTTGGAATTCTGTCTCCTTTTAAGTTGTCTGGGTCCGGATAATCAATGAGGCCGAATCGGAATTTTCTATTTTCCGCTACTAAACCAGGTATTATACATTCAGTTCTTGGTGATAAAAGAGAGTTTGGTTTTTGCAATAATTTTCTGGTTGGATTCAAATTGAGCTTGTAAGCCAAAAGAGATTTTCTTCAAATTTTGAATGCATATTGCCGTTTTCAAAGTCCAATTTAAAGTTATTGTTCTTCAGAAAATCTAGTCCAAGAATACAGGGATCGGTGATATCTGCTATATATGCCGTATGGTGATAGTCTATATTTCCAAACCTTAGAGTGACGTTAGCTTTCCCATAAACCTGAATCTTGTCACCCGTCACTGTTTGCAAGGAAACGCAGGGTGGCGTCCAGATACTATTTTGAGCCAAATCTTTTCTAATTATAGAGACATTAGCTCCAGTATTAACAACCATACGGCACGAGATGTTATTAATTTGTCCTATTACGTAAAGTCCCTTGTCGCCACCATTTACTGCCGTAATCTGAAGAAATTTGTAATGGAGCTTTTCAATATCTGGCAACCTCCGCCCCACGAGATGGCCGTATATTAGTTTTCCTGTTTGAAAGAAGAGACGATGTTCTCATCCTTCCTTGATCGAGGACAGTTTCTTCTCAGGTGTCCAGTTCCACCGCATCCCCAGTACTTGAAGCTGCGTTTCTCTTGGTTCTGGCGTTGAACCTTAAAAGCTTGGAATTCATCTCTTAATTTCTCAATGTCACTTTTCCATGGAGATTCACAGGGAGCATCTAAGGTCACTCTAGCTCCTCGGATGGATTGGCAGTCTCGGCGACTGGCTTGAGTGGCGGCCTCAATTTCAGGGGCATATATCAGGGCAGATTTAAGATCTTGGACATCTGCCATTATTTTACAGCCTTCTGGACTTCCCCCTCCCCTCAGGCCGTCCACGAAATACTGTAAAGAGATTGTTTCTTGCACCGTTGCTGGGTGATCGGAGAAAGCCAAGTTGGCGAGCCTTTCTACTTCGGAGGCAAATTCCTGCAAGCTTTCTCCGGTTTTCTGTAGTCTTGTTTTCATCTGCAGACGTACGTAGTCCTTGAGTATTTCTGACCGAATCGCAGATCCAGAGCATTATATAGGAGTTCAAATTCAGTCGCTCTGTGTCGGGAAGAAATCTGCAGTATTTCAGCAGCTTCTCCTCTAAGGGATGCTGCTAGCTGACATGCTTTCACCCTTTCGGTCCATCCATTGGCTTCAGAAATTATGGAGAATTGAGTCTTATATACCTCCCAGTTGGTCTTTCCGTCATAGGTGGAGAGTTTCACGGACACTGGTGAGAGGCGGGCATAGATACCGACGAAACAGGTACAAACTTGCTTTCATTCTTTGTATTCCCGCAAGCTAGAAGCTTTTTTTCCAGATCTTCAAATCGCTGGGTAAAATTTCCAGCGACTTCATCAATTCTTTCTTCAAGTTTTGCTCTTTAATTCTTCCTATTTCTTCAACTTGCTTTCTAATTCTTCCTATTTCTTCCCCTACTTTCTTCTCTATCTTCTCTTCAACTACTGCAATCTTTTCTTCAACTTTCAATGCTATTTTTCTTCCACGCTATCGATTTTCTTTTCTAAAGTATTTCTCAGCTCTTCTTGACCTTTCTGCATTTCTTGACGGCCTTTCTCCATTCTCTCCTTCAACTCATTCTTAATCTCTTCTTGTATATTCTCCATTCTCTCCTTAGTCTCTTCTTGGCTTTTCTGCATATTCTCCATTCTCTCCTTAGTCTCTTCCTGGCTTTTCTGCATATTCTCCATTCTCTCCTTAGTCTCTTCTTGGCCGCTTTTCAAGACATTGATGCCTTCCAACAGAGCCTTCAGTTGTTCATCCATCGCTCGTGTTATTCGCATAAAACCCCACTTCTGACACCAAACTGTTACGTAGATCCGAGGGTTCAAGGATTTTATGCAATAACAATCCCAAAGAAAAAAATAATCAGTTCTTCAAGAGCGATGCGAATTTCTTAGCAAAAATTCAATCCTTTAAATACAGGATTCAGCAGCAATATTCATAGGGTAAATATCCGAAGGTCTTCACACATTCGACAGCAATCAAACACAAGAACAGTGTTTAAAAATACACGTACGTAAAGATTATTCACAAGCACAGCCGAGCTAGTCAAAACTATCCTCACTACTCGCTGGCTGAATCAAGACTCTCCGCCGTACCGGCTCGCATCCTTTTTATATGCACGACAGAAACTTCTAGAAATATAACCGCTCGTGTCATTGAACGTGACTCTAGTGAAGAGATCTACTACTTTTTAGAAGATTCCAGAGGGTTCCGAACTCGCCAACAAGGCCACCAATCACGCCAAATTGACCGCCAACTTGGTCGCCAAAAATTATGCCAACCTTGGCTCTACCGCCAAGATTTCGCCAAGTTCTCATTCAATCGCCATTATAACGTAAGGGGCGGCACTGCTTGTAAATAGTACAATTTTAACATGAAATAAATATAACATAGAGTAATATAAATGCATTAAACGCTCAAATACAAATTATTTACACTATTTACACAAAATAAATACAAATTATTTACACTATTTACACAAAATTCGTAACAATATTATATACAGATTTCTCACGCATAAATTTTTCAAAAATAATTTAGTTTCCTAATTCAAGTTTTTAACGTATATTTATGATAAATACTTTTTTAAAAAACACAAAAATTTTTAAATATTTTTTTGTTCTACTGCTATTTTGTTTGTTAACGGCTTATATGCTCTTACTAGCTACATCACCCGGCGTTGCAAGAGATGTCTCTACTTTTATAAATTTCCCTTTCTTTCACAAAATCAGAACTTCTAATACTCATTTTCAAAATGACTTCCAACCCTCCTCCACCGCTTAGCCCGGCGTTGCTCGGGCTTTCTCTTTTCCTCATGACACCAGCATTTCTGTGTGTGTTTGTACGTGCACAATGTGAGTGATTTCTAAAATTGTGTCAAAAAATTTCCCTTTTTCGAAATAGCTGCATGGCAAGGCGTTGCACGGGCTATCACTACTGTTATAAATTTTCCCTTTCTTTCACAAAATCAGAACTTCCAATACTCATTTTCAAAATGACTTCCATCCCACCCACCGCTTGGCCCAGCGTTGCTCGGGCTTTCTATTTTCCTCGTGACACCAGCATTTCTGTGTGTGTGTGTGTTTGTACGCGCTCAATGTGAGTGACTTCTAAAATTATGACAAAAAATTTCTCTTTTTCAAAATTTGCTCCATTCCACTTATTTCTTTCCCCTCTCTATAGTCCGAACACGATTCCTTTTAGTGTAAAATCATTGTTCTATCTTCTCCTCCTTCTCACAGATAAGATATAGCTACAAATTTTGATGTATGACTTATAAAAAAATACTGCGTTAGAATTAAAAAATTATTAATGTGAAGCAATAATAAAAAGAAAATGATTCTTATGCTAAGAGTAAAGCTTTAAAAAGTAGCGTAGTGCGAAATTGAAAGTTTCTGTCTCCTCAGTTTCGAACCTGGGAACTGCCGTTTCATAAAGCGCAGCCGATTTAACAATCGCGCCGGTAGTTCCTTCGGGGAGAAGTATTGAATTGAGCTTTAAAATAAAGGTAGATTTTTTTAATATATCATTTCGTTATTCGTTAAAGTAAAAGATTTTTTTTTCGGGCTTCATTTTTATGTTAATGCTTTCAAACTTCATATAAATAATAGACGATGTACTTTTTAATTAACAAATGATTTCTTTAGTAATGAAATAATAGAAATAATCCTTTTGAAAAAACATATATATATTTATTAAAATCAAATTTCTATAAGTAATTAGTAAAAGAAAAATTTACAGATAGCTATTGAAACGATTGCTTTTGTAATCAAAAAGTATGAAACAAAAATAAAGAATGTAATTATAATTAATTAATTATTACTGAAATTTTAGGAAATTTTTTTCGTTTAATTTTGCAGCCACCGGAAACTCAAAAGTACATTTTTTTAAAAAAAGAATAGTATATGTACGGAACAGAAATTTTCAAAATTACAAAATTATTAGATCGTGTTTTAAAAACCTCTGAAAAAAAAAGAAGTTCCGAAAATATTTAAAAAAAATTGTAAAATAATTAAATTGAAAGAAAGATATTGTTTTTTAACTGTAATTTTTAAGATATTTTATCAATCTTTGTACAGATTACGTATAATATTATTCTACACGTGGAAAAAAAGAAAAGCATGAAGTTTTTTTAGTGTAAAATATTTTTTCAACGGAACAACTTATAATTCATATTTTTAAAAAAAAACCGATTTCGACTCATTTTTTATTTAAAAAAATTGTAAAATAATTAAATTGAAAGATATATATATATATATATATATATATATATATATATATATAATTTTATTATATTAATTTTTAAATAAATTTATTTATATGCAAAGTTTCGTTGCTTTGTAAAAAGAGAAATTTTTTTTCGATATTCTCTGCAGATGGCGCCACGATGCATTTTAAGGCGTTTGAAGGTTTTTAATTAATATCTTATTAACTAATTGGAATATCGGAATATAAATAGTCAAGATGGATCCCTCGGATCATTCCCGAAATTTTGATACCTTCTGCTAGTTTCTGCGTCTTGTGGTTCTTGAGAAAATTGGGATATATACCTACATAGATACGTTTGTTTACCTACGAATTTTAATATACAAGATTTCTATGCGACACAAGGTCCATTAAACGTAGCCAATATGCCTCGAAATTTGAGCCAAAATCAGATGACGAGGTCAACACCTTAACTGACACCCACCTTCCACATCACAACACAAACCAGATTTATTGTTAAAGCTTTGTTTGATTATTTTTATAGCCTCCATATAGCTTCCATATCCAAGTGAAATCTTGTTCAAACTGATAGTTAAGTAAAAATTTGATTTAACATGATCCAAGATCTGTAAGACCTGCAAAAAAAGTTGACCTAATCTTCTAATAGAGATTCTAAAATATATAACTTAGCATAAGTAGACCTTGAAAAGCCTTGAGCATTCTTAATTCTAACCAACAAAATCAATTAGGTTAAATTAAACAGTGTTGCTTTTGTTTTAAATTTAATTTGGTTCCGTAATTGCTTTTTGTTTTTAATTCAAGGCAAGGTTGTTCTGGGAAACATTTAAATCCTAGATCATTTCTTCGGCACTGATTAATGCCGGTTTATCCATTGGGTGCTTCGGGAGGGGGCCCAGAAGGGCTATTTGGTTATACATTTCAATCCTCCAATGCCAAAGGGGCCTGTAGATTTTCTGCTACTAGGCCCGAAATGAACTTAAATTGGCACTGGCACTAGTTTCAAGTTATAACTTATGGTTAAAAAGTCATTCATACCAAGGCAATAAATTTCAAACAGTGATGATGAAGACAATCAGAGGGCTAAGGCGACTGATTTGCTATATCTGCGCTTCAAGCTATTCATGCTCTTGTTTACTAATACTAAAATGAAAGTAGGATAAACAAATAAAAGTCTTAATTTTCGAGAAATTTCTTAATATTTATAAAATAACAGAAATTTTCAGTTAATCTGTTGCCACTAAAATAGGAATCAGTTTTTTTCCATTTGACACAAAATTTGTATTACATCTTTTGGCAATACCGAGTTGATAGTCTTATGAAAATATTGTAATTTATATGGTTGTGTGAGTTTCGGTGAGTACTGTTTTTCAATCTTTTTTAATCATTGTATTTCCTGTAAAATTTACATTTTTTCTGTTTAGTATCGCTTTATTTATGTTGAATTTTTATTGATAAACGAATAATTTCAGGCAGAAGAAAATGGTTCAGAGGTTAACATACCGAAGACGTTTGTGTTACAACACACAATCAAACAGAGTGAGAATGTAAGCAGCTTTTATATTATTTATTCATAACTTTGTGAAGATATATGAATAATCTTGTGTTAAGAGTTATTTTTGGTGTAGTTATTTCATTTCTATTCCTGTCATTGTAAAATTTCCCGATTCTCCGCTCATCAATGTATGCATACATAGTTGTGTATCATTGTTAAATTACAAAATTTAACAATTGTTAATACATTAAATTTTTATTCTCTATTATAGCTCTAAAACTCCTGGAGGAAGACTAGTATATTTATATCCTGGTAAACCTGGAAAAGTTCCACGATGTGGAGATTGTCATATGAAACTCCGTGGTGTACGTATATATATGATTGGCAATTAGGAATGTGATATATTAAGTGCATGTCTTCTGTAGTGATAAAATATTTTATTTGGATTCTATTTTAGTGAAATTTGATTATGAAATGGCTGTATGATTTATACCTTTGTATGCAGCCAATAGTGGAAAACAGTTTTCACTCATGAAAGAAACAGTAATCTTGATTGTACTTTACTTCAAAGAATTTTATTTTTTGCTTAATCTCTTTTACTTAATGGATGAAATACTAAGACATCCTACTAATGTTTAAAGCAATGTTAATGGAGTAGCTTACATCTCTTATGTATCTGTTTTTAATCATCTTCCTACTATGCAGCTATGTAAATGTGCAACAATGTTGAACAGAATATTCTTTCATTGTATTCGTTTTGTTTCATTTTGAAAATAAGCCCTTCAATTGTAAAACTAATGATACTGAATAATTTTGTCCTAATGTAAATTTAATGTATTTATAGATCATAGCTGTTCGCCCAAGGGTGTTAACTGCTTTATCTAGGCGTAAAAAGACTGTCACCAGAACATATGGAGGGTCTCGTTGCGGAAAGTGTGTCCGAACAAGGTATGTTATTTAAGCTAAACATATTGAAATAAAACAGATATATCTAAAATATTTCTAAATTTTATAAATGCAATATCCGATAGGCAAATGAATTTTATATTATTCTTTATGTTGTACGTTGGAGAAAAATGAAGTTGATTTTCTTATCTTACTGTGTAAATGGTCTGAAATGGCAAGATTAGATGTATTGGTAAAAGTGAAAGGTAAATTTGAAAGGTATAATCCCAACACAGCCCTATGGTGTATTTGGGAACAAAAGTTTTTCGCTATGAGGAAACAGTGTTTTTCAAAATGGCATTAGAAACAAAAGACATGGAATAAGCTTGGTTTCTGAAATGGGAAACATTAAATCACATTCTTTCTAAAAAACTCAGTCATCCATACAAGATTCAGTCAATCATTCATTCATACAAAAACCATTTCATGTATACCTCCTTTTTTGGTAAAATCCTAGCACCGCACACTTCTGTATTTGGCACCAAAAGTTTTTTGCCAAATAGTGCCGAGGAAGAAACCGCATTTTTTAAAATGGTGTTGAAAAAACATGGTTTCTAAAATTGCTTCAAGAAGAAAACAAACCATTGTTTCTTAGTGAGTGCTGATGCTATAATTAGTGAAAACAGCGTCCAAATTGAATCTACAAAAGCATCCATTTCTCTCTTAACATTCTTTCCACAGTTATTTCGTTCAAAAAAGAAAAAATCCACTCATTTCTTCACTTACATCCAAGATGACTATCCAAAACCTGAAAAACTTTTAAAAATCTGCTCCGAGTAGCTAAATTTTGCACACCAAGAAGTGGGCCCTCCCAGGATCTAAACACTCCTCTCCTTTTTCCCCTAGTAGAAAATCCACTTGACATGTTTTTATGGTTTCTAAAACTGCTTTTGAAAGAAAAACATTGCTTCTAGGTGGCGACAGTTGGAAAATACATCCAATATGCATGCTTTTAAACGAAGTTAACACTCTTAAACGAAAGCATATTTTCTTATTTTGGTCATCCATTATGAAATATTTTCAATCTTTCACTCATACACAAAGCAATAATTTCTTTCATGCAAAAGATAAAATGTCCATTCATCCAGCTTCAAAAAAGAAAATGGGGTTTCCAAAATTGCTTTAAGAAGAAAACAAAAAATACAGTCACAAGAAAAAGACATTGATCAATGCATTTCTTTTCTCTTATAAATATTGCTTCGTTCTAGAAAAAAATTCACTCTAAACTTTTCTAGAAAAATATACAACCATTGGATTCAAAATGACCACTGCCCAAATCCTGAAAAACAAATAAAAATCTGGTCCTGGTGTGATTACTATTTCCCTTTATTTTGCAATATTTCCATGTTGTAAACTTAAAATTACCTATATTCCCCCCCCCCTTCCCCAAATTAAAGGAGCCATGCTAGGATCCAATTGCATAATTTAAAGGGTATGAATTTATAAAGAGACACTTTTCATGCCTGAAAAGACATGCATTTTTATATTAGATAAAATATACCTTTCAGGTTGAGTATCTTTTTTTTCCATGGTGGAAATTTCTCCTGTCATTGTCTAGATTAATTTTGAAAAATACTTAGTAGCTGAATATTTTTTTTAATCATTGAGGTTTTAAGAAATAGCTTGTCAAAGTTAAATTATTCATCTGATGGGTAAAATAAAGCTTCAAAATATACTGTCATTGTAGCCAAATGGTTGTGGTCACTAACACATGGCTAGCATTTCTATCTTATGCCAGTAAGAACCCATGCTGGCAGGCTGTTGTGTGATACACCTGCCCTTAGTCCTGCCTCTGAATGCAGCCTTAACTGAAAACAAAAGTTTAAATCAGTTGAGATTTAATCTATGTAGTTTGAGTATATGGTATTGTATACGATTTAATGATTATGATTTATATCTTTTTCATGATGCCTCGAATACTGAAGACTATTACTCTAAACTAAATTTTTCTTAATTCTTGTACGGATAAGTAAAGAGAATTTAATTTCATATCAAAATTTTTGTCTTATAATTAACAAGTGAAGCCTCAAATTGTACCGAATCTGTCATGAGGCTTT
This sequence comes from Trichonephila clavipes, assembly GCA_019973935.1. Taxonomy (NCBI): domain Eukaryota; kingdom Metazoa; phylum Arthropoda; class Arachnida; order Araneae; family Nephilidae; genus Trichonephila; species Trichonephila clavipes. The sequence goes on from BMAU01018390.1 coordinate 61,114, forward strand.
GAAATTGTATTAATTGTTTGAGCATGTGATGATATCAGATAGGGACAAATGAATACCATGATTTGTATCTAATACTGATGCTCTTATTTTCTTTAGTGTGATTTGATCAAACAGTTTTGCTTTAAAATCGGGATTGGGTTGCCTGTTTACTTTTATAGTGGTATGGTGCTTATTTCATCTCGAATATTAAAAGATTTAGACTCACTAAAACCTGACAATGATGGTTACGTCATCTTCTTGACAAATACTTTGATAAAGTTTCTTCTGTGAAATTTTTAATGTTATGAAGGTTTCAAATCTTCTGCTAAGTTAAACCAATTTTATTCCGTATCAAAATTTGTGCTTTCTAGTTGATAAATGAAGCTTCACAGTGTACTGAATCTATTGTGATGCTTTAAAGTTCAATGGATTGTTTGAACATGTGATGATATTAAGATAGGGACAAATGAAAACCATGATTACTATCTAATTCTGATGTTATTTTCTTTAATGTAAGTTGATCAAACTATTGTGCTTCACAATCGAGATTTGTGTGCCTGTTCACATTTATAGTGGCATGGGACTATTGAATCTAGAATATTAAAGTAAGAAGATAGCTATCTGTTTATGATGGTGGTGTTATTTTTTTCTTCTCATAAATCTTGAGAAGTATTGGTAAATGTTTCATTTCTTTATTGTTAAAATAGTTGAGTTCTTCCTATCTGGAATTTTTAATACTATGGAAATTATATTGCAGCTGAGTTCACTTTCAAATATTAAGATGCTAGTTCCAAAGAATTTATTCCATATCAAAACTATTCTATCTTTTATTGATAAACTAAACTTTAATTTCTTAATAAATCTGTTGTGTGGTTTAAAGTTGTGTTAATCATTTAAGCATGTGATGATGTCAGATAGGAATAAACCAGGATTCATGTCTAATACTAATATTTTTTATAATGCAAGTTGATCAAACTATTGCTTCAAAATCGAGATAGAGTCGCCTGTTTACTTTTATAGTGGCATGGTGCTTTTTTCGTCTCGAATATTAAAGAAGAAGATATAGACTCGCTAAAACCTCACAATGGTGGTTGCGTCGCCTTCTTCTTGACAAATACTTTGATAATTATGATTTCTTTTTGGTACTGTTTTAGTATTAAAGTTGTAAATGAAGTTCACATCATTTTTAATGTTATCTGGATTATAAATTACTATATGGTTTTTGATTATATATATGTAAGGTTTATATCTAACATTGATGCTGTTTTCATCTTTGCTGTGTTAATTACTAAAACTACTTTGCTTAGAAAATAGTTTGATGCTTTGTGCTGTTTCATGCCGAACACTAAAGAAGAAAGATAAAAATAACGAATTTTTTCTTTTAAATGAAAATGATTGATTGTATCTCAGTATGTATATCAGAAACTTTGAAGGAATATGTGTTTAAAAGAAATGAAGATTGTTACTTGATCAATTTAAAGCACACATTTCCTACTTTTCAGTTTTCCATTTTAGAAATCATGTTCTTGTGGTTTTTAACTTAGTGGCATTTGACGAAAAACTTGTTGCCGAATTGGGTAAAGTCCTAGGACAGCACTCTGCTGTTTTAGTGACAAAAGTTTTTCGCCAAATGGCGCCGAGGAAGAAACTGCCTTTTTCAAAATGGCGTCAGAGACGCAAACAAGGGAGAAAACCTGGTTTTCAAAATATTGCCGTGAGACGAAAAATGTCAAAAAAAAACTTGGTTTCTAAAATGGACAACTAAATGCAAATTCTTTCCGAATTTCGGACATCCATACCAAGATTCTATCAATGCTTCATCTATTCAAAAAACAATCATTACTTTCTTACCTTTTATTCAAAAGAAAATCCATTCATCATGTTTTTACGAAGAAAACACGATTTCTAAAACTGCTTCTACCAGAAAAACTGAAAGATGATGCTTCTAAAACGGAACAGTGAGGAATCCGATGTGAATGCTCTAGGCTGATGAAGTAACGATCTCCATTTCTCTCGAACAACCTTACTGAAATATTTTCACTCATTCACAGAAAGCAATCATTTCTTTCTTACCACTTTCATACAAAAGACATGCATTCATCGAGCATCAAAAAAAGAAAAACGTGGTAGAATGAAAGCAGTGGTCATCCCGCGTACAGAAGCAAGCAAGGTCAGTGTCCAAAATGGGGTGATTTTGTGCTCAACCGGTTTTAGGATTGCCATTTTACTCAGCCTCAAACTGTACAATTTGGCAGGGCTGCCTTGTTGTCAAAAAGTGTGCCCTCCTAGAATCCACCCGTGTGTGCCTTGAAGTTGTATTAATCTTTTGAGCATGTGATGTCAGATAGGGACAAATGAATACCATGATTCATGTCTTATACTAATTTTTTTTTATAATGCAAGTTGATCAAACTATTTTGCTTAAAAATAGAGATAGAGTTGCCTGTTTACTTTTATAGTGGCATGGTGCTAATCTGTCTTGAATATTAAAGTAAGAAGATTCCTACCCTAAACTATTTGTTTATGATGGTGGTGGTATTTTTTCTTCTAGCAAATCTTGAGAAGTATTCGTAAATGTTTCATTTCTTTATTGTTAAAATAGTTGTTATTCCTGTCTGGAATTTTTAATGTTATATAGCTGTTGAGTTCACTTTCAAATATTAAGGGTTGAAAGAATTTGTTCCATATCAAGTGTTTTCATCTTATAATTGATAAGCTAAACTTTTATATATTCTTAATCTGTCATGATACTTGTGTCAGTCTTTTGAGCATATGATTTCAGATAGGGACAAATGAATATCATGATTAGTATCTAATACTGATGCTCTTATTTTTTTAATGTAAGTCTATCAAACTATTTTGCTTCGAAATCGAGATAGAGTCGCCTGTTTACTTTTATAGTGGCATGGTGCTTTTTTCATCTCGAATATTAAATAAAGAAGATATAGACTCGCTAAAACCTGACAATGGTGGTTGTGTCGCCTTCTTCTTGACAACTACTTTGATACTTAAGATTTCAAAGTATTTGGTACTGTTTTAGTATAAAGTGTGCAAATGAAGTTCACATCATTCTTAATGTTATTGGGATTTTAAATTACTATTTAGTATATGATTATATATATATATATTGTTTCAATCCAACTTTGTTGTGTAAATTGTTGAAATTACTTTGTTTAAAAAATAAGAATTTGACATGTGAGGCTGTTTCATCTTCAACATTGGAGAAGGAAGATAAAGATTTGCAAAAACCTTTCAATGGTAATTAATTGCATTGTCCTTCTTCTTAACAAGTATATCTGTATTATATAATTTGGTACTCTCGTACCATCTCAACGTTGCTAATGTTGGAGATAACTTGAACCTCGTTTTCGCATGCTGAATTGGCAACCATGATATATGTTGCCAATAAAATTGCAGTAATACACAAGTGCGTATAGTTTGTAAAAATGACTGTGCTTCTACCTATTTCTGTAAGAGAAATTGAAGATATAATCCTGTTATTTTACTTGACAAACCTGAAAATATTTCTAGTACTGATGCTCTTATTTTCTTTATTGCAAATGGCCCAAGCTATTTTGCTTCATAAAGCTGAAATCAAGATAATTGTCTATTTATATAGTGGTGTGGTGCTGCTTCATTTAGAACATTAAAGTACAAAAATAAATACATAAACCTTACAATGGTTATATCATTCTTCTTTACAATATTTTTTTTTTTTTTTTTTTTTTTTTTTTTTTTTTTTTTGTAAATTTTTCTGTTTCTTCACAATGAAGTTCAAAGATCTTGAGACTTAACAACATTTGAAACCATTTCTGATCTTATGTATTGCTTCCAGTTTTGATTCTTTAATTCAAAAAAAGTAATTACATAGTAAGACAAAATTAAGTAATTGATGTGAGGTAAACTGATAGCGACAAATGTGAATATTGTGATTCATGTTTGTTCCTGATGCGAAAATATATTTCTCAAGAAATGCACTTTATTTAGATGTTATCTCTTGATATCTCATGAATTTTTGAATGGAAAAGTTTTAGTTTATGAAGGAGTATTGAATGATCTTAATATTCCTATTTTTGATCATTTAATTATGTAAACATGATTTGATACAATTGTTTTCTGATTTTTTATTCGATTAGTCACTTGCTTTTAATAGGAGCATGGTGCTATTTTCTTACATGTTTTTATGCTAGAAAGATTACACAAAGCTTTTTAGTTGTGTTTACTGTTTTTCTTGATAGGGTATTTATCTTTGTGTAATTTTGAATTATTTATTCTCTGAATTCATAGAATATTGGGTGTTTATTGAAATGTCACTGTTATATTTGAATTGAGATATTTATTACACTTAACTGTTTGGGTCCCAGGCAGCGGGATCACACTGTTGAGGTTTTATGTCGAGAAAACCCAGTACATTATAGACAACTGATGGTGTGGTACCGATTATTGAAGTCACACACTCAGATTTACTGAAGCAGGTAAATTACACAGCTCTTTTTGATGTATATAGTACATTTTACAATAAAAACAATACTATAGCTCCAATTAGGATTCATTGGTGCAAAATGAACAATGCCCTATCACACTGCTTGGTTCTTTTTGTACTCATTCTGAGGAAGTGCTATTGCGCAATTTGAGATTCTTCAACAGTGTTTTTTGTCAATACTCCCGGGACTCAAACGGTTAACGAACAAAAAATCATAAGTAAGTCATGGTTTAAGTAAAATGTGATTTTTGTTTTTGTTCCTAGGATTGTAAGAGCATTCCTTATTGAAGAGCAGAAGATTGTTGCTAAAGTATTGAAAGCACAGAAGATTGCACCCAAAACTTCAAAATAAAGTTTCTGTATAATAAAATTGTATGATAAATTATTTAGTGTTTTTTAAGTGTTTAATTTATGTATATTTTTCAGTTAAATGAATCTTATTAGCTATACAATACCTTAGCAATAGAAAATTTTAAAATAATTGAATACAACATCCATGTCAAGTAATTGCTTGTAATTGTTGTATTTTAGGAGCTGTGGATTAAGAGTTGTATTTTAAAGTACTTGCCATTCATGAATATACACATTCTTGTTCCAATAACTTATGTCACATTACAACTTTTAACTATTTTTTGTTTATAAAAGTAATTAAATTTGTATTTTAAGAAACTTTTAAATTGTATATAAATGTAAAAAGTAGTAACTTCCATCTACAATGATTTCATATTAACACTGTCCTAGTAGCAAGGTAACATTCTCAGCTTGTGGGCTTGTTCCAAAATGGGTGTAGCTGAAAAGTTAATTTGATGGTATCTGGAAATGGAGAAATATTCTATTCTATGAGTAGTTTTTAAAACTTTTTGTGTAATTAAACCCATAAATAAATTGGAAATATATTTTACTGGGTTTTTCTTTTAAAGAGATCTGGGAAGTTAAAATTTTTGACAGCAATCGGAACTTAACTAGACTGAAAACCCAAAATTCGACCCCCTTATTTTTAATTTATTGATCATGTAATAAAAATGGCGTAAGTGTAATATTCAGTCGTCTAGTGACACCTGAGCTTTCCTTGTGATTTTACTTCCCTCCTCTACTGTGTTTAACATGACCAAGATATGTGTGCTTTATACGGCGGATACAAAAATGATGGCTTTAAAAATTAAGATGTTCATTAAAAACTAAATTATTATTTATTAAGTGTTATTTAAAAGAAATTACAACTTTTTCTCAGTTGCACAAGAAGAAAAATCTATTTGTCTTTCTTTATATCATGGTCTTCTGTCAGTTGTGTGTGCAGTCTACTCTCCGACTTGCCGCAACTGACAAAGCTCATTACTTGTAAATTATTATGTGCATTTTTATTTTGCCTTGGGATCATTACTCTTAACATTCTAACACAGTACTAAGCTAATAAAGAAAAGCTTAACTCAAGCCATCACTATAGCAGTTTGTTTCGCTATGGATATTGAGAGCAATGAAACCATTCAACTTACATCATTTATTTCTGTTTCATCTAGATGAGGGGTACTCGACCTTTTTTTTCCTGCTGGGCCGCATACATATGTCGGCTATTTCACACAAGCCGCAACACGAGAAATGTTTTAAGACTAAAGAGGCATTGGAAATTTAAAGTAGAAAATTGATCGAAATATTATAACTTCTGTTTTGCTTTATTTATGTCACTAACTCTAAATTAAAAGCATTTAAGAAACATTCCTTTACAATTTCTGCATCAGTAAATGGTTTCATAGGATTGCCAATAAAATAATAAACTTCATAGGATGTCTTTGTTACCACTGACAAAAGACTGTTGCTGTTTCAAAGAAAGCCTATTTATCACACCTTGAAAGAGATCTTTGAGGAAAAGTATCATTAAATGATTCCTGTTTATTAGTATTTTTTAGTACAGCACTCTCGTGAAAGATCAAACAATCACTGATCCATGTTTGTTTTTCTCTACAAAATAGTCAACCTCCCAATCGTCTTGAAACAATATATTTTCTTTGGATATTTTTCGCTTGCAAGATATGAAAGATAGTTCAAAATTAGTTCCACCCATAAAATTGTCGCTATGTCTGGTTTAATTTTATTCCATGAGACTACCATGCTTTAAGGGGAGTAGGAAACTTCTATGCCAGTGATCTATAAAGAAAATATGATCAAAGGGAACCCAGATTTTATTTAACAGATTTATTAACTAAATTTAATGTTAATTTGCAGTCACAATGTGAAAGTATATATTTTATTAAAACAAGGACCATCATTTCAGCTTTTCTTGCCAGAATTAAGCTAAAAGGAGTAGAATATATTGGACACGAATTTTCCGTTTCTCGTTTTATCACGGACAATATGGCAAGATAATGTTTTTTGAATCTAGGTTTGTGAATGCTTTGGAAAAAACTAACGACAAAAAAAGACTGGACCCTACTAACCCAATAATTAGTAAATAGGGGTCTGCCCAAAGATGAAAAACATTGCAAGGGGTCTATAAATCAGAAAAGTTTGGGAACCTCTGCTCTATATCGACAATGTTAAATTGGCTGCTTTTGATGTACCTTTTCTCAAAATCTTATATGCACTGGCTTGAAATTTTTCATACAATTAAAAGTACACTTTTCTCATCCTAAAATGAGCTTTTAGCTAGCTTTGAATTTAATAATTGATGAAATATTTTATCGAAAATTGACCTATTTTTCACATAAAAAATAAAGCTGAGTTTTTTACAAAAAGCTCATTTCAATATATATTAGCCATCGTTATAAATTTACCATAAAAAATTTACATACCTATGAACAATAGTTTCTCAGAAAAGGTACATCGAAATTTACATTTTGAGATAAATTGATTTTAATGTATACATTGAGACTTTTAGTCGGCTAGGAAATAAAAGGCTCAATTTACAATACAAGATGCATGTTTGGGTTTATATCACGTTCAACTTTTAAGCAAAAACGAAGTACTTTGTTTACATTTTTCGCCGTTCAAATGGGCGTAGCCCATTTGCAACGATTATTCAAAAATAGGGTTTAAGAGCTAATTGCTCTAGAGGTTGAAGTAAGGTATTTTTAGAAAGATTAAAATCTACGCAATTTGAAAACGTAAAAATCTCAAGTTGTCAAAAAAAGACTTTCCAACACTCCCTCTCACGACTTTTAAAAATAAGAGCATTGAACATGTATATTTTACATTTCTACCTAAAAATGCTGTGCGTCGTACGGTGAATGTATCTTATTTCACAAATGCAGTTGGAAAGTATAGGTGCGCGTTAAACACCGGATTATCCCAAGAAAACAAACTATTGCATTTAATGCTTAAATTATTTCACATGAAGAGTTTTCTCTTTAATCGAACTAGAGTAATGATTTTCGACTCATGGAACCCTTTGAACTCGGGTGTTTCGGAAAACCCCGCTTCTTATTTTTAAACCTTTTTTCGGGATTTAGTTTTACTAAACCTTGTACAAACTAATACAAAATTATCTCGTGTAACCCGGAGCAGTAAACAATGGTATATTCACTATCTAGCACGTAGTTAATATATGTAAAAAAACACCACACATTTTAGTATCTACACTATTAAAATTCGTAGGTAAACAAAAATGTATGGGACCCTATCTTCGCACGATGCAGAAACTCGCCGGAGGAACCAAAATTTCGGGCATTATCCGTTTTGACCATTTATATTCCAATTAGTTAAAAAGATGTGAATTAAAACGCGTAATTAGTGCCATTTTTCACCGCCAGGGGGTCAAGTTCAACTTTTTTTTTTCTCGGACGTTTTTCAAACGCGATCTAATTTTTTTCATGGACTCAGACAAAAAAATAATTACAGATTCGGAAAGATCATTTACTTCGCCACGAAACGGTGTAATTTATTTTACAAAATAATATTTTCTATTTTTTAAAATGAGTCAAAATCGATATACGTTTTTATGAGTATGATTTTTAAATCGTTAAGCTTGCATTTCCTTTCACACTAATGATAAAAATATTTTACTCTAAAAAAGTTCATGCTTTTCTCTTTTAGAATCAGTCATTTAAAAAATTAAATGTCAAACTTTTTTTACGATTTTTCAAAAAATACTCAAAATTTTATTTAAATACTTAATAACTTCTTAATTTATAAAAATCTCAAGAAATTTTTTTTCCGTGTGTAGAACGATATACGTGATCTGTACAACGATTGATAAAATATCTTAAAAATTAGTTTAAAAAAAAAGTGTTTTACGTTTTTTTACTTCGTTTTTCAAAATTTTATTACACACTAAATATAATTATTGCGTAGCTCATTTATCTCCCGATGCGGCAATAGTAGTTCGAGACGTAATTCTTTCACCTGGGAGCATAAATCCATACTCAAAATTAAAAGTTATTGCCCGATGCGGTGAAAGCAAAAGCCAGGAAATTTGCCGACTTTTAGCCGGATAGCAGCTAGGAGACAGAAAGCCATCGGAATTATTTCGAGTGATGCAACGGCGATCAGAATCGCACAACGTGACTGATTCACTTATTTTGGAATTATTTGTGTGTGTACAGCAGTTACCACCTAATGTGCAATCCATCCTTGCAAGTATGCAACCACTTACAGCTCAAAAAGCTTCAGAAGTAGCTGATCGTGTTTTAGAGATAACACCTGTACAGGTAAGTGCTGTATCAAAATATTTCAGCGCCAATTCTGATGATAGTAGTGAATCAAAACTCCTCAAAAAGTTGAAACTTTTACGACAGGAAGTGAAAGAACTACGACGATCGAGAAGTTTTTCTCGAAATCGTTTCGATTCTCGCAATCGTGGAAAGAGTCCTAAGCCAAAAGCATCAAATTTATGTTGGTATCATAATAAATTTGCCACAAAGGCAAGAAAATGTATTCAGCCCTGTTCTTTCCAGGAAAACTTGAACGGGCAGGAGTAGCGGCGACGTATGCCTTGCCTACGACTTCCTGTCGCCTTTTCGTTCGCGATCGTAAATCCAACATTTGTTTTCTAGTTGATACCGGAAGTGATTGCTCAATCCTTCCCGCAAATAAAACTTTAAAACAATCTTCTCCAGTTCAAACTTTTATTGCTGCAAATGGTACACCCATTCAAGTGTACGGGCGTAAATTAATGTCATTAGATTTAGGTTTAAGACGAAATTTTGTCTTTCCATTTTTTATTTGTAATGTGTCTAATGCTATTATTGATGCAGATTTCTTAATTATTTTAATATAAAACCTGATTTAAGAAATCGTACTTTATTTGATGCTTCTACAAAATTAAATTGTCATTGTATTATTAGAAATTCTAATATTTTCTCAATTAAAACTCATGTTATTGATAATGATTTTTCTAAATTGTTGAATGATTTTCCTAATATTTGTAAAACCACCTTGTGCAAACCAAACAGTTAAGCATAATGTAGTTCACTATATTGATACTTTTGGACCACCTGTTTGTGCTAAACCCCGTCGCATGGCTCCAGACAGGTTAAAAATTGCGAAAATGGAATTTCAGCACATGTTGGATTTAGGCTACATGCGCCCATCCAGTAGTAATTATTCTTCCCTATTGCATATGGTTCCTTAAAAAGTAAGCAATGATTGGCGCCCTGTTGGTGATTTTAGAGCATTAAATGCTCAAACAAAAAAGGATAAATATCCGATTCCTAGCATTCTTGATTTTACAAATGATCCACATGGGGCAAGAATATTTTCTCATATTGATCTTGTTAAAGCGTTTTACCAAATTCCGATTGCTTCCGAAGACATACATAAAACTGCTATTTGTACTCCATTTGGTCTCTTCGAAAGCACTCGAATGCAGTTTGGTTTGTGCAATGCGGCTAGCACTTTTCAAAGATTTATCGACGAAGTTACTCGTGGTTTGAAAGGTGTTTATGCTTTTATTGATATCTTAATTGCATCTCAAAATGTTCAAGAACATACTACCAATCTCCGTGCACTTTTTGAAAGACTGGATTATTATGGCTTAACGATTAAACCTTCAAAATGTACTTTCGGAATAGGTAGCTTAAAATTTCTTGGATTTCAAGTTTCCAGTGAAGGTATTTCACCTCTTCCTGATCCGAGTCAATGCTATTCAAAACTTTCCTAGACCTAACACTTTAACGCAATTGCGTAGATTTTTAGGAATGTATAATTTTTATCGAAGATTCATTCCTAAAGCAGCCCACATTTTAGCACCCCTAATAAAATTTTTAGAAGGTCACACAAACAAAAAGAAACCATCTCGTCCTTCAAAAAATCCGCAAACTCCTCTTGAATGGACTGAAGAAGCGGAAAATTCATTTACTGCTGCTAAAACAGCATTAGCTGATGCAACTCTTCTTAAGCATCCGATTCCTGGTGCTACTTTAAGTGTTTGGACCGATGCATGAAATTTCGCCATTGGTAGTTCCTTGATGCAACTTTTTAATAGTAACTGGGAACCAATAGTATTTTTATCTTTAAAGCTTTCTAAAACTCAACAAAATTGGTCTACTTATGATCGAGAACTTTTGGCAATATATACTTCAATACAAAAATTTAGACACATGCTTGAAGGTCGCGAATTTATTATATATACTGATCAAAAACCCCTAACATACGCTTTCAAGCAGAAACCTGATAAATGTACCCCACGTCAACTAAGACATCTCGATTATATTTCACAATTTTCCACAGATATTCGTTATGTAGTTGGAACAGAAAAAAAAAGTTGCAGATGCCTTATCTAGAGTAGAAATTGATGCAATTATAAAACCACCCATTTTAGACTACAAAAAGTTTGCTCAAACACAACTTCATGATTCTAAAATTCAATCTTTCCTTAAACCAGATTCTTCTATTAAACTAGAAAAACAATATTTCCCCACACACACACACACATTGAAGACGTTTCTTTATATTGTAATAAGTCACTTGAAACCCCTCGACCTTTCGTCCCTAAAAATCTCAGACAAGTGGTATTTCAAAATCTACATTTTCTATCCCATCCTGGAATATCCGCTACAACTAATTTAATTTCTAAGCGTTTCTTTTGGCCAGGAATGAGAAAAGACATCAAAAATAGAGTTCGAGCTTGTGAAAAATGTCAGCGAGCAAAAGTATTCAAACATACCAAAGCTTCACTAAGCACATTTGCTCTACCCGTTGCTCGATTTGCCCACATTCATATTGACTATATTGGACCCTATCCACCATCCAAAGGATATAAATATTGTCTTACCATCATAGACGGGTATACCAGGTGGCCTGAAGTTATTCCTACCGAAGACATGTTGGCAGAAACCACTGCTCGTGCACTTTTAAATGGTTGGATTTCTCGTTTCGGCACACCTGTTACGACTACAACTGATCAAGGGACAAATTTTGAGTATTCTCTAATGAGAGAGCGTACAAACATGATGGGTAGCCATAGAATCCATTCAGCTTCTTACCATCTACAAAGTAATGGAATGATAGAACGATTCCACAGGCATCTCTCAAAAGTGCTATTATTGCCCATGAGGATGCTGGTTGGTCCGATATTTTGCCTATCGTATTGTTAGGACTACGTTCAGCAATGAAGAACGATTTAAAAGCAACAAGCTCTGAACTAGTTTATGGTACTACTTTACGTTTACCATCTGATCTCATATCTTCAGAATCTCTTCAAACGTAAGTGACACCCACTTATGTTTCGAAGTTACTTACCATGATGAGAAAACTTAGCCCAATATCCCCTGATTCTCATAGTTATACGAAGAGCTATGTACACCAATCATTAAGCTATAACGGCTCTAATGCGAAAAATCATAGTAATTGCAAATGCAAGACTTAAGGAAGCACACACGTTTTTCTTAGAAATGACAAAATTCGACCCCCTTTAACTCCTCCTTACACTGAACCTCATTTGGTTAAAAGTAGATCTGATAAAAATTTTATAATTTGTATAAATAATAAAAATGTAAATGTCACTATAGACAGATGCAAGCCAACTTTTGAATTTTTAGAAGATTTTAATTCACAAAAGGGTAGTTCAAATTTTGAACCACCTCTCACCAAGCAACAAATTGAAGATAAAGCTGTTGTTGATAAAAATATCAGAGCCACACGTTCTGGCAGGCACGTACATTTTCCTAAGAGATTAACTTACTAATTCAAATTCCTTCTTAATAGTTTATATATGTATATCTTTTATTGCATTGTATATATAAATAATTGTATGTGTTATTGCAATTTATGTATTTTATAGTGCCTTATTTTTGTAAACAACAAACATTTTTATATTTGAATATTTTTTTATGCCGTTCCCTTCGTCAATGGGGGGATACTCTGTAGTGTACTTTCATAATATCGGATCATCATTACTCATAATAATGGATCATCCTTACTCATAATAACGGATCATTCTTACTCATAATAACGAATCATCCTTACTCATAGTAACGGATTCTTGATCCTTACGTCTTATTGGCTGTTAAAACCTACTATTGAATTTCATTGGTCAGAAGAAATGTCCTCTGGCATTTCTTCTATCTTCCCAGAATTCCACTCTGAGGAAGGGAATATATAAACTCGAACTTAATTATTTGTTATGTTGGAAAATAAAGTTTATTTTTGTAAAATCACTGCAATTTTACTTTGCCACTCAACACAATACACTAAATCAACGTTTCTCAAACTGTGGGGTGCGCCTCCCTAGGGGGCGTGATAACTCTACGAGGGGGCCGCGAGCATATTGAAAAGTCGAAAACAAAAGATTATTTAAGAAAATTATCAATTTATGGAAAGGGAACAAACAAAATACATTCTGACATAAAAAATAAAATACACATTTACACTGATATACACTGGTGTGCAAAAATTAAGGACCAGACGGTTTTTTCAATATAACTTTGTACGAAAGCTTTCCAAATCAACACATTTAATACCGTAAGATCCTCAATACGTAAGGACATGTGTAATGTAAGCAACACTTACTAAAAGAGAAATCAGAGGGATAAAAAGAAGCTTGATTGAAAAAGTAGCATGGAGCGCAATGCGACTGAAGGTCGAAACATCCCTGTGATGGGTGTCCAGCAAGAAACATCCGGTCTTTAGTAGGGGGTATGATCTCCCCTGTCTGCTAGGCAGGTTTCACAGCGTCTGCCCATGCTGAGAATGAGGGTGTCAATGAGTTGTTGAGGCATTGCTACCCATTCGTCTTGCAGCGCCAATCGAAGCTCCCGAATCGTTACTGGTGGTAAGGTACGAGCTGCCAAGCGTCTGCCTAGAAAATCCCATACATGCTCGATGGGATTGAGATCCGGAGATCATGCCGGTCAATCCATATGTTCAATATCCTCACTCTAAGAGCTGTTCGGCAGCTACTGTGCGATGACATGGTGCATTGTCGTCCATGAAAAGGAACTGCAGACTCATAGCGCCTCTAAAAGACGCACATATGGAAGAATCTCGTTACAATAATGGGTCCCGTTGACTGAACCTGCGTCGAAGATGTGAAGGTCTGTACGACTACCAAGCATGATGCTTCCCCAAACGAGAACACCGCGACCTCCATACCTGTTCCTTTCAATGATGTTCGAGGGATGATTGCGGCTTCCCCGCTCTCTCCAGATGAGTATGCGATGAGAATCGCTACTCAAACTGAATCTGCTCTCATCTGTAAAGAGTACTCGTCCCCATTCATTGTCTCTCCAATTCCGGTGTTCCTGGCACCACAGAGAACGCCTTCTCTGATGGACAGGCGTTAAAGGTACACACCGTACAGGGCGTCGTGCAAACAGACCACCACCATGCAGTCTTCTTGCCACGGTAAAACGCGATATCGGTCGTCCAGTCGCCTGTGACGTGTGTCTAGCGATTTCTCCCGCTGTCTGCCGCCTGTTTCTTCTGGCCTGTAAGACAATGTACCGGTCATCTGCGGGTGTGGTTCCTCGTGGACAACCACTAGTGAACCCCGGATAGCTGTTCCTGTAGTTTGAAATTGTCTCCAAAGTCGTGAAACGATGCTGTGAGCAATTCTGAACTCTGCAGCCACACTTGTCACACTGCGGCCTTCCTCCAACTTCCCAATGATTCGACCTCGGGTAAAAGCATCCAGATGTCGTCTAACAGATTGATTATTCGCCATTTCTCGCTGAGGCAGCAACTCGGTATGATTTTAACTGCAATACGGCGTGCAATCTCTTTACCAGAAATACTGATCTTACACCGACAACATGCTTTATACTACTCAGACACTCCCCCATTACGTCTACCTGCATATCTGCGCATGTGCTACCGTACATCACCTTACTTAATCTCCTGATTGGTCTTTCTGTCCACTCTGCCTCTTCGTTCAGCTGATATGCTAATTTTTCGACTTCGTCCTTAATTTTTGCACACCAGTGTAATACACTTATAAATGTATCAGTTCTGCACCATGTATTTTATAATTAATTTAACAATACTAAGTTAAGAACAAGTTTAAGAATTACCAGTGACCCCGCATGGGTTTGACATACAAAAAATTAATACTTATCTTGATAACTTGTATGGTTTATAATTAATCCCTCAACTGCCGGTTAAAAGTTACTCAAATCCTTGCCCAATGCCACCGTTTTCCACGTAGACGCGCGTATGTGATATTTGGGAGGGGAGAAAAGGAATAAATAAGCAAATCCCATGAAATAAGTAAATCCTTCGCAAACACCGTCAATATCCTTTTATACCGTTAAGGCATTCGGAATAATTTTATGGATAGCAGTGCACAGAAAAGATCGTACTTCGGAAAGACGTATATATACGTCCAGGGCAATTATCGTTTTGGTTGAACGAGACGTTTATATACGTCGATGGCACTTGAGGTTGAAGTCGTGTTTTAGCTTTAGAGTCAAAGTATAGTGTTATTGAATTCAATAACATCATTATTGTATGGAAGGGGTCGCAATGAAAATTATGATTGAATATTGGGTCACAAACAGTGAAAGTTTGAGAAGCACTGCACTAAATGCACAAATGAAAGTTTCATTTTTTGACTGGGATGAGTTTTAGGTACCTGTGGTTATATAAACATCCAAGGAAGCGTGAATCCATTTCGCATATTCATCGAAAATTTTCTTTCCGATACATTATATACCCCCAAGGTTCCGTGGAACAGTTTGAAGACCACTGAGGAAGAGGATCAAATGGCGTCATAGACGTTGCCGCTTGACTCTGCCTGAATCTGTTTCATTATTCAAAACGATCCCTTCGTGAAAATCATAGACTTGTTTGGATTCTTCAAATTAATTTAAAAACACGTAGAGACGGAAGTGTCGAGGTGTAATCTTTATGCTAAAAATTGAAAATAGGTATATCTTGTGGGCGAGGGATGTTTGAATCTCTTATTCCCACCCTTGTGTGCGCCACTGAAGAAAATTATTTTTATAAGTTTCGAAAATGCAATCAAGCTCTTATGAAATTAAACTTCAAAAATTAGATTCGATTTCAGATTTCATTTCTGGCTTCTGAGATAATCTTATAGAAAGCAGAAAACTTTCATTTTTGGTTCTTGTATTTTCCCACTCCATTCGCACATAGCCTTCCAAATTTGTTTCAAATAGTTGCGTATCTAAGACAACTACGTGAGCTTAAAATTTCTAGATCATTGAAAGGTAAGTTAAAATTAGATCTAGAAAGCAGAAAAAGGTATTGTTGAAGTTTTACGGTACACGTTCAATATAATTGATCAACATACATAATTGATTCTAGTATGCGTCTTTAAAGTCTTCATTGACCGAATGTACCAAAAAGCATCGACTGCTTTTTGGGTCCTTAGATTTCAGCTGCCTATTTGAGGCTTCATGTATGTGTGTCTAAGACACATATACATGGACTTAACGCATACTAGCCGTTACCCACCCGCTTCACTGGGTACTTCACGATGTTGTATAAATATATACTGTATATATACATATATATAAATTATTGATATCTAGCATATTAAGAATTCGATTGTATTGAAAAATATATTTATAGCTGTAACTCTCGCCTCTTGATATAAAAAGGACAAATTATAATTTCTATTAATATCTAAAATAGAAGTAGAAAGATTTTTTGCGCTCACACACTTAACCCAATAATCAAGTGGATTTCCGCCACAGCTACTTTCATTGGATCCATAAAATAAACATGCGTGCTAAATTTAAAGTCTAAATCTAATAGAATAAAAAGGGAATTTTTATCATCAAAACGCCCCATCAC
Organism: Trichonephila clavipes; assembly: GCA_019973935.1. Taxonomy (NCBI): domain Eukaryota; kingdom Metazoa; phylum Arthropoda; class Arachnida; order Araneae; family Nephilidae; genus Trichonephila; species Trichonephila clavipes. The sequence goes on from BMAU01018390.1 coordinate 77,762, forward strand.
CCTTTTGAGAGCATTCTTAGCGGATTTCAATTCAACAAAAGAAACATGTAAACCGAATTTTATTATTATAGTCCTATTAGCTCGAAAACTGGAATTTTTATCTATCAATAAGCCTCAATAACTCCCCCGCTTTAACCTGGAGTTGATTTCCGTAGAATCCATTTTTAGTGCAACTCTATTACTTGAAACGTGCTCAACAAATTTCAAGTAAATGGGTAAAATTCAGAAACAGGAATTTTTCTATAACTCACCTTAACCCCTCGTAATCCCACTCCTTTGGGATTTGGTTTTCGCAAAACTCTTTGTTAGAGGAACTCTATTCCTTGAAAGAAACATACCTTCTAATTTTCAAGCAGGAGGGTCTAATAGTTGAAAAACGGAAATATTTATCTATTACGCCCCTTAATCCTCCTCAGTGCTTCTTGGGGGTCAATTTTCCCCAAACCTATTTTGTAGCGGATCTCTACTCCATGGAAAGAATCTGCTTATCAAATTTCAACACTGTACGTCTAATAAAGGGTGTTTTTTTGAGGAGGTATATAGAACTTTAAATTGTAATAAAACAACGATGTATTATTCGATTGACATGAATTTTTTATCATTCGAAAGATAATCTTGTGAGATTACATTTTAAATATGATTTCTGGCATAGGACTGCCACGGCTGGCTCGGATGTAGTCCAATCTGGACGTCCAATTTTCGATGACTTTTTTCAACATTTGTGGCCGTATATCGGCAATAACACGGCGAATGTTGTCTTCCAAATGGTCGAGCGTTTGTGGCTTATCCGCATAGACCAATGACTTTCCATAGCCCCACAGAAAATAGTCTAGCGCTGTTAAATCACAAGATCTTGTAGGCCAATTCACAGGTCCAAAACGTGAAATTAGGCGGTCACCAAACGTGTCTTTCAATAAATCGATTGTGGCACGAGCTGTGTGACATGTTGCGCCGTCTTGTTGGAACTACAGCTCCTGGACATCATGATTGTTCAATTCAGGAATGAAAAAGTTAGTAATCATGGTTCTATACCGATCACCATTGACTGTAACGTTGTGGCCTTCATCGTTTTTGAAGAAGTACGGACCAATGATTCCACCAGCCCATAAAGCGCACCAAATAGTCAGTGTTTCTGGATGTAACGGTGTTTCGACATACACTTGTGGATTAGCTTCACTCCAAATGCGGCAGTTTTGTTTGTTGACGTAGCCATTCAACCAGAAGTGCGCTTCATCGCTAAACAAAATTCGCTTATGAAAATCGACCATTATTTTCGAAATAAAATTGCACAATTTGAAAGCGTTGTCCAGGCGTGAGTCTATTCATGATGAATTGCCAAAACCCACTGAGAATAAATCACTTGGCAGCTGTTAAATCGGTCGCCATCTTGGAAAGTATTGCCAACTTAAACTTCTCTACCTGGAAAAAAAACACTCTGTAGTTTAAAAACGGCAATAATTATATGTAACATCCCTTAAGATCCAGCAACACCTCTTAGTAAGCGATTTTCACAAAACCCATTTTTGCAGCGGATCTGTAATCTATGAAACTTTGGGAATTTTCACAAAACCCATTTTGTAGCGGATATCTACTTAAGACTGTACGTCTAATAGTTTAAAAAAATTTGCATAATTATAACGCCACTTAGGAAGCGCCCATCTTATAGCAGAACCCTCAATGAATGGAAGCCCAATTTCAAGATTTTAAATAGTTTAAGTTAATTGCCTATAACGCCCCTTAATTCTCCACAACGCCACTTGGGAGTCGATTTTGACAAAACCCATTTTTAGCGGAAAGAAGAATCTGTGTACCAAGTTTCAAGACTGTACGTCTAATAGTTTAAAAATGGAAATAATTATGCATAACGCCCCTTAAGCGCCCTCAAAGCCCCTCGTAAAATTAATTATGTAGGTAATCTCTACTTTATGAAAGAAGTCTGTGTACCAAGTTTCAAGACTGTACATCTAATAGTTTAATAATGGAACTAATTATCTTGAACGCCCCTTTAACCCCCGCAACGCCCCTTTGGGTTCGATCTTTGCAAAATCCGTTCTTAGCTCATGTTTACTCCATTAAGGGAACCTACTTACCAAATTTCAAATCTGTAGGTTTAATAGTTCTGGAGATATTGTGGTTAGTCAGTGAGTGAGTCGCTTTTCTCGTTTATATATATAGACTAGCCGTTACCCACCCGCTTCACTGGGTATTTAACGATGTTGTATAAATGTATACTGTTTAAATATAGTATATAAATTATTAGCATTAAGAATTTGATTGTATTGAAAAATATATTTATAGCTGTAACCCTCGCCTCTTGATATAAAAAGGACATAAATTAAAATATCTAATTTCTATTTATGACTAAAATAGATATAGAAAGATTTTTTTCTCTCACTTAACCTAATAATCAAGTGGATTTCCACCAAAGCAGCTTTCAGTGGATCTCTACTCCGTAAAATAAATATGCGTGCTAAATTTCAAGTCTAAATCTAACAGAGCAAAAACGGAATTTTTATCATCAATACCTCGTTGAGAACATTCTTAGCGGATTCCGATTCAACAAATGAAGCATGCAAACCAAATTTTATTATTATAGTCTTAGCAGTTTGAAAACGGGAATTTTGTCTATCAATACGCCCCAATAACTCTCCCCGCTTCCCCCTGGAGTTGATTTCCGTAAAATCGATTCTTAGTCGAACTCTATTCAATTAAAGAAACGTGCTCAACAAATTTCAAGTAAATGGGTTAAATTCAAAAACAAGAATTTTTTCTATAACACGCCTTAATCCCTTGCAACCCCACTCCTTTGGGGGTCCGTTTTCGAAAAACTCTTTGTAAAAGGAACTCTATTCCATGAACGGAACATACCTTCCGATTTTCAAGCAGGTGGGTCTATTAGTTGAAACGCGGCAATATTTATCTATTACACCCCTTAATCCCCCTCAGTGACCCTTGGGGATCAATTTCCCCAAAAGCTATTTGGTAGCGGTTCTCTACACCATGAAGGGAATCTGCTTACCAAATTTTAAGACTGTACGTCTAATAGTTTAAAAAATGGAAATAATTATCTATAACGCCCCTTAAGCCGCCGCAACGCCACTTAGGAAGTGATTTTCACAAACCCCATCTTATAGCAGATCTCTACTTAATGAATGGAATCTACTTACTCAATTTTAAGATTTTCCGTCTGATAGTTTAAAAAAGGAGTTAATTACCTATAACGCCCCTTAATTCTCCACAACGCCACTTGGGGGTCGATTTTGACAAAACCCATTTTGTAATGGATCTCTACTCTATGAAAGGAATCTGCTTATACCAAATTTCAAGACTGTATGTCTAATAGTTTAAAACTGGAAATAATTATCTGTAACTCCCCTTAAGGCCCTGCAACGCCACTTAGGAAGCGATTTTCACAAAACCCATCTTATAGCGGATCTCTACTTAATGAATGGAATCACCTTACTCAATTTCAAGATTTTACGTCTAATAGTTTAAAAAAGGAGTTAATTGCCTATAACGCCCCTTAATTCTCCACAACACCACGGGGTCGATTTTCACAAAACCCATTTTTTAGCGGATCTCTACACCACGAAAGGAATTCGCTTATATATCAAATTTCAAGACTGTACGTCTAATAGTTTAAAAATGGAACTAATTATCTATATTGCCCCTTAAGCCCCTGCAACGCCACTTAGGAAGCGATTTTCACAAAACCCACCTTATAGCAAATATCAATGCAGGGAATCTGCTTACTCAATTTCGAGGTTTTTACGTCTAATAGTTTAAAAAAGGAGTTAATTGCCTATAACGCCGTTTAATTCTCTACAACGCCATTTGGGAGTCGATTTGGACAAAACTCATTTTGTAGCGGATCTCTACTCTATGAAAGGAACCCGCTTACCAAATTTCAAGACTGTACGTCTAATAGTTTAAAAATGGAAATAATTATGTATAACGCCCCTTAAACGCCCTCAACGCCCCTTGGATGTCGATTTTCGTAAAAATCATTATATAGGGAATCTACTTTATGAAAGAAATCTGTGTACCAAGTTTCAAGACTGTACATCTAATAGTTTAATAATGGAAATAATTATCTATAACGCCCCTTGGGGTTCGACCTTTGCAAAATCCGTTCTTGGCTGACGTCTACTCTATGAACGTAACCTACCTATACCAAATTTCAAATCTGTAGGTTTAATAGTTCCGGCGATATCGTGATTAGTCAGTGAGTGAGTCGGTTTTCTCCTTTATATATATAGATAGAGATACTTCCGGAACAGTTAAAAGCTATATTAAATTCCTGCCATTGCTAGCTTCGACTTTCGAGAGACGGGTCGTCGTAGCATTTTAATCCGAAAAGAGAAAAAAAATATTATAAGATCAAATGAAACTAAAGAAGTTCTCTTTTTAATGTGCACGTCAGAATAATGCTATAGATTATTGATGAGGATTCAAATTTCAAAATTGATACCATTTTTTTAAAAGAAAAGTTTTGAAATATATTATTTTACGAGACATAAGAGTAATTGATTTGTTTTTTTTTTTCATTTTTGGCTAAAATACTTGCGTTAAAGAAATTAGAATGGAAATTAAAAAAATATATATCAATTTTCCTTTTGAGATCTTTAAAAATTATGATGCATTAGTAACGGATGTTGGTGAAGGGGAATCCCCTGTACATTTTTTTTTTTTGGACATCATTGGCTCTTCGGATAGATACAGCAATACAATTGAATAAATTTGTGTACACTTTTAGTATCGAGATAATCTACTCTTTTGTTGTTTGTAAGGAATATATTGCTTTCCTTTTCTCTGAAAAAATAACTTATTTGCTCAATATTCGCATTGAATTTTCTTTTGAGTGTCATAAATAATAAAGTGAAGTGAAAAGTATTGAATGATCTGTCTACTGAAAGTCTGTCTATTACTTCGCTTTTCTGCAATGATGTTAATTTGGTTCGTGTAACTAAAATTTTCTTCACAAGTTGTTGCAATTTTGAATCGCAAAAAATTTCTCTCGTATTTTTAAGATTAAGAGGTATCAAGTATTAAACAAGATTTCTTTATTCAACATACATTTTCACATATAAAACAGTAAGTAATTCTTTTTTTAAATTTACGTTATCTATTTCATGTTTCAAATACTTTGATACGTAACATTTTATAAATGTTTTCTCATGTGTTTAAGATTTTACTCCAATTGGTTCAAAAAATAACATAGTTTTTTTTATGTAGACATATTATTACTTTAAAAATGAGGATTTAATTATTTTTAGTAATACGCATATTTTTATGACAATGCATTTAAACTAAAAGAAGCTTATTGCGATTTAGTATATTTAAGTGGTATGTTCTGAATATTTTCTTGCAGTTAATGTTGTATTGATATATTTAATTTTAAATAACTGTTTAATTTTAAATATTACATTTTCTGTTCATTTATCGCTATGTCTCGAAATAGAATTATTGGTTCCCATATGTAGATCTTTGTGATAACATATTCTAGTCTTTGTATAATTAATCTATTTATGGTCTTGTGAAATCTCAAATGTTTGTAACGAGGCAAGACAAAACATCACTTGAGAAATCAGATTGATTCTCTAAATTCAGAATCATTCATTGAAGCACAGTTCTGGTAATTTTAACTACTAATTACCTAATTCTTTGTACTACGTTTGTTTTTCACAATTTCACACAATTATATTCGATTCCTTTAAATGTTTAATGGAATAATGTGTATATTTCAGTAAAAATATATTCTTCATTGAACTGATCTTGATCAGGAAGAATCGAGCAATTTATTAACTCATTTTATCCCTATAATTTTTCTACTTCATGTTGTCAGATTAAGTAACTAAATTTGAAGCGAGATTAAAATTTAATAAGAATAGGGTTTAAATAATTGTTATATGTGTATGTAGTTCGTATGAGATATTTCTAAATACCTATTTTATAAAACTACAAACTTAAGCAGTTTATTCTCGCAATTATGTTGAAATTGTTTTCAGTAGTGTACCCCAGTACCTGAAATTTTCTGTATTTACATTGATTACTAATGAAGGAAATAAATTTATATGAACCAGTGTTGAAATCAAAATTTGATTGAGTGTTTTAGTCTTTCCTGTCCTTGAATTTAAAAGCAGTATATAAGTTTTTTTTGTTTGTTTGTTTTAGCATTAAAAAATTTAATTTAAAATTTTTGCATTTTTCTTTTTAACTTCTGATATGATGTATTAACTTTTTAGTAATTTTTTCCTTCTAAGATTTTTACCATTAAGTTTCTTGCTTTATTCAGTTTTCCGAAATTTGAATTTTATATAGGTAAAATCATGCCATTTTTTAAAGAGAGTTAACATCATTTTGAAACTGTATTATCTTATTATGTTTTCCAAATGTATGTAATATTATTTAACAGTACAAAATGGTACCTTGATATGTTTACATTTGATATACATAATATTAGGAGGCAAAAATCTGTTTAACCCCTTAATTTCTGCTATTGAACATATCCATCTCACTCAGCAGTTGCATTAAGAACCCTTGGTGTATATATATATTCGGCCATCCAAAGTACTATTCTTTGCATTGTGGTGCTATGTTTAAAACTAGTCTCACGGCTTTGAGAAAATAAAATGATATTGATAATGTTTGCAAAGAATTTATTTATTTTGGGGAAGTGGTGGGGAAGGAATTTGAATGGGTATATTCCAGGAAGAATTAAATTCATAGCAGTATTGCTTGTTTTTCCATTTGAGTAGATTGTGCTCTTTTTTTATCCCTCTTTTGCTCTGATTTTCAAAGAAAGTGCATCGGGGAAATGGATTTGTTTAAGAAGAAATATTCACTGTGAATTTTGCTATCAATACACTGAATGATAAACTGACTGGTTTGTATGTTCTACAATGTTTCAGGATATATCACACAATAGTTAAGTTATAACATTTTTTTTCATGCTGTAACTATACATTAAATTTTGTGTTTTCATTTTCTTTTCTCCTTTTTTAATGTAAAAGTAATCAGTTTTGAGTTTACAAAACATCCTTCTTCTGGTTAAAGTGTAGAATAGGGGCCTTTTTTTTTTGCGAAATCATTTTTTTGGCAACCGGAATCAGTCGCTTACCTCTTTATTAATACTTTTTTTTATTTCTCTAATATTTCTTTATTTTTATTGCAAATTCGACTTTGTGAATTCTTGGAACACCTATCACTAAATTAAGTTGCTTGGCGACTGATTTCTTTCGTCAAAAGATTGACTTCCCCAAGGGTCCCCCTATTCTACACTTTAACCGGCAGGGTCTATATATAGTTCAAGGTGGGTATACATGGATTGAGTTGCATATGCAGACTACTTTTGCTTATATGGGGAAGGGGGTATATTTTAAAAACATGTAGATGAAAATGTGTGTTGAAACACAATCTTTATGTAAAAAATACTTAAAATCTATTTGGTCTATGCCTACTCTTGTGTACATTACTGCATGGATCTTTATGTGAGTGGATATTGAAGAACATTGAGGAGATATCTTCAATGGCAGTGAGAGGCTGTCCCTCTTTTTTTGGGGAGGGTGTGTGTGTGGTCTTTCAATTAATAACTCTTAGGGTAGTAAAAACTCTTTCTAGGCAGTCAACCCCACACCCGGTCTTGTTCCTGTAGGCTTGGCCAAAAAAGTCTTCTACGTTTAACGTTCTTTGTACATTCTAAAGAGAGGCTAACCCATTTGATTCTTTGGATTTTTATATGTTTGACAATGTCTGGTTCCCTGAAGGTTTGGTAGAGTTCTGAATTTTTGAACGTTTATACCAAATACCATCATTATGGGTTCTTCCAAAAATGGCTCTTAGAATTTGATGCTCAAAGACACAAAGAGTATTTTCATCATTTTGTATCATTGTCAAAGCTTCTGATGAGCATACATATAGATCTAATTAAGAATTTATAAATTAGTATTTTTAGTTCTTTTAATTAAATTTAGTCTTAAATACTTCTTCAAATTGTAAACACATGTACTGGCAGTACCAATTCTCCTCTGTATGTCAGATACAATACTGTTAATGTTAACCTGAGTGCCCAAATGCAAAAAAATACGAAATTTTTCAAATTTTTAAAGGCCAATATGCTGGTGAATAGAAGATTCTGTTACCTTGGTACACTGCATGCATTTAATTTTTTCGGGTTTACAGAAAGCTGCATTTTTCCTTCTTCCTTTTCCAGGACTAGGAATGCACATTTAAAATCTGAGGGTGTTCTTGCAATAATATCTATATCATCGGCAAATGCAAAAATTTACACAGATTTAAAAGAAAAAATGTGTTTTCCCTGGCATTGACCTTTGAGTCATGAATGACAATCTCCAATGCTGTGTAGAAGTGTAGGCATGCCAGTGATTTGTCTGACCCCATTTTCAATTCCTGTAGCTGTGAGAGATCACCCTGGAACTTAATTCTTTGCATGGTTTTACAGTACTTGTGTATTATCACAATAATGGCAACTTTTAAGATAACTTGCCAAGTTGGTAACCCAGAATTTGCAGGTGTCGTTGGCTGAATTGGCAACAATGTGCTTTGTATCATACACTGTTGCCAGTATGGTTGTGTTAATATGCAAGTACTGTTTTGCTTTAACACTAAGCAAAATGGTAATTGTGTATTAAACTCGTCACTCTTGAGTTTTGTGAGCTTTGTTAGGAGATGTAGGAACTTAAAAAGAGTGCATGAAGGATGAAGTGGAGGTGAGAAATTCCTACATCTCTCTCTTTAATCAAGAAAATCTGTTCCAAATAAATAGATGGCAAAAATTTTACAAAGAAATATTATCCTTACATAGCCCAAACAAGTATTAAAAGCATTGTTAGGAATAACCAAATGTACGAACATTCTCTCTATACCTTAAGCAAAAGACAAATGGTTATCCGAGCAAATTTTGGTAAAGGTTAAACTTAATGATCTTTTAACCAAATTCAAGTAAGAGAAAGAGAGACCAATTAAAGTTTATTAAATGTTAATTTATTTCATGTAATTGCTTCTGTATTTATTTTAGTATTAAGAAATGCTTAAATAATTTAATACAACTTAGCTAATGTATAATATTATTGTAGTAATGTTTTTTTTATGAGAATTCATCATTATTTCTCATGGTAAAAATTTGTTTGGTATATTTCGGTACTTTTTCCGTTTTGAGGGATTCTAAAAATGTGACAAAAAATAATAATTTCTAAATGCTAGTAATTATTGTTGTAAATCAACCATATAATTCACAAGTTGGAGTGTTTATGGTGCATGTGCGGAAAAAATCTCTGAGAATGTGTATGCAACCTACTTTATGTTTATGTGAAACATGTTGTTGGTTATATTAACTTATTTTGTGTTTGATGTCTAATTTGGTGGGAATAAAAATTAACCGTCATCAATGGCTTGCTGAAATAGAAAAGTACTTATGTTTGTGAGGATCTGAAATGGATTAAACATTCACACTGAGGCTATTGTATGTTCATTGATTTTTATGGTAATTTAGTGGAAAATATATAATACTTTTAATGTAGTATTATGTGTAAAATTTAAGATATGCTTCACTATATATTTGTTGAATTCTAGCTGCAAAAGTTTTGATAAATGTGTAAAATTCAATTGTTTTTGCCTCAGAGAAAATGTGAAAGCAATCTGCCAAAAATAAAAAATAATTTTAATTCATATATGGGTGAATTAACGTTTTGTAGAATTTACTGTGAAAAAAACCCATTTGTTGTCTTATTCTGTGATTATTTTAAAACTTTTTCTATATTATATGTATAGATGTTTGTCATCCCCATTTAAAAGAATTAAATACTTATTAGACTTTCTATAGCTAAAACTTAGTTGTTAGAAAGCAGGTTAGGAAATAAATCTAAAAAATATTTTTGACATAGTGTAAATAAAAAAAAAAAGATAATGGTTCTCTAATTGTATTTAAGTCCCATTTAAGATTGTTAGTTTAATATTATGTATGTAGGGATTAATTCATAAATATTTAATAGTTTTTGTAATATAAGAATTAAATCACAAGGAAGGAAGGAAAGATCAAGGAAAAATGTGTGTTTTTTTTCTTTTTTAAATTTTTGTGTTCAAAATATTTTTATTGAATTACATTTCTGTGTTAAAAAATTATCTATTTTTAATCGAGTATATTTTTAGAATTTATTTTTAAGAAGTATAATTTTTAAATTTTTTAAATGTTACTTTTTCAAAAATTTTTCCTACAGATCCTTATCTATATATTTAACAAATTAAAAGAACTTTATAATATCAATTACATCTTGTACATATATAGTTCCTGTATGGAAACTGAGTTATATTAATCAATAATAATAATAATTGTAATTCATGTTAGAATGACAAAAGACATGAAGATATTTATTTTGAGATCTGTATTAAACTTTATTTACGTGACACCTGTGAATTTTAAGGTGTCAGCAGCCATTTGATTAACATTAATATTGGTATATTTATGTTTTAAATTTGATTAGTTTTTAAATCAATTCATTAAGGCTTTTAAAAATGAACATTAAAAAATGTGAACTGAAATTCTGGTAAAATATGCAATTATAGATGTAAAATATCTTGGAAACTCATTGTTTTGTCAAACACAATGATTAAAAGATATCAGTGCTAAAATGTGATAATACATAACCCTTTTACAATCCATTGTTTCTTATGTGTAAAAGGTTAATTGTTCAATACATGATATAACTGTCTTGATATTGTATTTGAGTATTGATAAAGTAATTTAAAATTAAAGAATGCTAAGGCTTATATTTTTGATTGACATTTTCAGATAACAAATTAATGCACTTGATTATTTCTGGTGTTAAATGAAATTTTTGATTTAAAGAATAACTTTTTATGCTGTTTTCAGCTACATTTTTTTTACTAAGAATTGTACTGAAAAGGCAGCTATATAAAAAATCTATTGAAATAGCTTTTTTTCTGTATAAAAAGATACAAATTTAAAGATAAAACATTTTAAAATTTATTTCAGCATAGCTGAATTTCTTTTTGAGGGGTATTAATATAGTATTAAAGCTCAAAGATGATAATTTAATTTTTTTAGATTTATTTACTCTGTCAAACATGGAAGGATACACTGATTCTGAATATGCAGCATTTGGAGCTGAATTTGGAGGAAGTTTTTCTGAGAAGAATATTCGCATGGGTATGTTTATTTTGCAACTGTTTTACTCAGAAATTAAAGCATGATGTAAATTGTTTATAAAGGTAAAATTGAAGTAATATATTTTATATATATAAATTTCAAATGAGGTAAATTCTGATTAAAAAAAATTCTTTCTAAAATATATTTTTTGAAAGTTTTTTTAAAATAAGAATTCACATGTAGCACCTTGTTTTCCTTTTTTGTATATTTTGATAACCATCAGTTGCAGTAAGTTTGAGAAAGGCGACAAAATTGGCTTGCATTGTATTTCTTATTAGATAGATCTGATTTTTTTTTTTAATGAATAACTTGCATGCCTTTTATTTATTTTTGAACTTACATGATCTTAGAATTTCAAGGGGAAAAAAAAAATTGCTAAATATTTTTTATATAAACTTGCATTTTACCGATGCTGGTTGTTTTTCAAGTTAAGAAGACTTGCTATTTGATTCCCTTCTCCTCCTTTTTTTTAAATAGTTTCAAAATATGTTTTTACATAATACTATTTTATATATTTTTAAAAGGTTGTTTTGAATTTTTTTTTTTTTGCAGATTTTTTGTGTGGATTATAAAGAAAATATATTGAAGGAAAAATAATTTCTGATAAATAAATAAGTTCCTCATAATTTTTTAAATATCCTGTCTTTAAAAACTTAATAGATAAATTAATATTATCAATATACAGTGACACCTTAAGATATGAATTTGATTTGTCCTATTGATGAGCTCATAAATTAAAATTGTAACCTGCACTCAAAAAATAACACCGGTGGCTAGCTCAAATAATTTTAATTGATACACATTCTGATTGAGCACGGTTACAAAGCATGTCCGCCCTCCACCGAGGTGGCAGGCTGAGACTCTGTAAGTGTCCATAGGACCAGAAGAGGGCGCTCTAGTATCATCTTTTTACCATTCGTTACACTCCCCCTCTGGTTCCTAAACATCGTCCTCGATGAGGAACCAGCAGATTTGTCGTTCCTGGGTCTTCCTTTTTTCTCTGAGAGACATCACTGGAATGGCTTCTCCCCCTACTTCGAAGATGGAATAACTTATCTGATGCACCATAAAGACGGATGCAATCTGAAATATCAATTTTCCTAGTAGGAAATATACAATTCAAAATATCAAATTTCCCGGTAGGAAATATACAATTCAAAACATCAAATTTCCCGGTAGGGAATGTACAGTCAAAAACATCAAATTTCCCGGTAGGGAATGTACAGTCAAAAACATCAAATTTCCCGGTAGGGAATGTACAATCAAAAACATCAAATTTCCCGGTAGGAAATGTACTATCAAAAACATCAAATTTCCCGGTAGGAAATGCACTATCGAAAACATCAAATTTCCCGGTAGGAAATATACAATCCCAAAATTTCTTCGTAGCCGGCAGCTGCACTTCAGAAACCACTTTAAAATTCTTTATGAACTAGGTGTTCAGAAAATGAATTGGTAATTTTGCGTTGGGCTCCATTTCCCGGTAGGAAATATTCATTTGCGAAGAGAACAGTCACCTGTTGATCCATGCTTTGATCTCCATGATCACAGCCACATTGGAAACAGACTCTTCTGTTCTCTGGAAATATTCACCGGTGAAGAGAACAGTCACCAGTTGATCCATGATCTCTGCAGCATTGGAAACGAACTCTTCTGTTCTCCGGACTGAAAGGGATGTAAGATAACCAGACTTCTTACAAACGCTCGGGTACCATTTATAGCCTTTTGGCATTCATTGGCGCCATTTGTCACAAGCTAGTGTAACAATCACTTTCAGGCATCTGGTATCATCCCAAATTTCATTCATCTTTGATTACAGATTTCGATGTATTTTTAACAGTAATGAACCGAAGAAAAATTTTAATTAGCAATAGTTAACATTTTTACCATTTGGGCGTTACTTGCAGCCAAGCCAAATTTTCCTCAAGCTTTTTGATAAGCAATTTATTTTGAGACCAACTTCATTTCAATCTTGTAATATCGTAATTTAATTTTGCAATTTAAAAATGATTCAATGGATCATCAGCCACAAATTAAATGCAGTTAATTTAGTTTTAAAATAGTTAACCTTTATAATTAAGCATCAACTAGTCATTAGAAGATCAAGAATTGAATATTCGAACATAATACTATTAAAAAAAGTATTATAAATGTCGTACAGGATACAAAATCTAAACTTTGAAAGCACAAAATGAAAATTCACGTAAAAAAATATAATCACGTCACATATAAATTAATCCTTTGAAGGGATAAAAATACTGTTTAAAATATTGTAGTTATTTGAAAGAAGGCAAAATCTTAGTTTTGAAAAAAAAAATAATTCACATATAAAAGAAATTCTGATGAAATTCAAAGTGGAAACAAAAAACCTATGAATGAATCTTTTGAAAGAATAAATAGAAATGGTACTAAACAGGAAATATCAATCTCAGTGACACTCTTGCATCATAAGTGAATTAATGAGTCAGCAGAAAAGTGAAAAGTATGGAGGATTAATAAATTTTACAGAACAAACAGTGAAAACTCAAGGTCAGAAGTAGGGATAAAAATTCCCCAAACAAGTACACTAATAGTCATAAATCACAGACAGGGACAAAAATTGAACAAAAGTAGAAAGAGTTTTCTTACTAGAGAAAAGAATTACACAAATAAAATTCAACAAAAAGTCAAAATGAATAAGAAAACAAAAGGAAAGAAACTTATCTGAGGATGAAAACAAATGTAATCCAAAATTTCTAATTTCCGGGTAGGAAATAAACAATCCAGCTTTGTAGCTGGCAGCTACAACTTCAGAAAATACTTTTAGAAAATCTTTATGAACTAGCAGTTCAGAATATTGAAGATAATTTTAATAGGTCTGCTAGTCTGACTATTCGTCCACTCGCTGGGCGCCATTTTATAACCTGCACTCAAAAAATAACACCAGTGGCTAGCTCAAATAATTTTAATTGGTACACATTCATCAAATTCAATTCAATTCAATTCAATTGGTTACAAAGACATAAAAACAATTAATTCCATACAAATACTAAGGGGTTTGCACGGGCGGACATTGGCATGTCCGCCCTCCACCGAGGTGGCAGGCTGACTCTGTAAGTGTCCATACGACCAGAAGAGGGCACTCTAGTACTACCTTTTTACCATTCGTTACAAAATTTAATTAATTTGTACCATCTCTCACAGTTTTTTTTAATGTATTTAAAGCAGACAAGTATTATGTACATCCATTTCCAAATGTGTAGTCATGTAAAAGATAATCCGAAGAAAAATATACAAGTAAAGTTGATTAGTGTTAATTTTTTTTCTTTTATTTCAGCCTTGCTTAATTTAATTCTCTCTTCTGGCTGTTATTATGTCCTTCTGAATAGTATGTTGTAGCAGTACTGTAATTTACATTGTCAAGTCTATTGATCTTGTACTCTGTCCCTCTTTATCTGCTAATTATATTTTTATTTCATGTAACTCTTTTGCTCTCTCACCACTATTCCCTTGCCACTTGTGGAATAATGGCTATATAATTTTTTTTTAACTGAATACTGTTCCTGAAAAGTGCATTTAAAGTTCAATACAGCAGAAATTAAGGTGACTGCCTACCTTCGGACCCAATTTTTTTTATAAAAAAAATGTTGTATACAAATTGTGTATTTTTAGGAAGAGAAAAACAAAAAAAATATGCAAATACATAAAAAAATTTTAGTTATTGTACTTTTACATAAATTGATTGTTTTCAATGAAATTTTACTAAATTTTTACTAAAACGGATAACACTGTATAAAAATTTCTAATACAATTATCATTTTCTTTATACACAACATGCATGTTATGGCGCTCTTCAAAATGAACAAAAATCTAAAAAATATTAAAATACAAAAAAATTACAAAAAAAAATACATAATATGAAAAGTTTGATATTTTAAAATTTTTTTCTTTTTAAAAACTATCCTAAATAAAAATATATTTAACCTACAACAAAACTCATCGTCGACTTTATGAAAAATAGTATAATAAACGTTCCCACAAAATTTCAAAACATTATCTGGTTTGGTTCTTAAGATATCATGTATCTGGTAAAGAGTTTCTTTCGAAAACATAATTTTGAGAAAAACTCGTTTAAAATTTTCTTACTGCTCTTTTGCATAGAGTGATGTTTTTTTTAAAATCACTAACTTTATTTATATTTTGTGGAAAGGAAAAAGAAAAACTGTTTTGGAAAGAAATGTTCAAACTATAAGATTTTGAAATTTAAAAAAATGCCTTATGTAGATGAAAAGCGACATTTCCAATGTAGGCAATCACCTTAATGAAGTAAAAATGTAAACTAAAAGATGTGCTAAACTTTGAAATTTTAATAGAGTAATGTTTGACATTTAATGCAGGCTCATAATTGCTCAAGGCAAAAGATCATCTCAACTTAATAAAGACATGTCTAAAAAATGTGCATAAGGATATCAAAAAGTAAAGTAACAAGCCCATCCAGAGTAAACATTTATTCAGGAAATAAAAAAAAATATGTACAATATAAAAAAGCACAAGTACATATTACTTCTCTACATAGTCATTATACTTATCAAGGCATTTGTTCCATTGGTACACTAAACCATCAAAACCAGCCTTGTAGAAATCAGTGTCAAGGTTGTGCAACCACGTCCAGACGGCTTGCTGAACCTCACCATAGTTTCTGAAATGCTGACCACCCAATGGTTTTTTCAAAGGTGGGAAATCACTGGACATGAGAATAGGAATTTAATTAGTGTGGTCCAATACCTCCGAAAATGCTACTCACGCACATCTGTTCTGCCTTTGTCTAAACAAATGTCTTTGTGCCATAAAACTTGTTCCATACATTTCTACCAAAGTGCAAAGTAGTTATAAATAATATATATATATATATCATAGAAACTTTATCAACTGTTATATACTTGCAAATTATAGTAGCTAATCACTAATAGATAAAATACTAATCACGTAGATTAAAAACATGTGTAAAATAAAAAAAATTTGTTTTCTATGTGTATAACTTGCATGTACTTAATTTGTTTTCATGACTTCTTTATTTCGCATATGACAAAACTTAGTTTTGTTGCTAGTGTTATATATAGTTTTTTTTTAAAAAAAAAAATTTTTTTTGACAGCCTTTATCCGAAAGGTCTATGCAATCCTCATGGTGCAGTTGGCTATAACATTTGGATTCATTTCCTTATTTGTATACAAGTAAGCATATATTTTTGTTTGTTAGAAGTAATTATAAAATTCTAAATGTTTTATAATGGTGAAAATGTTTGATTATTTTATGGCAAAATAAGAATACATTATTTTACATTGCTAAAAGCTTCTTAAAATTGTTATGAAAATGTAAAGTTAAATAATCCTTTTGTAAAAGTCTAATGAAATTTTTCTGTTTCAACTTTTTAGCTCTAGAAATATGTATCTGTGTAAATTAAAACTGGAGCATTATCAAATAACATTTTTTTTAATATAAGTTGGTAATAAAATTTGTATTAAAACTTATTGAAGTTAACTGTATTCTCTATAATCATACTATATAATTAAGATTATTTTAAGCCTGATATTTAAAAATAATTTTTAGTTTTAAATTGCAAACTTAATTGACTTTATCCTTTAATTACACATGCTTAATATTTAACATAAGTACATGCATGTGGTGTATTTTGTATGCCACCATGAAAGCACAGAAAAATAAAATCAGGAATTATGCAGTTGAAGTTTTAATCAAAACTTTGAGAGAGATAAAAACTAATATTTTTTTAAAAATAAAAGTAGAAATACACAAAGTGTATCATCACATGACATTTTTAACCATTGACTACAAATTTCAGATCTGTTATTTCTTCCTTACTGTTACACTCCCAATAAGTAATATCCCTGATTGCATGTTCTTGTTACACCTACATATATGATGTGTAATTGTTGTCATCCTATTTTTCTGCCTTCTACTACAAAAACTCCTTATACGTATTTTTGCTGGGGGTTCATTTAGTTGCTTTTTTGAGAAACTTCATGCATGTAAAGTATTCTAGTTCAGTGACCATTATGTAATCCTTTTTGCCAATAAGGGACATGATGCTTCGATGGTAAAATTGTATCATAATAAATTTTTATGCCAGAATTGAAAATGTCCTCCTCCCCTCAAAAAAAAATAATAAAGGATACATTATTAAAGATGGCTAATGCAGTGCTGATCTTTGTAGCTATATAAAAATAACAGGAATGGTCTGATAAAGGGCCACACATGTCAAAGGGAGAGAAAGATCTGGTGAAATTTGATGGCCAGAGAAGGATGTCGATTCAAGCTTTTGAGATCATCACACAACATAACACCAGACATTTTTTATTTGGAGTAACTCAGAATGGGCTAGCTACTGTAATTTATAGTCAAAATTGAGTATTGTGACCAGGTGCACACAAATTTAATCATTTGCATTTCTTTTTTTACTGTAGTCATCTTGTAATTTGTATTTAGCTCTCTAGTTCCTCTTGATGTTGAAGTTTCAATTTAAGGAGTGTATACAAAGAGAAGTTTTTTTGTAATAAATCAATTATAAATATATAAAAGTAATTATTTAATTTCATCCAAAAATTAAACTGTGTAGTTATTAATACAACAGAATAAAGCTAGTATATTATTTATTAAATATTTCCTTTAATTTTTTTACTTGTATATTTGTTTTTAGCTTTTTTAAATATTTAATGTTAAACTTTTTTTTTTTTTTAGTGATTCTGTTAAACTCTTTGCACAACAACACACAGAACTGATGTTCATTGCCATGTAAGTTTAACTTTTTTTTTCTGTTATTGTATTACTGAAACTGATATATACTTATCTGTTTGGAGTCAAGAATCCTTCCCATAAAGTCTTAACTTTTTAATGATCATATTAAATGTGAAAAATAAAATTCACATTTTCAGGAAGTTATGCTAATTTTTTAAAAAAATTTAGAAATTTGATTTATTTAAATTTAAAAGTCTGAAAGGGATTTAATTAAAAAAATTAGGATTGTTTGTATATATCTATAAAAATAAAGTTAAATTGTTAATTTTATTGGAAATAAATTTTTTTAAGCATATTGAAGTCAATGATTTTCTTTTTATAGAATTTCTTGCTTTTGAAAATCATTAAATATTCTTTCAAAATTAAAATTTGGTGTAACTGCCTACTGTTAGTAATGCCTGTTAAGAAACACATTACTAAAATTTTCTTTATTTAAAAATAAAACAGTATGTATATAGAAAAAAAACTATTGTGTATAGATTGGATTCATTGTACAATTTCTGTTCTGTTTTGTTTGAAATGATATGGCACCACTTTTGAACTATTTGCATTTTATCTTTGTTTATATTTAAAATACATCTAGGATGTTATCTTTCCTCTGTGGAAAATACTTATTGTTCATTCACATTTATTTGGAATCATTTTAATAATAATTTTAGTTCTCAGAGGTATATTTATTAGCTATGGAAATCATAGGACTGCTTTTCAGAGTTATCGGTATGAACATGGGTAATATCAATCTATAATTGTTTCTTTGCTAAAATCCATCTACCATTAACACTAGGATGCAGAAGTACATTTGTAGTCCAACAATTTATAAGGCTTCTGTAAATAAAATCCTAGATCCCAAGAACCAATTCATCATGCAAAAATCAACATTACACCAATAGCCAATAACATTATAACTCGAGCGGTATTTCCCAATTTCCATCAGCATAGTATGATCATTTAGTCAAAAAAAAAAAAAAAAAATCGTAAAATTTTCCTTTATTAGAAGAAGTTTATTTTGTCTGTTCATTGGAAATTCCATATTTTTATTGGAGGAATTGGTAAGCAAATTGGTAAAAAAAATCCAGCTGACTGTATTTCAGAAAGGAAACAATGCTAAAACTGACTTTTAAAAATAGCTGTCCTGTTTTGTAATATCAGCCATCTATTGATAATAATAGCCAGTATAAGCTAGTATTTTTGTAATGTTTTCTACATGTTGTCATGTTTAGTTTCTTGGTCACAACTTTCTACAACAGATTAATACTCTCAAAAGTGTTTTCATTTTTATTTAAATTCAATTAAACAGTTTGTGTTCCAGCATGGAAAAGAAGGTTTTAAACTTCTAGTTCATGAAGAGTTTATTGATTTAATGTATTAAAAAAATTTGAAGAATAGGATACCAGTAAAGCGAAGAAATTTCATGGTATTATAGTAATCATTTATAATTTTATTAAAATTACTGATAATATTTTTGTTCAGATAGAATTTATAATGATTGATATTATTTAGATTATTCTTTATTTAAATAAATTTTGGTCATCAAATTAACACTTCTTTGTTTTTAATTTAATTTATTCTTATCTTTAATCTTTTTACATTTTAAAAATATTAATTTTTTTTAAAATAGGAAATTCGGCTTTAATATTGTTTGGTATTCAATTTGTAATCTATAATTATTTGAAAAATGGGAGGCGAAAAGATAAATGAACAGTTTATTGATTCACACAATTTAAAAAATTTGATTGCATTACATGTGTTATTATGGAATATTACCTGTAAAATTCATAGATTGTAGTCATATTTATTTTATGTTTAAGGCAAATTTGAGAACTCTTAACTATTTGGGGGCAATGTACTCTTCATAAAGATTTCTCCAGAATGAAGATAATTGAGAATCACTGATTTGCATTCTGTGCAGCATTTGATTATGGAATTATCTTTATTTGAATAAAATTTTAATTTTAAATGAAGGAATTTTTAAATATTTTGTATTCTTGATATGGCATATTTAATATTTATAATGAAGTATTAAACTATGTAATTTATTTAAAATACTTAACTTCTTGAATATTTTTTTCTTAAATGCATCTCACATCTATAATTGCGATTTCTAAACACTACAGTCTATATATATTGTATTAAAATACTTTTTTGTATTAAAGTAATAAAAAGTGTAAAGACCTAAAAGGAAATCCTCATATAAGTAGCAGACTAACACACATCTGTAGCAAATACTGGATAGACTTCAGACTTTTAACAAAAAATAGTTGGGAATAAGTTTTATTAAGTTCTCATTATAAAAAATTAGCTTGTAGAGATATATTAATATAGGCTCTCTCTCTCTCAATGAGAGAAATCAAGAAAAAAGTTTTTATTCAATGTAGCTTTAAAATGTGTAATGATCTTGAGTATATTTTATAAGTAAAAGCCTTATAATTTCTATAAAATAAATAAAAATTTATAACATAATATTAAGAACTCTTGCAGACTACTGTGTGTGGGAATATGAAGAAAACTGTTTTGAAGGTTTAATTAGGCACTATGTGATATAGCATAATAGTTTGATGAGTAAAGAATTCTTTTTTTTTTTTCATTGGATAGATTTATAGCTGATTTTATCTGACCATTATGTAAAGTTACAATGACAATATGTTATCAGTGAAATAAATCTACAAGAGCTGTCAATTTGTTCTTTTATTTGGGTAAGAGTTTTATTTTTATCCAAGTTTGAAAGTATCTTAATTACTTTTTTTTTTTTTTAAAGAATTTTGGTGTTTGTGCTTATGATAGCCATGGCTTGTTGCGATAATGTACGCCGAACATTCCCGTTGAATTTCATCTGCCTGTTTTTGTTCGTAAGTAATACATTATTTTCTCTTTTCTTTATTGAGAAATTCTTCATTATTTGTGAGCTAAAGTATTAGAAAAAAAAATTTTGATGAATTTATTGCATATTTTCATATAGATTGAATATCTAAAATGAAAGGAGACAAACAGTGTATAATTCATATTTTAATTACAATCAAACTGTTTTGTTACATTCTTTTAAAATTAAGGCTTTTTATTTTAATGACCATCACACAACCACTAGATGTATCTTTAATTATTGATCTTATGTCTGATATCATGACTTATATATATAGTGGCCACAGTAGCCTAGTGGTCAAGGCAATAGACTTGTGGCTGACGTGTCAGGGTTTGAGCTTTGTATTGATGAAGACCAGCCATGCAGAGGGGGGCCAATGCATGTTAAATATGTTGAGGCTCAAACGTCGTCCCATTGATGTGATGGGGAAATTAGGAGAGGGGGTGCATCTCAGGTGTCCTAGTCACTTGGCCATGGTTCAAAATTGCAAAAGCCCTGGAGCAGCTGACTAGTGCGACATTAATATTTACTCATTCATGAGGTATTGAATTCACTTAATCTCTTTTCATGAACATCTTTTATTTTACAACCACTTTAACTCAACCATACTATTCAGACACAACCTCACAATTGTATTCTCTATTTCTACTGCGCTTCACTCTTGTCTGACTCATTACTTCCCCATTCTGTTGCAGCCTTTGCATTGTTTAGGAGTGTGTTAATAAACACTCACTCACCTCTACTCTGTCAGACCACAGTTGCACACGCATCAATTGAAAAAGTACCATCTGTTTCCTATTAGAAAATTGGGTACTTGCATATTAGCCAAACTGCACCACAAAAATTGTTTTTCTTCAAATAAAACACATAACAATCCTTATTTTAATATGGCCTGATTAGCATGGTGCAAATTTTGTTGCAGTGATGCTAAAATGCAAGTACCAAAAATTATTACTCTTGAAAGTAACACTTGCTTTTAACATCAAAAATAAGATCAAAATTTAAGGGTGTGTTATACGCCAGGTACAAAAATGAGAGCTTTGAGAATAAAAAGAGATGGGATTAGAAAAAAAAATTAGGCTTCTACATAGTTTAAAATACTGTTTATTTAAAAGAAATGATATTCCTTATGAACTTAAAGGATTGTTGTTCTAGAAGTATACTTTTTTTTCTAAACCTTGGAATAATATCTCGAATAAGGGACTTCGATGCATAAGAGCATTGCACATGTACATTTTAGGTTTCTTCTTAAAGGGGGTGCATGTTATACAGCAAATATACCTAAAAATTAAAAATTGCAGCTTGAAAGTATAGGTATGTGTTATATGGATTTTACAGTAATTTTTTTTAATGCCTTAAGTATTTTGTGTAATTCGAAATTTATTTTATTCATCCTGGTTTAAATTTGATATTCACTTATATATTCCTGTTCTCTGTTGTGTATTTCTATACTTCATTTAAAATATTCAATTTAAATTCATTTTAAAATATTTGATTTTGTAATAGCTCTAATTTTCAAAAATTAAACTTCTTAATATTACATGGACATGGCTGTAAAGCCATGTTTTCCATTATTAAGTATTGATGTCTCTTACTCTGAATTTTTATTAAGAGTTCTTTGCTTTGGAAATAACAAAAATTGTTTAAATTTATGTTTCAATATCTTTGCAACAGATTGTAAGTTAAGTTGTAAAGGACTATACAGATAACTAGATTTTAATTGAAAATCATGTTTCAATCATCAGGAAATTGTTAAATTTGTGTACCTTGCTTACAGTAATAAGTGTGCTTAAGATTTTTAACACTCTTTTATAAACTTCACTTTTATGTAATGAAATCTTGAATCCAATTTTTATCCACTTTTAAAAGGTCAGATTAATTCGAAATTTTGCTCGCTTGTCAAGGACCAATGACAATACAATAATTTAATGATTTTGTTCCATTGTCCTGATCAGGATTGACAATTTCCCATTTTCAGATCCCATCTCACATTTGGCGACTAAAAGATAAGTTACAACTTAGTTCGATTAACTATAAAAGTGTTTTTGAGTTTTTTTTAAACTATATTTATTTCATAACTATATCTAATACAAATTTTTCTTGAAATATTAATTTCTTCTCTCCTTTACCTTTTTCTCGAAACCAAACCAGTTTGCTTAATGTTCATGAAAAAAAATTAAGTAATAGTCTACATAATTTTGAAATAACTTATTGGGGTTTTGTTGATAAACTACAACTTAAGAAATAAACTATTCTTATTTTTCAGACCTTTGTTGAATCTTTCCTGCTTGGTGTTGCATCTAGGTAAGCTATTTTCCATCAATATTTACAGATTATTTTTAATAAAATAAATTACTTTTGATAATTTCTGAGGGATTTTTAATTTCTTATTTGCGTATAATATTAAATGCTTTGTTTATTTTGCAATGCATGTCATTTTATTCATTTTTAGTACTTATGAAGCTGATGAAGTGATGTGGGCTGCTGGAATTTGTGCAGTGAGTATAAAATTTGTAGTTTTATTTTGAGTATTTTGCTCTGTAGAGTATAATATTTTATTTATTCTTAAGCTATTTTGTTTAAATTTGTTTTTTTTTCCCCACTAGTTTATTTGCCTGGGTCTCACAATTTTTGCTTTCCAAACCAAAGTAAGCTTAGAAATCTTAGATAATTTTAAATTTAGTATGATGTATATAATTTTTTGTCAATACTGTTTCAACAATAGTTTGATGTTTTAAAATGTTAAAGATGAATTTTTGAATGGATTCTCATAAGTAAAAATTTCTTTAACTTCCATCTAAATGTAAAATAATCTTGTAATAAATTTTATTGGATATGACCACACAAGTGCTGTTACCATTTATGTATTTCGATTGCACTAATGTGATATATTTATATCTTAGGCATACTTTAATTGCATCAAAAAGAAAATTAAAAATGTGAAGAATCTGGTTTAAACGTTAAAGGCTATTTTAGTTAATGAACAAGCTCATTAATTATTCCTCACTTTTATTTGAACTTAAAGCTTTGATAAATGTTTTTATTTATTAATTTTTATCTTTCTAAAGTTTTTAATAATCATGGTTTTAAATGTTTTCTCCAAGAGTTGAAATTTTAATTATCAAATCCATATGTGCAGATAATTGAATTTGGTCATGCTTACCAAGATTCATTTAAGGCTATCTTCGGTTAATGTTAAATAATAGGACCCGAATTAGTAACATTTTTTCAGATATAAAAGAAATGAAAAATTAATATTATATTCTGGCTTCACTATCCCTTAGAGAGTAACATATTTTAATAATACTTCACATTTTTGACTGATTTGAGTAATTTTTTCTGGCATAAAATGTGTTTCGCCTCTTTTCTCCTATACCGCAATGTTAAATGAGCTATCCTTTTATGTTTTAAAATGAAAAAAAAATAATATTCACAAATTTTTTTAAAATTTTAGAAACACTACATTGTTAACAGATGTATGATTTATGGGGTTGCAAATTTTCATGGAAATTGAGGCATTTTTCTGTCTGAAAATGTGCTCATATTTTTAGTTCAGGCGTTCATACTTTTGTGGAAAAAGCCTTAAATATTTAATCCAGTAACTTTTTCTTTCAAATAATTAAATATCTCTGCATTTTACAGTTAATTTGTTTATGTTGAACATTGTTAGGCATTGTAATACCTATGGTTTTCAATATCAATTTTATTCTATTAAATTATGGATCATTTTCAACTTTTAATTATTTTTTTATTTTAAATAATTTTAACTGTCTGTAGTTAATGCTAAAATTTTCTTTTCCAGTATGATTTTACTATGATGGGTGGCATGCTTTTTGTAGCTTTGTTAATATTTGTGATTTTTGGATTTCTTGCCATTTTCTTACACAATGAGGTGAGTAATTTTTTTATTTTAAAATGTTTATGACAAGGTTAGATCCCATTTTAGTTCACACATTGATGCAGAATTTTTTTTCGTTACCCGATGGGTAGACAAGTTTGCCAAAATGACAATTCTATTAGTTAGCAACAATCAAAATTTGACCTTTTCATTCAAGGAAATGCAGTTTCTGATATTTTTCATTCTTTTTAACGTCAGAAAGAAAGAATTTTTTTTTTAAAATGCTGGATTGGATTGTGGTCCAAAAGGTACAGGGGGACAAAAAAACTCGATATTTTTCTACAAAGTTTCACAGTGGCTTAAAGTAAAAAAATTTGTTTCCTCCCTCAATCTTCCCTTGCTTTTTTTTTTACCCAGACTCTAGTTATGGTCAAAAAGATAATTTGTATAATTTTCATCAAAAAAATTTTTTATTTTATTTTTATGGAATTGTTCAAAAGAAAAAGGGGAAAAACTAAATTATTTTGGCAGAAACCCTAACAGTGATTAAGCGATAGAAGAAATTTCTCTTTTCTTTTTCAAATCTAAACAGGAGTTGTGAGAAAAGAGAACCTACATGATTTCTTTATTAAGGTTAGTGTGATCCTTTTCATTTGATCCTCCCCCCCCCCTCCCATCTTCCTTCAAAATTTAACTTTTAATTCATGCCATATTGTTCCTTCCATCTACAACAGTTCCACCTTATTATTTTTTCTCTCTAGATGAGAGACTCCATCTTGTTACATGTTGAGAACGGTTTCAAACTTAAAAATCCCTCTTTTTGATGCTGTCTTTGTACATTTTTAAAAATATTTGGCAAAGTGTGAACCAAAATAGGATTTGTCCTTAATGTAATTTACCACAAATGTTTCCTATACATTTTATTAAAATTGCTATAAAAGCAACTTTAAAATCCCTTTTATATATATATATATATATATATATGAAAAAAACTTTTAATCTTCACAAATAAATATTTTTCATAGTTCAGTTAAATATTTGAAATTTAAAGCTTTAGTAAATTATAAGTGACTTCTATGTATGTTTTGTACATATATTTATTCTATTTTCAGATTGTGAGATTGGTTTATGCTTGTGTTGGAGCCCTGATCTTCTCTCTTGTAAGTGTATAATTATAATAGTGAAGAATTTCACACATAATATAATACTGTATATTATAGTAAAATGTTTTCTTTCAACAACATCGGGAGAAAAAAGTTCCTTTTTTTCTCAATTATCAGACAAGCTAGAGCTTTTTAAAAAACTATTTTTTGAGTGTAGAAGTATCTTAAATGTGACAAAGTTTTATTTATTTTTTCTTTTTAACCCTTTATCTACCACATTATGATTTACTGCAGTTTTTTTCATTAAATTTTTTTTTCAGTCACTAAATTGAAAATTAAGGGATATACATAAACAAAATATTTTCAAATTTAGGAAATTCTAATCCATTAGAGCTAATTAATTAATGATATTCAACTGTAAATTTAATTATATACACTGTTCACTTAAAATAAATAGTCAAATCGTTTTCTAAGATCTTCATTTACATACAAAAAAAAATAGGACCTACCTTTTAACATTGTCATTTTTGTTCTGAAAAAATAGTTAATCTTCACAATCCACAGAAAACTCAATTTCTGCTATAAAACTATTCACCTTCCCCGCTAAAATACTCATCATAGAGCCAGTGCTGCCATATATCTTGGAAGAGTGGATTTAAAAGAATATTCCTACTAAGAGTATCGTCAGAGTACTGGTAATAAGGATTATTCTGTGTAATTTTAAATTAGTGGTACTTATAAGTACCATGGGTAGAGATAAAGGGTTAAAATAAATTGTTTGTCTTGAATATATGTCTGATTTAAAATTATGCTAATTTTCTGTAAATTTTCTCTTGTGAAATAAAACACTTCAATTTTTTACTTTGAATATGTAAATCTCGAGGAGAATATGTAATTAGAATTGTATATTGATAATTCTTGTTCTAAAAATAGCATTCTAATTCTCAATTTTTTTTAAAAAAATAATTTAGTGTTGGACTGATTTAAATTTACTTTTAAACTATTATGAAAAGTGTTCTTTTTTCCAAATATAAAGCATAAAGGTAACATTCTTTCTCCCACATAATTTGATTTGATAACATTTTTAAAATTTTTTTTAATAAACGTTTTGGCTTATCTGCAAGCTTGTTTAAAAAATATGGATTTTTTAGACTTGCATATAATTTATAAGTTCTTACTTAATAAAATTAATTTTTTTCCTATGTATAATTAACAGTTTTCTGATCTATTATACAGCTGTGTTAAAGATTTTTACATTGAATTAAATAAAGAAGAAATTACCATTATCGATCATTTTTTTACACTTTGAGATATTAAAAATATTTTTTCTTCGAGTAAGTGGGAGGATAATGTTTATATGTATATATTGGGTTAAAGCACAAATGAATTATCTGTACAGTCATGCATATATTTATATATAAACATTGAGGACCTGAAAATTTGTCATGTCATTTGAAAATTTTCTCTTTATAGTACTTGGTTTATGACACCCAGCTCCTGATTGGTGGCCATCACAAGTATTCCATTTCTCCTGAAGAATACATATTTGCTGCTCTGAACCTGTATTTGGATATAATCAACCTTTTCATTTACATTCTTCAGATCTTTGGATCAAGAAATTAATTTTTTCATATTAAAAAAGTTGGGGGGCTTGTTTCAAAATCATTGTTTATTATTGGATTGGGACTTTTTGCACTTTAAAAGTTCAATTGTACTTTAAATGCATTGTATATTTTTTTTATATCTAGGTATTATTTATGCCAAAAAGATTTGTTTGCCATTAAAATACTCGAATGTGTTGATTTTATGATTCAGTCTTAATGAACAATATTTCTTAGCTTCAAGCTAGTTTTATTTTGTATATAATTCGATTAGAAAAAGCTTGGAAAGCTGGTTTTATATTGATCTTTTAGGATAATTACAGTTTTCACTATATTTAAGTAATTGTGTAATTTCTTTTCCTTGGATTAAAAAATTCAAATTGTGTTAAATTGAATGAATACTATATAATGCATTTTTTTTCATGGAACCTTCTTTCAATGGTAATCATTTTAATTTTTAGATGACTAGTAATTAGCTCTGTATAATTGTAAGACACTTTTTGAAGTAATTTAATTAGGATACTTACTATTAGAGAATTTACATCTGATTTATTTAGATATCCCCCTATTTTATAGAGAGAATTCTCTAACAGTTGGATTTGATGGAGCATGTTTATCCATATTGTAAACATAACCTAGTCCTCTCCAAATAATCAATAGTTTAACATGTTTGTTAGTACAATCTTTTGAACCATCTCTGGATGTGTTTGGTATTTTATGAATGAAGCATTGTGTACTATTGATGAAAACTATTGAATACTTAAAAGAATGAGAGAACTTATATTGTACTCAAAAACTCATTTTTTTTATAAAATTGTTGAAATCTCAGTCATTTTGAATGTTTTTCTGTAAATAGTTTATTCTAAAAGAATTGGATTTCGTATTTGGTTCTTTTTAGTGATTCTGATAAAGGTCAACAATGTATAATTTGATATTTGTGTATATATGTTTATCTGCTATAATTTGTGGTGTGTTAATGGACTAATTTGTTATAGAATGCATTGTCAAGTATATTAAAACTTGTTTCAATACTGTGATTATTATTATTTTTTTTTTTTTGCTGATTTAATACATTTACTTTTTGTTTACTCTTGCTCCTTAAACAAAATTTATTCTAGATTCCGGAGGATTACAAAGTACTCAAGAATTTGATAAATAATTGAAGTAAAAAATT
This sequence comes from Trichonephila clavipes, assembly GCA_019973935.1. Taxonomy (NCBI): domain Eukaryota; kingdom Metazoa; phylum Arthropoda; class Arachnida; order Araneae; family Nephilidae; genus Trichonephila; species Trichonephila clavipes. The sequence goes on from BMAU01018390.1 coordinate 106,310, forward strand.
AACTGTGTTCTACGAATTCCTAGTCTTTGAAAGCAGGATTGGGATTTTTTTTTAAAAATTATAAAATACTATTCACACACAAAAGTTTAACTATCAAAGGCTATAGAATTAAAACAGTGTTCTTTTAAACAAATAACACATGAATTATACTTAGATTATTTAAGAATTGCATTCTCAAAAGTCTTTTTGATAGCAAGTGATCTTTCTAAGTTCCAAGACTTATGTAATTATTTTCTTAATAACATTTTATCGTGTTCTACGAAAAACTTCTTAGAGTCCATATAATTTAATCTAAGTATGTTAAGAGAATTAGCTCTTTGTTCTAAATTTTTTGTGTGTGTGGCTGTATCGCAGATTTACGACTTGTTTGTCCATATAATTTCACTAATTAAATATTCAAAATATTTATCTTCAAATTGATTAATATACCAGTTATTCAATTTACATGAAAAATTTCTTTAAATAACAGATTGCACATGAAGTCTGAAGCTGTATTAACAGTTATTAAAATTCATGATTAAGAAACTTTCTCTTTTATCTTGCACATCAGTGCTACTATGTGTGGAATGACTGCTATTATAGCATATGCTAAAAATGCATTAAGAGCAAAAGCTTGAAAGTAGAAAAATACCATGGTTTCTTTGGAAAATGTTATAGTTTCTGATAAAAGACATACTCCAACTGAGCATGCAGCACAAGTTATTTTCATTGGCATGGTGAAGTTTTCTTTGGAATGTTCTGCAAAACTGTAACTATTGAATCCAAATCCCATTCCAAGCATAAATCCACAGTACCTCATCATTGCAAATAAAGGTGTTGTATCAAGATGAACATTCTCGGGATTTGCGCACCATTTAACTGCTCTTTCTATAGTCCACATGGGGTCTGATCCAATGATTTCAAGGAATTCAAACACAATGAAAGCACTTGTGAACATTCCAACTGTAAATGCCATGTAATTCAAGACACTGAAGCTCCTTTGGTTAATATTTTTCAATCGTTTTGCTACTTGCCAACCTAGGTTTTAAAAAGACAGCATTATGTAATGAAAGAAAGGTTCATTCATATTTTACATTAATATTCTTTCAAAATCATATTTTTGCAGCATAAATACATCTACTAAAAGGACTCAAATGATTAAAATTTTGTAAATTAAGAAAAGAGTACTAGTAATTATAATTAATGTGTACTGAATTTGAATCCATTATGGAAACCAGAAATAAAATGTTGAGTTGTTTCCTTTTCAATTTATGTTGATATCAACAGTTACTTCTAATAACTAAAATGTATTGATTAGAAAAACCTAATTAATGTGCCTTATATTGAAAAACAACCTCTAATTGTTTTTTGAATCATGTATTCATTACATTATATACTATTTTGTCTTGTAAGAACAGTTTAACTAACATAAGCTTAAGGTATCTCATTAAAAATATTGTTTGTAATATTTATAGTTGATCTTACCTAGAAACATTCCAAATAAACATTGGTGAGGAAAATGAGCAGCAATGAATATCCTGGATGCACCAATTGTTGCCAGGAGAAAAAAATAAGCCAGCCAACATAATTTTCGAATGCGACTATTTCTGTTGGGAAAATATTTGATTTAATATAAAATATGGTGTTTCAGAAATTTTTAAACTTTGTGTTCATATTGTGATTGAGTTTTAAGGCCAGTGACATTCAGAATCTTGGTTTTTATTAAAAACTTTTTGTGATGTATTCTCAATTGCTTTCCAAAACTTATTAAATAAAACACAGTCTGTCGTGTTAAAAATTCTCCCAAGAACATCTATTCTTGGTACAGCAAACTGCGCGCTATATGTTGGTTCTCAGTCAAAGGAACTTGCTTCCCTTCACTCTCAATTCAGAGTTCGTGCTGCCAAAACAAAGGATCCTCTCACCCCTAACCGTCCTGCTTGAGGGTCAATCACCTTAAAAAACAGTAACCGACCTCCGTAGGCGTGGTGAATTGTGCCAAACATTCCATAATCCACTGCCAACAGTTTCAGACACTACACTTTTTTTAAAAATTTCTAATGGGCTGATGATTGTAGTTTTTCCATTGCAGATCTGGTACAATCGCCACAGGTAATTTTGACGCACAGTTTCCTCCCTAGAGGGAGGCACCTGAGGTCTGATGATGCGAACCTGTACTAGGATTTAATTTTGCCGAGAGCACCTAAGCCAAACAGACACTCTAGGATCTTTTACATGCCGTAGAATCATACAACATGGTCGATTTTCTACATCATGAAAATCCACCGATTTGGGCTGGGGTTGAACCCACAACCTTGGGTGCAGAGGGCCAGCGACAAACCAGCCAAGCTACCCAGCCGGCTTCATTAAAAATATTGCTGTACATTAAATGGGACTACTTGTACGATCTTGGGTATTGTAAACCTCTGTCATTCCATCACTCATTATCGTGTAGCTCTGATTATAGTAACCAGGATTTGACACTTTTTATCGAACATTCTGAATAAATTTAAATCTCCCATTGGTGTGATGGGGTAGTAAGGAGAGGGGTGCCAGTTCAGGTGTCGTCCACGTCGACCATGGTTCAAAATTACGTGGTCCGTCGCCAAAAGCCCTCGTGTAGCTGAACAGTGCAACGTTAATATTCAATCAATCAGCGGCACTAGGGTCGGAACTCATGACACGTCGGCCACGAATCCGTGACCGTAAGCAACTTCGGCTACCTGCGATTCCAGATTCTGCTATTCTTTCGAAAGGGTTTGTCTTAGTGAGAGACTGCCTTGGCCCGTTTGTGGTGTGTGTATCGTTATTCCTCTTTTTTTCTTCTATTTTCAGTTTTCTAGATCAGACGTTTTTAATAAATTGGCGAGTGTTCGGCGCCATTTTGACCAAATATAACCTTTGTGCCTTTAAAACTAATCAACCGTAAGACAAAGCTATACCCAGTGGTGTTACCGAGAATATTAGGGCCCTCCCCCCTGTAAAGTCAGGTTTTGGGCCCCAAGCTAGATCTTACAAAGGAATAACTTGGTGGAAAACCATAACATAACATAGGAGAGCCCCCTAGAATCCTTTCGCCCTCCATGCGATTGGGGGGTGAGTGTACGTTACGCCAGTGGCATTCATTTGTTTGTTTTTTTTTGTTTGGGGATGATGCTTTAAAAAATACGTAAATTAAACAGCCAATGTGTAATCTTAGTGTATGGGGGGAGGGGGAATTGAACCCCCCAAAGTCCCTTGTGTGCGATACATCAAACCCTTTTGTAGCTTTTGCGATTTAAGTTGTATAATTATTCAATCTTATTTTAATAAATTAAGAATAGGAAAACTATGTAATGATTGGCAATGTCAGCTCGGTGGCATAGAGGTAGCTTATCCGCCTCTGAAGCCTAAGGTTGCTGGTTCGGTCCCGGCTGGAGTTGCTAGATTTTCTGAATGCGAAAATCGTAGACACTCATCTGTGGCATGCAAAAGATTCCTTGAATTTCAATTTGGTTTTGGTACTCGCGGCAATATTTAACACCAGACAAGAGCTTGAATTAAGAAAATTCAAAAGTCAAAACTTTGGCAGCTGGAGCCGCCACTAGATGTTTCCACCAATGAAACTCTTGGGACTTGTCGTGTCTGAAAATGGCTTAGCTGCCAAAAAGCCGCCCATTTGAAAGAAACATAACATTCAATTGCCATTGTACTGTCAACACGAATTCTTTAATTTAATAATCTGTGTAAAAGTCGTAATGACTAAAACGGTTGAATATTTAAAACTTATTTAACGATTATTTTTTAAAAACTTAGCGGAAAGAACTAAAAAACATTAAAATATATGTAGAGTAAAAATCAGTAAAATTATTTTCTTTTATATTAAAAGGCTTAGATATCATTTTTAATTGAGTATAAAATATACGGAAAAATTATATTGATAAATAATAGCTGATTTGATTTTAAAATGAAAATCAAGAGTTTGCGCAATTAACATTTAAATATTAAGTTTTTGAAATTTACAGGTATATTAAGACCATGGCTTTTTAGAATGTTTTCTTCAACAACAAAAAAAGTATTACTAATTCTACTTAAGACTTGGGCCATGGGTAGCCTAGTGGTTAGAGCATCGGACTCCAAACCGGAAGGCCTGGGTTCGATGCCACCAAACACCCTCCGAGTACACACGGAGTACGTGCTCGTTAAATCAGTGGGTCCGTAGTCTTGTGGGCTTAATCACAAGCGCAGGGACTGGAGAATATTTTCCTCCCCTTCAGTTTACATGCAGAAATTGTGGAGGTGTAGATAGATGTCGTGTCGCCATCTATCGTCCCTTCGGGGAATTTCGCCGAGCTAAATCGTACTGTCACCTGTATGGTGCTCAAGGCCAACGACAGGCGTACCTCTTGCCCATGCCACGATGAATTTCGTGGGCTTCGATCTGACTACGTCAGACAGGTGGCATTAGAAAACAACTTAAGACTTATTCAACTTAAACGGCGTTACTGGGGTCAGCAATTTTACGAGATAATTAGGGTGCATCTGCCTGAATCAGGTCCTACCGTACTATCTAGAGAAGTAGTATAGTAGGCACTGTACTACCTAGATAAGTAATAAAATATTTCTTACTTCTCTGCTATTGCATGGTACTTCTCCAAAAACGAATCGAATATCACATACCACACAGCTGCTGTGATTTGCGAATGCCCAGATGGACTACCTAAATAAGTATAAAAAATTTTTTTTTTAAATTTTCTTTCCCCTTACACCAAATATTTTGAAGGGGATATGATCATCATACCTGGACCTGTTTCACAGGTAAGAGAAAATTGATATATATTGGGAACAGGAATTCCTTTTCCATTGTACACATCTGCCTCGTGAACCCACCAGTAGGGACGCTCTCCGTGAAGTAACCTGTGGGTAAAAAAGAAAAACCCTTAAAAGTTTTCTTATTGGAAATTATTTATTAGATGTAGTATTATCAATTTTAAAGTATTTCGTTAAATTGGATCGCATATATTCAGGCAGTATTATCGGGGAAGTCCAAAAGCGAGATTGAAACAGAATGGGGGAAAGATCTAAACCGAATGATCAAATGTTATTTCCATTTGCACTCTCCAAAAAATAGGGAATTTCGGACGATTTGTCAACTGGCTACAAGTGATGAACGTCATCCACGTACAAGCCTATACCTACCATCATTACTCATTCAGTCAAAAGATGGCAGTCGGTCGAGGTGGTTTGTGCGATTGAAAGTTATACACATATATTTGTTTCAGGTTACTATTTGTAAGAGTATTTGACAACGTATGCTATGTACTGTCAACTTTTAAGGGTCACAGGTGGGGCCTAGATTTGTGTGTAGAGGCCCAAGGTCTATTTTTGAGTAGGGGCCCCGAGCCTCAAGAAATCTTAAGTACCTGCAAATGCGGAGTTGACTATGAGCAGAGAAAGAATTAATCCGAGTTGTGTTTAACTTTTGTTGTGGATATTTGCATTGAGATGTGTATATATTATCCTTTAGTCTCTTCTTCAGAGGGAGTAAGTAATAAATAAGAAATGAAAATGAATGCTGTCAAAATTCTTCCAAGATAAAAAGCGCATAAATTAAAAACTTCGCTACAGCACCAACATATACCAATAAAGAGCTTGTTGGATTGGTATATGTTGGTGCACCCCTAATTCGGGACTGAACACACCACAAATGCATCTTCCAAAGGATGGGGGTCCGTGAGACTCGCATGCTCAAGTTTGAATACTTATGAGTAGCGTGTTTCAGCGGAGATTTCTGCTATCACAGTCTCCGTCCGAAGGAGTGTATTAGAGAGCCAAAGAATTCGTATTTTTGTGCTCAAGGTTTGTCATTTATTCTATGTTTATATAAAATATTTCATGTACGTCAGCATCTAAATAAAATTAAACTTTCTGGCACACACAATAGAAGTTATTTTAACGGTTTAAAACTAACCAGTAATATAGATAAAGTGTCAAATCAATAAGAGCCAAAATGGCCGTGGTAAGCAAGTTAGTGAGCCTACTTCTCGCTTCATCGTTATAAAACTTAAAAAAAAAAAACTCTGAGGAACACTAGGAGATTTATTGGATCAATTCCGGCTTACTGGTCAAAGAACACATACGTTCTTACTAACATTAAAAAAATTAGCACTGTGTTCCAGATACAGTGGGTGATCAGTTAACGAACACTTTCACGAAAGATTGTGTTCGGATAACAAACACTTTCAAGAAAGAATTTTTTGTGTTTGGACAACGAACACATATTCGGAGGTGATCAGGGATACACCCTTGAAATTATGGATGAAATTTTGACAACTGCTAGAGATCTGGAATTGGAGATGAACGAGGATGACATAGACGAGCTCATAATGGGACATGAACTCCAAGAAATTTTGAATGAAGAACACCAAGAAACAGCGAAATAAGTCTCCTTCTGAACAAGAGAAAGACGAAAGAGGACCAATGCTGATATCTGCCATTAAAGATCTTTTTAAAATGTGGGATGTTGTCAAAGCAACGGTCTTAGAATGGCACCCAAACCAAGCTGATGTCAGTAGGGTTGGGGATCTTTACAACAATACTATTAATTACTTCTGGAAAATCCTGAAAAAGAGAGAAAAGCAATTGACATTGGACATGTTCTTCAACGTCCCATAAGCAAAAAATGAAAATGACTGATTAATATGCAAGACTATATGTATGTGTTATTTTTTTAAAAACTTACTAAGAAATTATACATTTTTTAAAATTTAATTTTTAGTGTCTGCAGATCGAATTAATCGATTTCACATAGAAGTCTATGGTAAATCGATGATCGGTTAACGAACAATTCGGCTAGCGAACATAGTCTTGGAACGGATTATGTTCGTTAACCGATCACCCACTGTACTTTACTCTGTTTTTTTTAAACTATTCATGGTCCGTTTCAATTACAGTTTTTGAAATTAAAACTCCTTCCAATTGTCCTTGTGGATCTACTGGAGATGCAGAACATTGTGTTTTCCAATGTTCTTACGCACAAAAAATGTCAATTTAAATAAACTTTCTGAAGTTTCTCTTAGCCTGCTTGTCATGGAATAGTCACATTGATGCACTTTTAGCGTGCATTATTTCTGCGAAACTTGTGGGTTCGACTCCTAGTGTTAATAAATACCCGCGATCTAAAGAGGCTGAGAAACTTGAAAAAAATTTTATAGCCCTCTCTTGGAGAGGAAGTTAGAAGAGAGAGAGGTACCGGTTCATGGGAGTCTTCCTTACATGATCATGGGTCAAAAAAGTTACGAGGTCCATCACCTACAACTCCTTCATTACTCTGAAGTGTAATATTAAAAATAAATCAGTTGATCCGAATTTGCCTGTTTAAAATTTTTTCTTTCAAATACTCTAACTATTGTTAAATCTATTCCATTCAAATAACAAAAATTAATACAATACGATAATCCTCTTTATCCCTTACTTTTTTCTCTTGTACTCATGCTCAATGTTTAGGGCTCCTTATTGTTCAGTATTTTATTCCATTTTTTGATTGTGCCATTTCTTTAGAAAATGTGGTAAATCATGTAAATCGTTAACTTTTGGGATTTACAAAGGCAGCATCCCAGCGTGTTGATGTCTGCTGGATAGTGGTCCTTCCAGAAGACCGACTTCATGTCTAAACTCTTTCAACGTGAACTTTGTCTTCTCTAAGAAAAAATCTTATTTTTAGTATCGTTATACGAGGTGTGTCCAAAAAGTATCAATTTTGATTTTCCCTTTGCACTAGCAAATGAAGCGGATATTTCCATGACTGCAGAGGAGCAAGACATTCATGAGCATGCACGAATTTTCTCGAGACCCTATATAACGTGTGAATCGGTCGCAATTAGTCTCTGAGAGAAGTGTATCTAGTGCCCTTCAGACTGTAACTACTAGACCTCGGTAAGATCAAGATCCGAATAATTTTAGTTGTAAAACGTTAATCCCAGACATATTCTTCAAAAAACGAGGAATTTGTAACTGTATGCCAACAGACAACAGTTGTCAAGACTGCATTATGTCATGTCTGGGCCTACCATCATACATCACCATACAGTCGAAAGGCAACAGTCTGTCCAGTCGCTTTGGGATTTTGTCTGCGAGATTATGAGTCTTTATTTCTTACGGGTTACTGTTTGTACCAGTATTTAATAATTTATGCTGTACATCAGTGATTCCCAAAGTGATCTATATAGACCCCCCAAGGGTCTACGACGACCAAAAAATAATTTGGGGGTCCATGAAGTGTAAGTGGGGGTCTATGATAGTGATTCTCATTAAACTAGATCTTGACCTTAATTTTAAAAGAAAATTTAAGTGGGGAAACCACAAATTTTAACTACTTAACAGATTTATTTACTAAATTTAATGAATTTAATTTGCATTTACAAGATTGGCAGCATTAATTTTATTAAAACAAGAACCATTTCAGCTTTTTTTTTTCCCGAGTTAAGCTACAGAAGTATAATACCGGAGGTCCCGAATTTTCTAAATTTGTTACAGACAATTTGTCAGAATGTTTTAACCGCGACGTTCAACATTTAAATGCCTTTTATTCAGATTTTGAAACCAAGTTTGAGAATGCTTTGACTATAGCAATACCACAGTAGGTAATGAATTCATATGGTCGCATTGAAAAAAAAGTCACATTACAACAGGAACTGATCGTAATAAGCACTAACAAAGATCATAAAGTTTAGAAACGGATGTCAGCAAATTTGGCTTTAAAAAGCCAAGTATATTATGTCCCGAGGAATACCGTGAGGAAGTTTTCATTGTTTTTCCTAGTGTGAAGGAGTTTCAGCGTGGTTGCCAATCTCCAAAACAAAACAAAAAAGGGAAAAAAACTGGACAGTAAACAGAGGAGATTTAAGGTTAACCCAGACAAGATTGATACCAAATGTTGAAAAGTTAATATTGCAGTGCTAGAGATTCATCCCTCACATTAAAATCATTTGTTTGTTGTTAAGTTATTTTATTTAACAGTTTTATTTAATTAACTTTTAATTTTATTAGCTTGTGCTCAGTAAATTTTAAACACTATACTTCATTACAGTTAGAAATTTCTCTTAAAGTAGGAGTAGTAGTACCAGCTGTCAAAAAGACATTCAAGTTGATAAATTTACAAAAATTCAACATTAATTAAGCAGGGGTCTACGCCAAACCGAAAAACATTGCATGGGGTCTATGAGACAAAAAAGTTTGGAAACCTCTGCTGTACATCATCTAATTAAAAGGGTCACGGGGGGGCCTACTTTTGCATAGAGGCCCTGGCTCTCTTGAAGTTCTAATATGTCATTGCAAATACTCATTTCTTTTGTTCATTGGTTCTTCTATTTTTAATTTTCGCTTAATATTTGAACAAATTTAATCTGTTTTTGTAAAATTGCCAGTTCTATAATTGAAGTGTTGACTTACCATTTAAGTAAGTGATTCATCCATTCTGCTGTAATAACCACCCACATCAGCTTTCTTCCTATAAACCAGTCCATTGAAAAAACTATCGGAAAATATAATAGAAAAGCGTACCGTGGATCAAAAATATTTGAAATCGAGATGAATACTTGCTCATACTGTAGAAACCTATGGAAATGAGAACAGAATTTCCTACATAATATAAAATAATGTCGATTTTTCTAGGCCCTTAAAGAGACCAATGTATTTTAATATAGATTACTATCTGAATCAACCCATTTCTCTTAAGCATCACTATAAGCATGGATACCATGCCGCATAATTATACTGAAGACTTTAAATTGAAATTCTATTTTACAAAACTACTGTTAATAGAGGCATACAAAATTTATTTCAATTATCTATTTGATATTAAAATTTGACATTCTCTATGTATAAAAATTATAAAATATGAATACTTTTTATAAAACACATTTTTAAATGATAAAATAATGATCAATTTCAAAGAGTAAAAAAAAAATATTTTAAAAAGAGTGGTAGACACATTTTTTTGCTTAAGATTATAACTAATTTTTACTTTATGTAAATATCTCACAATATTGAAAATTTTTACCAGGATTGTAGAACTTCTATGATTGCAACATCGGTTTGATAGATGGCTTCCATGATTCTTTTTATTCAATACACCTGTTCGAAAATGGGTAAAAACATGAATTTGTTAAAATGAACTCCAACTCCTGGAAAGCATTAAAAAAAAAAATTTCCCCACAAAAGATAGGTTGAACTATTTAATTAAATACTTTTTAAATTGTTAAGGTAACCGAGACTACATATGGAACCGGGATTTCGCAAAAGCGTATCAGTGAATACATTCGATATTTGGAGTCACTTGAATTAGAATATAGAGTATACGTACAAAAATTGCTTTATAAGAATATTATTACAATAAAATGTTTTTAAATGCAATTTTTGGTTAAAAAAAATTTAGAAGTGGATTTGTTCTCTTATTTTAATATATTAGGAGTAGAGAAATTTAAAAAAAAACACCGGTTATTATTTCAAAGGATCGTAACTGCGAAAATTATGTGATTTTTTTTAAAAATCCTAGTTCATCCTAAAAGTCAGTTATTTATAAAAAGGGCATTTTCCGTATTAAATAAATTCTTTGAAAGTGTCATTTTTCCTGCAGTTTTTGCCCCCCAAATTTCATTTAAATAATATTTTATTGTAATAATATTCTTTCAAGATTATTATATGTATGTAACTAAACTAAACTCAGTGATGCAACAGCCTGTGAGGGGCTGCGGTTGCCCATTGGTCAAGGTATCGGATGATAGCAGGCATGGCACGAGTTCGAGCCCAGTACCACTAAAGACCCGCCGTGTAGGGCAGCGATGCATGCTAAACCTCTCGAGAGCTGAAACGTCCTCCCGTTGGTGTGGTGTGGTGTGGTAGTTAGGAGAGGAGGAGACAGTTCAGGTGTCGTCCACGTCACTTGACCATGGTTCAAAATTACGCGGTCCGTCGCCAAAAGCCCTCGTGTAGCGGAACAATGCGACGTTAATATTCCCTCACTCTCAACAGCCCATGAGCTCCAAGGCCTACTGTGCCCATCTCAGTATACGTGACCATTGGGCGCTGAGGAGCATGAGCAAATGTCCCGATCAGGTGGTCTGTCTGAAGCGAAATCTCCAGTGTTTAGTCCCCAAGCACAAGCTAGGTACTCATTTATCGACCCACAGAAAGGATGAAAGACTGAGTCGACCTTGCCCATCTCGAGGATAGAACCTGGACCTGTGTTGTGGAAGCCTCCTTATATGTATATTATGATATCAAGAAAGTTACTCAAGGACACGCTAAACGTTGTCAGTTATCTCAATGTTTGTTTTAATTTGTAAAAGAAATTCCTGGAAATTTAGAATGACGCGTAATAATAAACGTAAATAACCATCATTGTATCAATTAAATTCAATCTTTTAACTATTGCTATAAAAGCCATTTAATGTTAATTTAAGAATATTTTCCCCCAAATTATATTAATGTGTAAGAAGGAAAGTCTGAATATTTTTCCAAGATGCTCCAACATTAATTCTATAATCTTAGTTCCTTGTTTAAACGCAGCATATTTTACTAATTTAATCCAATGAATTTTCTTTAGAGATACAAAGTAATTTCTGTACTGTAATGCTAATTTTTTTTAACATGAAATCTGAAAAGAGAACATTTTCATATTTGAAATTCTTTCAAATTAAAAACAATATATGTAACAGACAGCTGTAGCAGTTTAAACATACCGAATTTATATAAAATTTTTAATTTTTTTTTATGCCTGAAAATATTTTTTAGTTTGATTCAGGCTCTTTAAAAACATCCTTAGTCGGAAATGATCACTGTACCTAAAATTGAAAATCTAAGGGTTGAAATCACGCGTATTGTGAAATTGATATTTCAACATTCAAGGCAAAATTATAATTCCGAATCAATCTTATTATCCTCTTAAAAACTATTTCGTAAAAACTGTTTGAAGTGTCCAGTTTGTTATCACCGAATTTTAAAATTTAATATAATTACAGATAATTATCATGGAATATTGCTAAACATTATGCCATGTTTTAATATAGAAAAAAACATTACTATTAATTAATAATAATATTTATTAATATAATTATTATTAAAGATAATTATCACGGAATATTGCTCAACATTATGCCATTTTTTATAATATAAAAATATTATTCTTAATTAATAATAATTTTTTAATATAATTATTATAAATGTAGATAGTCAAGATTAAGAGGTTATCTTCTTTGCAATAACAATAATTCCGAAACTAGATTAAAGAATCCAATAAAACACCGTAAAAATTAAATCTGGAATTTCATTAAAAAATTTTTAAAGTATAGCAATTATGTACAGCGATGGTGAGGTAAAACATTATACCAATTCATAATAAATGTATAAAAAACGGCGTGATTTTTAATATACAAATTTTGTTTTCTATTTTGAAAATCAGGTGTAAAAAAGCATCAGAAAAATCAAAGTTTAAAAATAACTGAAAGAATAAGATCCTTACCTTCTAAAAAGCATATAAAAATCACTCTGAAACAGCACAAAAAGGTGTACCACAGCAATGTTAGTAGTCATCGATCTCCACTACCGTTCGAACCGTTTCCAGAACGACTACCGCGGAAATGTTCGAGCATAAATAATCATTCAAGTATATATACTTTACATTGTAAATCTGCCACGTTTGTTGACGAATAAATCAAAATATTGCGTCACAATTCTTTAACACTTTCAGTTATTCTTAATACTCATTGTTTCTTCTTGTTGAAACCCTTGGGAATTCGTTCTAATTCATTAATTTATAGTATCGATTCAGAGGTTAAGATCGCAGTCTAACTTTTTTTTTACCGGGTTTTTCAACTTGTTAATTCGTAGAATAAAATGAAGAGTCGTGAGATTTTTCATGCGTTAGTCCTGAAATTGCATTAAAATGATCTAGTTCGCCGACATCTTTTGATATTGTTGAGTTTGAAATCGGAACTTTTATCTATTCAAAATATACATTCTAATTACCACGTCAGCAAGTAATGGATAAATGAATAAACGATTTTTATTAATTATTAAAAAGTTCGAAGAATGGCAACAGAACTATAAATCTTTCAACGAGTTAGTTCGAATCGACGTATGCATTTGTTGCAGAAATTCGACGAACTAATAATTTAGATAGTTAAAATTAAAAAAATTTCTGTACTCTTGTTCCTAAAAATCAAACTTAAGTGTTTTAAAATTAATTAATGGGCAAAATAGCCTTTTTTCCTTGAATCCAGCTCAAGTTTTTCACATAAAATTTTTCGTATTTGCTTTTTTCTGGTGAATATATTGATTTCAAAAAGTATTCCATAAGTTTTTAAAAAATTAAAACAGAAGTTAAGTTACAGTACTTTAAAATTATTTTTAACCATCTCAGACTTATTTCAAAATGTATAATAGGAAAAATACGAGCATTATATAACTATACACACACTCTAAAGAACTGTGTACTAAGGAATTTTCAGGTATTGTAATAAGAAAATCAATGCCTTACCTAGATTCTAGTTAGAGCTCTTTTAGGACAATCAGTCATATTACTGCCAAACCTCTGATGAGTGAGTAGCTACAAACACACTCTCTAATCCTATAAAATAATTACAAAATTGTCTTTACTTAATACAGTTAATTTAACACGTCGATGATCAAAAACAATCTTCAGAGGAAAGGTAGATATTTTTATAAATAGAATCACGCTGTTAAGAGTGATATCCGCGTTTTCCTATGTCTTCAAAACTATTTTTAGAAGCTGTAAATATTACTTCACACGCATTGCCTACATATGTTAAAAAATTCGTTCCTCGAATATCAGTTTTAAATTCAATTAGTTTTGTACTCTTAAATTCTTACCAAATATATTCCGCTTTTATAAAGGCAAGTGAGCTGTTGTGTTGTTAATTTTTTTTATTATAATAAAAATTTTGGATTTGCGAAGCTGGTTTTTCACTATACAAAGTGAGTGAGTGAATATTAACATCGCACTCTTCAAATTCGATGGCTTTTGGCGACGGACCTCGTAATTTTAAACCACGGTCAAGTGATGAGGACGACACCTGAGCTAGAACCCCCTCTCCTGACTACAAAACCACACCAATGAGAGAACGTTTGAGCTCTTTACAGATTTAACGTGCATCGCTCCCCTACACGGCGGGTCTTCAGTGGTATTAGGCTCGAATTCACGACTAGCCACCACGAGTCCGTTACCTTGAGCACTAGGCTACAGCGGCCACTTCACCATACAGGAAAAGATTGGTTACAAAAAGGAAAAAAACAAAACACACACACAAACAAGTATACAGTCATTTCAAAATTAAGGCTATCTTCGGCTAATGTTAAAGAATAGGGGCCAAATTCGGAATATTTTTTTCAGATATAAAAGTATTCGAACATTAATATATTGTGGCTACACTATCCTGTATATAATCACTTATTTTAATATATTACTCATTTTTATACGAGTTGACACATTTTTTTCTTTTATAAAATACGTTTTGTATTTTTTTTTCCCTATACCGTAATGCTAAAAGAGCTATCCCTTCACATGTTAAAAGGAAAAACTAATTATTTATGAAATATTTTGAAATTTTAAAAACACCATATATAAACAAATGTATGAGCTACAATGTCACAAATTTTTATAAAAATTGAGGTATTTTTTTCTGTCTGAAAATGTGCTCCACGTCAAGTTCACGCTTTTGGAAATATGGCGAAAACAGCCTTAAAGAAGTCCGCTTAAGTTATTCTGATTAGAACTTTAATATGATTTTTCTTAGAATTTTAGCGTTTGGAGAAAGACTCGCGTTAATATATATACATATATATACTATTTAAAATTTGATTTTATTCATATTGTTTATAGAGGGAATATATAATGTATTTCAGTATATATTCACACCTTATAATCAATGAATTTATAAACATGAATATTAATAGTACGTGTATTACATAGAAATACAGTAATGCCTCTCGACTTACGCGTTTTTCAAATCTCGTCGATTTGTCTTTCGTTTGGGTGAAAAAACTTGAAGTGGCGTCTAGAAAAAACTGTGCCCTTTTTTCGCTACACTAAAATTCAGTCGGAATCAGTGCCAGAGCCTGATGAAATTGTTAATGTGGTTGAAGAAGTCTATCTTGCCAGGCAAATAAATTTAGAAGTGGATAGTGATGAAGTTCAAGAATTGTTGGATTCTCACATTCAGGAGCTGGTAATTGTTGAGCTTATAGAAATGCATGAGCAAGAGCAAGACATTCAGAAACTTGAGTCTTCAGGCACAGGTCAACCACAGAAGATCGAACAACCGTTGGGAATTTGACAGAAGGTCTCAGTTTAATTGAAAAGAGTTACAATTTTTAGAAAATATAGACTCCAACAAAGAGCGTATATTTTCAACAACAACAAAAAAAGGAAAGGAAAGAAATTATTAGTATGCAGCGAAGAAATTTTCCGAAAGAAAAAAAAAATCTTTGAGCGGGCAAATTACTTTGTTAAATTTTATGAAATCTTCAACATACGATTATAAATTCAGTTTGCAATTTTGTATTTGTGTGTTATATATATCTCAGATTTCATTTAACTTTTTTTTCTAAAAATTATTATTTTCTTCTATCTCCGGCTAGAAATAATTTAAATGCTAAATTATACCCCTATTTACGCAGTTATCTCTCAATCCCACCTATCGAGTAAGTTCGACTACAATTGTACTCGTAATCCAAGAATCAAAGTTAAATATTACAGGTGATTATTTGCAATTCGCAAAATAACATTTGTACAAAATAATGCTAGACATTATAGTATGGATCATCTTTCAAAACACGGCAAGGTTTACTTTACTGTTGCATAATATCTTATTTTCAATGATCACAGTTGTTGGGATAATAGCCTTTGTCGCTCCATATCTCACACAAAAATATTAACTGTAACTGATCACAGTTGTTACATTAAGATTACAGATTATTTGTGTGAATTATTTCCCTGTCATTAATGTTGCCTATTGTTTGAAATTCTATCATCAGAGAAAGGTATTTTATTGTCCCCTATCTATGAGTTTTTTTTAAAGATTTCTAGGCGTATGATTTATCAATCATACAATTTTATTTTTAGATATATTGGTCTCCTGAAGATTTACATTCTTTGTGATTTTGGTGGGTTTTTAAAAGAAACCATGTGTGAATTGGCAATAATCAATTTTCTTTAGTGCTCAATCAAATAAAATAAAGATTTTTTTTAACGTTAAAAATAATTGATCAGTTCTGCAAGATTCGAAAAACCCTATAGGGTTCTAAAAACAGTGGTTGACGTTAAAGTTTCCACGAATTTGGTTAATTTTAATTACAAAGATGTGGAATGTGAGCCTCCACAAACGTAGCGCACATCAACCTCTCTTCACGGCAGTCTTTAGTTTCTGTTGGATTTGAACCCATGACTCGACAACATCAACCACGTGTTCGCGACCATGACCACTCGGCTACACGGAGAAAAAAAGACTTACTCAAAAATGAGCGCATAGACGTACTATTTTGAAATGAGTATGTTTGTATCAGGTTTGATCACATGGTTATATCGAATATGAAACCTTGCATGTACTCAAAACCCGAAAAAATGGTTAATTAACACTTTGAAACAAATTAAAAAGATATTCAGGTTTACAGATGTTCTCTTTTAATATACCGGCTACATATTTTAAAAACTGGAGTCCAACTACAAATTTAGTTCCCATAAATCTTCCGAATTATTTTTCGTATCTACCACGTTACCCGCGGAAGAACACATGAGTACTAGATTGTTTTGATTTTATGTTTTGACTTCGCAAAATGTGTCACAGAGTCTAACGTTTACACGACTGGATTCCCTCAGAAGACATCAGTAAAAAAATTTATGAAAAAATTAAAATTGATGAAATTTTTAAAAAAGCAAATGCTAATTTCTATTCAAGCAAGTACTTTGAAAATTTGGACAATATTCCAAACAATAGAAGAGAAGAAATTCTGTATACTCGAATCTTTTGCAAAATGGTCATTATTCGAGAACTTCTACAAAAATTCAATTTATCCAACAATGCAAATTGTAGCTCTTGGTAATTGTTTAAATGACTTCGACCACATCTCATTAAGCTGCAGTAGTTATACTCATCCTCGAAATCATCTAAAGTTTTATCTCAAAATTGATTCTCACCGCAATATCACCTTCAAATAGTTATTGGAGAAAGCTGTGTCAAATTGATCAACATTTAGATTTTTTATTCAGAAAATGAAACATTTTAATATCAACTAAATTGTAAACATTTCTTTAGTCTTAAAGGATCATAGTCTTTGTTGCCTCTTATTCCCCAAAATAAATAAATTGTGAAACTTAAGTAAGTGCCTTGTTTTTAAAATAGGGCTATAATAGTAATTTACGGATATGGTAAATGTAATAAATGTTTACCTTATTTTGATAGATTTTTTTTAAAAAAAGGCAGCGTTATAAATTTATCGTGATTTGCTTGATTCATAACAAGTCATATCATTTGATTTATTCAGGCACTTATTTATTGGCAGTATTCTTTTGTTACTTTGTTATAATTTTAGTTTTATTTTCATATTGAACTTTAAAATGGCTTGCATGTTTAGAAAAAGGCAAATTTAGAAAATAAATTTTTGTTTTCAATTGTTAATTTTTTTTAACATGCTTCTTTAAGTTATACCTGTATGTAATGGAATCTTTGAACTCAATTTTTACCCACTCTAAAAGGTACGATTAATTCGAAATTCTGCACACTTCTCAAGGACCGATGACAATACGATAATTTAATAAACGATTCGGAATAGACGATTAACGATTTCCCATCTCCAGATTTGGCGACTAAAAGATTAAGTTACAACTCAAAAGCGAAACCCCTCACATCAGTAATTTCTTATTAAAATATATAAACAACTGCCCAGTTTTTTTGAAAATGGAAATAAATAAATGATAGTTTGAGAAATTAAAAAAGCATGCTTTTATTGTACATCGAACTAAAAAATTAAAAATTATAGTTTTAAAAAACTGAGAAACACGCTTTTATAGTTAATTGAGCTAAAAAGTAAAAAAATAAGTCATTATTTAAGAAAAAAATGATTAACGAGGAAATAGATGTCATTGTGGCAAGTGGGTTTTTTGTACTATATTTTCACACTATGTATTTCGAATAGAACTGTGACCACGGTAGCCGAGTGGTCAAGGTATCGGATCGTGGCTGGCCTTGTCATGAGTTCGAGCCCAGTACCACTAAAGACCCGCCGTGTAGGGCAGTGATGCACGTTAAATCTGTCGATAGCTGAAACGTCCTCCCATTGGTGTGGTGTGGTAGTTAGGAGAGGGGGGAGCAGCTCAGGTGTCGTCCACGTCACTTGACCCTGATTCAAAATTACGTGGTCCGTCGCCAAAAGCCCTCGTGTAGCTAAACAGTGCAATATTAATATTCACTCACTCGGAATAGAACTAGTAAGAAATTATAACAATTGATATCGAGCACCCCACGTTTTTATTACAAAGAAATTAATTTTCTCATAAATCATTTTATTCTTATATTAAGAATTATTTTTTACTTTTTAGTTTTTTACTAAACTACTAATTTACTACATTTTTATACTAAGTCTGCATTACGGAATAAAACTAGTAAGAAACTATAACATTTGATATCAAGCACACGACGCTTTTAAATGCAGTTATTATTTTTCCATTTTCCCCATATTCCAATTCCCATAGTTTTTCTGCTTCTTTTCCTGGTATTTCTTAATACCTTGTGTTGTATTTTTTAAAATCCTGGCACTCATATTTTTCTCATTGGTTTTCTACGAAAAAGTACTTACATTTTTACTTCCTAATGTAATTCCTCTTTTGTCAGGAATAAGGCATTCTTTTAAATTATTTTCATGTTGAGTTCTTGGGAGACCGTCATCATAGACTGAAAACTATTGGATTCCAAAATCTTATTTGCAGCAATTTCAAAACCATGCCTAAAAAATGTTTGGCGTGTAGTGTACACATGTGCTGTGCTAAATTTTGTAGATAGTCATTTACAAAACTATATAGTTATGAACATCATTTGCAGAGATTTTACTCTAATGTGAAAAAGCTTTAAGATTCCTCTCAGAACCAGCTATTTATTAATTATTCTGTAAATGATTTAGGCGAATCACATATCCTAATATGTAATTTATTTAAAACACAGTTTGAAAGGCATTTTCACTATCATTTAGTAACTTCAAAACTTTTATCAAAAATCTCACTTATATTCTTGTTTGTTTTTTTAATGTATGTGTACAATTTCCAGAATAAATATTTCAAAAATAGGATCTTGGTTTTATTTTTCTTGTTTACTATGAATCATTGAAAAAAGGTATTGAAAATAAAATGCCGTACCGTAAGTAATGCTGTACACTACATTATGGTTCTACTAGTACTTAGGATGTTATTTTTTTTTCTTTTAAATGGATGCTAAAAACTTCTCTAAGAACTCTTTCAGATTGAGTAAAAACTAGTCAATTTTAAATGTTTTGTAGATGTAGAAATCTACTGTGTGTGTGTTTTAGTTGATTTTACATTCTTCTAAGGACTGAAATTTTTCATTCGAAAAGCATTAACTTAAAAACTATGTTTGTTTTTTGGGTCATTCGGGAGTGTAAAATCAGCTGATATGAATAAAAATCAAGCTTAATTTGTAATATTTATTGCAACGCATTTTTCTATACTTCCATCTGGATGGATGTGTTTCTATTAAAACAAAACAATTGATAAAAATGTGCTCACACATCTGGTCCTAATAAGTGTTATTTTAGTGTCAAAAGGGCTTTTTTTTCTTCATGTTACATAATATGTAAAAAACTATTCCTTTCTTAATTTGTTTTGAAATTTTTACCTGTAAAATCTGTTATTCATCCTAATGTTTCTCGAAGATATTTCTAATAATTTATTATTGAAGGACTGAATTTAAATAAAAGTTAATTTTTTGCTCGTATAGGATTTTAAAGAAACAATATAATTTTCTAGAGAAACAAACTTTTTAACTCTTTTAACCAAACTTTTAATGAGCCAAATTGCTTCTGGAACTAGTTCAGATGCTTACACATTTGTTTAACTACACTCATGTCCATAAATTAAGGATAATGAAATTCAGGCAAAGAAAGAGACAGAAGCAAAACAAATTTGACTTATTTGTAAAGTCTAATTTATTAAACAAAAGGTAAAGAGCAAAAAAGATGCTATATGTTTGACATAATTAATAAAAATTG
Source organism: Trichonephila clavipes (assembly GCA_019973935.1). NCBI lineage: Eukaryota > Metazoa > Arthropoda > Arachnida > Araneae > Nephilidae > Trichonephila > Trichonephila clavipes. The sequence goes on from BMAU01018390.1 coordinate 126,560, forward strand.
CGATTTTTACTCCCTGGAGCAAATTTCAAAAAAAAAAAAAAACCTATTTACAAAAAACAATATAATATGGTTAGTATGATGATTAATACAGAGTATGTCTCTCGGACGATGCACTCTTGCGCCATAAACCTAAACACTCACTCACTCACCCAGACGACGCAATACAGGCCTTACAACGCCTAGGCATGCTGAGTATCAAATTATCAATCTGATCTTGGAGAATATTACACCACTCATCAAGCAATGCCCTCCGAAGTTCCGGTAGACAGGTGGGACGGGGTCGGCCAAGCATATCCCACACATGCTCTATTGGATTCATGTCCGGTGAGTATGCTGGCCAATCCATACGGGTGATATCCTCCGATTGAAAGCATTCGTCTACAATGTTTGCAGGGTGAGGACGGGCGTTGTCATCCATAAACAGAAATTCAGCACACATGGCGCCCCAAAACAAACGTGCATGTTGTTCCAGAATGACATCCCGATAGATGTGGCCTGTCATCGTTACACTCTGAACATGCACGTCAGTTCTGGAACCACAAGAATAATTCCTCCCCAATCGAGCCTCCTGCACCACCGTAACGGTGTCGTTCAATGGTGTTCTCTTGGTGGTAACGGGTACCTGGCGCTCTCCATATTAAAGTCCGGCGAGAATCAGACTTCAAACTAAACCAGGACTCGTCGGAGAGAGAAAACATCACACAAGACCACTGTTGTGGTGTCCACAATGCATGCTCTCTATTCCAGGTTAATCGCAGGGCGACAGTCAGTTGCGGTAAGTGGAACACATCTGACAGGCCTACGAGCATATAGACCAATGTGCCCTATGCGTCTGTACACGGTCTGCCTTGAAACTGTCGTACCGGTAGCTGAAGAGAGCTGACGAAACAGGTCTGATGCTATGCTCCGCCTGTTTCTTTTGGCAGTAACTGCCAAATATATACCGGTCCTCATTCGGCGTTGTAACTTGGGGGCGACCTGTGCTGTAACATCTACTCACATTACCATCATCTTGGAATCGTTGCCAAAGCCTGGAGATAACACTCTGGGCGATTCCAAGTTCCTCAGATACTTCCAGCTGGGTACATCTACATTCCAGTCGTCTAATAATTCTACCACGTAAAAAATCATCCAAATGCTTCCTTTGTGCCATAACTATGTGGTTATTGCACTGAAAGGCTTTTAAAGCGCTTGTGAACAATTTTACTTCTTTGCCACCATTCCTTATATACCCCTCTCTTAGACTCTCGTCATTGTGACGTACTATCCGCGCCATCTGGTGGTTTCCTGTAATTTGCATATTCTTCTTCAAGATGTGTGTGATAATTCTACAGGTGAAATTTTTATTTTAGAGTTCAATTTCTGTGTGATTCTGAATTATCCTTAATTTATGGACATGAGTGTATTTTATTGAATCTATTTTTGATATTTTCAAAGATTTAAATCTGAGGTATAAGTTCGAAGACTTTCAGTTTATGATCACATAATAGTTACATTTTTTTTCTTAAAGTAAAATTTTTGTTGGTACTTTTTGTATTATCGCAACCGTATTGGCGATAATCGTTGGCATTTTTGTGATAATACGCGAGTATCTTTTTGTAACACACAGTAAATGTAAAAAGAATTTTGATTTCTAAGTTAAGTGGCAAAAATATTTCATAAAATGTATATTAAATAATATGTAAGATGAAGAAAGTGATATTTACAACTTAGCGATCACATATTTAGATCCCATAAGATTTGAGTTGATACATCTTTCTCTGTTAAAAATTCATGTTATATACAACAGTATCGAAAATAAATACTATACATACTCATACTTGAAAGTAAAAAAATCAATAATAAGCGCATTACATATTCATTTTGTTGTTGCATTCTCAAATTTGATCCAGTAACAGGTTCAAAAATGAGTATGTGATGTTTCAATTTTGAGTACGTACTCGTTGCCAAAGATGAGAATCCGGCATACTCAAATTTGAGTATGTTTGTATCGGAGCTATTTTGAGTATGTGACATATTCAAAAGTGAGTATTTCGTACTCAGTTCTCAATACCAGTTTTTTGCAGTGTACTGATGACCCTATTTTCAATCGAATTTTCAGAAAAGTTATTGATGAATACGATGAAGAATATCATTTTTACAAAGAAAGAATTAAATTATCCATTCGTGGATTATATACACTTGCCTCCGAAAGTCTGCGTACAGGCAATCAACTTACTTGTTTATGCTATAATTACTATTAAAATTTCGCTTTAGAAAATCAAAATACTTGTTGGGGATTCTTCAAAATTTCTTTTTTCAAACAACAGCAACAAAATTCACCTTAACAAAAAGAAAAAAGAATGACCACCAAATAATCACCAACCATCCGCGCCAAAACTCTGCGTACACTTACAAAATAGAGCTTTTAAAGACCTTTTATTGTAAAATAATTGCACTAAATTATGTTTTTAAGTAATTATAAGCTTCTTTTACGATTTACTTATAATTTAAGATTTGAAAGCTTTAGTGGTTCCAAGGCAGGCAACAGAATAGAGATCGATATATTATTGAAAGAAAAATCCTCATAGATCTTCAGAAAAGGGGGAAATTTTTAATGCAATTGTTGAAACTGTTAATAGGAAGCATTCATCGATTCAAATAATAACTACAAATCAACTAAAACTCTGCACCCCTAAACACCCCTCTGCAGTGTCACCTCGAGAATCTTGCTTTGTAATACGTTCTATAAAAATAAACCCAAGACTATAAGCTTCACAAATATCTTAAAGTGTGGCTGAGATCTTGCTTGTGTGTCTTTAACCACAATTCAAAGAAAAGGGAAAAGAATGACTATCATGGCCTAGTGAACAGAGCTAAGAGAATGACCTTTGCTAAAAAACATTTAAATAGGACACATAATTATTGGGAAAATGTAATGCATTCAATTGAAAGTAATATTTGTATTTTAGCATCAAATAGAACAAAATATGCCTGTGGAAATTCCTGGAATCTTAAGAAAGAGAATCTTTTTTCGACTATAAAATACGGAGGAGGAGACATAATGTTTGGGGGTGCATAGGAAGTCTTCCGACAGGTAATCTGGAATTAATTGAATCAACAATGAACAAAATTAGTTACTTGAACTTTTTGAAGTAAAATATCAGGACATATGCTGAGAAACTTGCGGCAAGTGACAATTTTTACTTTCAACGGTCCAAAGGTATCTAGCAAATGGCTGACATTGTGAAGTCATTGTAAAGCCATGGCTGTTCTGACATGTCCCAAACCAATTCCCTAAGTCATCCTAGTCCACAGACCTAAGCACAATAAAGAGAGAATTTGTGAGATTTACTCGAGTGAATAATCAGGGAGAACGTAATAACATCCATGGAAATGCTCAAATCTGTTATAGTAGAAGAATGGAACAAAATATACACAGATGAAAAACTACCAAGTTAGTTAAATCCCTGCCAAATATGTTGAGAGAGTTATAGAAAGAACGAAATAGCTTAAAAAGTATTAACTTTTAGTTACAATTCATTATTGTAAAGTTTTTTTCCAGTGTACATAGACTTTTGACGCACACGATTTGTGTCGTTCTCATGTTATAAATATTTGTCTTATTTTATGTAATATTCAGATGATTGTTGCTTATACTAATTGAATTTACAATGATAGGGGAATCAATAAAAAGTAGTATTGATTCAGAAAAACTTAATTTATAATTATCTATCTTTGCATGAATATGAAAGATGATCACACCTGTTCGCAGATTTTCGGAGGCAAGTGTATTTGCTCCCATTTAAAAAAAATATTCGTAATTAAAACATAGTTATCTCATTTTAAATCTCAAATTTCAATCTTTTGAAAAAACGGACGTGTGTTTTAATTATTCTTCCTACAAACATTTTACGAAGCTTCGTACGAATTCTAGGGGAAGATTATTCGTATTTTTCAAAAATTGAAGGGTTTTTTTTTTTGCTTCAGTTTTGTTGATTGTAATTCAGATAGTCGCTATGGTTACTTTTTTGTTTTTTTCACAAACAAAATGTTACTATAAGAATGAATCATATGGGTATTTTTTTCTATTCATATATATAAAAAGATATTACATTACTGATATTGACAAGCTAGGTATGATAAGTTTTAATATTGATTATTTTAACAATAGCCGATATTTCAGTTCCAACTTTTTGAATAATCGCATAAGAGTTTCTATTCGTAACGTTAAGTGACAGTGATGATTAAGAATATTTTTCCTTTTAACGTGTGATAAATAGTGTAAAGTAAATATATATTGTGTTGAAAGTTTACTAAGCAACAAAATAATTCAAAATTTTAAATTGTTAAATGGTACATTGAAATCATTCGTTTTTATTTTTAAAAAAATCATTCCAAACGAGATAATATATCAAGACTAATGGAATTTGCAACATTTATTCAAATAGTACACAATCAAAATTAAATTAATAATTAAATATATAACTCGAATAAATATTCTGATATTAATCTTATAAAATTTAAAGATGGCATCACACTTTTCTTGTTATTGTAAATGGTAGATTTGTATTTCACTTTTTTAGGTATTTTAGTGCCGCATTTATTTTTAAAAAATGTTCTGTGCATTTTTATTTTAAAAATATTCTTCCATTATTATTTATGAATAAAACTTTTAACGCTTCCGGAAAAGGATCGATCATTTCTATTTATATAGTGAGTTTATTATTTAATTCCTAAAATTTTTCCCAGAAATGATAGAATACACTTTCATTCATTATTCGGCAATATATATTTTACATGCTCAATTAGAAATACCCCATAATAATATTTTAAAATTATTTAAAAAATATTAAATAAATGAATAAAATTTTTGCAACTAATTTGATATTGGTACGCTATTCGGTTTTGATGTGATTTTAAAATCTTGCGCACCAAAATGCTCTCTGGTGGCTTCTTATATTGAAATGGTATCACTCTAACTTGGTGGAATTTTACAACTAATTGGCGAGAAAAAACTAAAAGTGGACCTATTTCAAATTAATTTCAAAAACTCTTTATAATATCTCGTGAGTCATTTTAAACAATGTTTATAGCAGCTCTATTATCTTTCGTACCTTCATGCTAGGAACTTATTTTTGTACATTGCATGGCTTCGGTTTATTTCTGCTTCCAGTTCGCCTATTTAGCTACTTTTTGACGTGCAAAACTAGTGGCCGATAGTTTCGTTATATCTGACAATCTTACTAATTATAAATAGTCACAATTAGGCGATTTTACTCTTTTCAGTACTTACGTAGGTTGGATCGTCGTATCGGCCACTTATCCCGCCAAATCGATAAAGGGTCAAAATCGCCAAATCGCAGGATTGGTACTCCAAAACACAAAATACGCTAAAACGTGCCAAATTGGCGATTTTTCAAAATTTGACGGTCCAGTGGCCGATTCGACAATTTCACACGTACGTATTATCGCAATCGTATTGGCGACTGTATACGAAACGGAGCACCTGGCTGCTAATTCAGCACGTACGACATATGCGCAAATGGGGCGAGTTATCTTGAACTTTGGCATTGTTGCGACAACACGTAAATACCTTTTTTTCTACTACTAAAAGTTAAAATCTTATTTTAACCCACACCTTTGGCAAAAAAGAAAAACAAATTGTGTGTGTGTGTCAGCAGCTTATTTTTCTGTGCTGAAATATGGTTCCAACGACAAATCTCAGTACTTACACATATATTATATAGGCGACCATTATTTTTTCAAATCAAATCAAGAAAACCATTCTCGATGTATTCCAAAACAATAATAATGATGACAGATTGGAAACAATTTTTGAATTGGTTCGTTTTTATTTGGCGAAATTGGTTGACGATATAACGTCACCACAGACAAATTTGCGCCATGTGAATTGTGTGATATCATAACAATGAAAGAGAACCCCCTTCCCCAGAAAAAGATTCTTACAAAAGTACTTTATTTGAAAAAAAAATCAATCAGAGATATTTTGGTGGAAAATGGAGCAATTCGTGTAACACAAATTTGGTTTTGGTGACTTTAATATGTAAGTACACATAGGTACTCAAATACCCTCAACAATAGGCAGAAAGAGGTTTCTAAAATATATTTTTTTTTATTTCTAATGGCAAATTATGAACAGTTATTACAGAGTTCATTAATCTACCTAGTACATACCCGAAAGCGGGTATCTCTTTTCAGTGCGGCGCCATATTGGCGGATACTAATCGCAGCAGATAATTTTGACGCTCAGTTTCCTCCCTAGGGGGAGGCACCTGAGGTCTGACGATGCGAACCTGTACAAGGATTTAATTTTTTAAAATATACCAATGTTAATAACAAAATTTAAATTTCATTCATCTTTTACAAAAATGAGTGCTTTTCAGAATTCATAAAGATTTTAGGAGGACTAATTGAACAAGCAAAAGTAAATAAAATTTTCTTAAAAAAATAGTTTTTTATGATATATGTAAAAAAAGAGATAAACTTATGTTTTATGTTAGTGTGGGATAACTCAAATCGTTAATTGTATTTCAGCTAACAATATTCACAAATATTAAAAATATTCAAAGCCAAAACAAATTTTTCGTGGGTCAACATTAATGTAAATCATTATGAAAGCAACAAAACAAAACTTATTCACTTGAAACACGAAGCAGTAATTAATAATTATTCCTGTGGTGAAAATTTTTGCATGAAAGTTATTAAAATATGTCATTTTGAATTTTTTTTTTTTTTTGTATTTTGTACAACAATTTTTCTCTATTTCAGACTTGAAACAAAGAATTTAGATAACCTGTCTTTATGGGTCATAAAGAAACTAGTGCTATTTCAGATGTATTGCGGGAATTGCCTTTAACAGGCCATGTTGGATTTGATAGTCTTCCATATCAACAGGTTAAAAAATCTCTACTTGAAAGCTTTACTTTCAATATTATGTGCGTCGGTGAAACAGGAATTGGGAAGTCAACATTAATTAGCTCTTTGTTCAATACTGAAGCGGATATCGGTAGCAATTTTAGCCACAAACATTCTGCAGTAAGTTTGAAATCCAAAAAATATCACTTGAAAGAGAAAGAAGTCCCACTGCGGCTAACTGTGACCGAAACTATTGGATATGGTGATCAGACCAACAAGGAAAATTGCTTAGAGCCAATTTTGAATTTTGTTGATTCTCAATTTGAGAAATGTCTTCAAGAGGAATTAAAACTCACCCGAAACATTGCAAAATTTCAAGATACTAGAATACACATCTGTCTATATTTCATTTGTCCCTCAGGGCATACACTTAAAGCTCTCGATTTGTTGGCGATAAAGCTTTTAAGCCAAAAGGTGAATGTTCTGCCCTTGATCGCCAAAGCTGACACTTTAACAAAAACGGAACTTCAAAACTTTAAATCAAATATTCGAAATGAACTGCAAAGAGAAAAAGTTGAAATATATAATTTTCTGTCAGATGATAACGCTACGACTAATCATGAATATCAGATTATTGACATCATTCCATTTGCTGTCGTGGGTAGTACGGAATTTGTTACTATTGATGGCAAATTAACCCGTGGTAGAAGCTACCCATGGGGAACAATCTGCATCAACAATGAAAACCATTCAGATTTCGTTACACTGCGTGAAATGTTGATTGAAATGCATTTGGAAGACTTGAAGAGATGCACACACGAGAAGCACTATGAGAACTACCGAACAGAACGCTTGAAACAGTTCGGATTCCAAGACTGTGAAAGAGGGGACGGGAAAAACAATTTAATATGTTTTTTAACTGAAAAGGAAGAGGAGATGAGACAAAAACTACAAGCCCTTGAGGAAGAAATGATACAGAGTTTTGCGGAAAGAGCGAAAAAAACCGAACAAGATTTAGTGAAAGAAGAAAGAAAGTTGAGAGAGAAGTACAGCACAGTGCAGCGCGATTTAGAGGAGCAACAAAACTCACTTGAAGAAGAGAGGGAAATTTTGTTGAGAGATATTGATCTGTTTCGTAAGAGGAAAATAGCTTTTGAATTGCGAAAAAGAGACAGAAAACACGAAAGGAAGTTCAGTTTTTAAAAAAGACAGGAAGTGACAATGATCTGTTCTAATTGAGATACATTAAGATTTCACACACAAAAAAAATATTTGAGATCTTTTTTCTCTCCAAAATTTTCTGTTGTTTCACATTAAATTGTTAATTTTACCAGCTGCTAGTTCAAGGTTTGAAATGAAGCTTATATCTCTCCCCCCTCAAGCTTCCTCAATATGCTCCCCATAAGTATTTTCTAAAAATAATTTTAGTTAAAGTTGTACATTTAATAAAAATTATAAATTGGGAGGAGTTAGAAATCCTTCTCAAGCACAAGTTAACCTACTCTGGTATAATAAAAGTTATTAACGGTACTCAAGGGCTATTCTAGTTACTAAATAATATACAGTTCCGTGTTTTCTCTCTCTCTTACATATATATGTATCCAAACACAAAAATTACATTTAGAGAGATTTCTGCGCCTTGGTGCTCACCAGATCTTAAGCAGCGTATTCATTCACTTTCCTATAGCTTCCGTTCTTCCGCCGGAGGGAAACCGTGCAAGTACTCAGTCCAGGGACGCCTTCTAGGAGTTGTGACAAGCATAAATACTAATATTACCAATGGTTAGCAAGTATTATTGTAATTTAGTATTGTGTTTAAATCATAATAATTGACACTTTTTAATCTAATCCTTCTTAGACTTCTTTTTTTATTTCGTCAGAAATATTAGTACTAAGGAATGCTAAAAAAATAAAGAATTAAAAAAACAGGAATTGCCAATTTAAAAAAAAATATTAATGTATGGTTATGATATATAGAACATAAAAACAAGTAATGAAAAAAAAATTAAGTCAATTCCTACTTAGATCAACAAAGAAAAATTTTATTTTAGCTACTTTTTACTAAATAGTTACAATTAATATAAATATGTATATACATATGACAGAATCACAACATTAAGTGGCAATTAATTTTTATTAATTATCATTAAATTATCGTATTGTCATCCAAAACAACCGTGTATATAAAATTTTAGTTGAACTGAATGCTTTAACACATGAGAAAAAAACCTTTTCAAGTTTTGACACAAGTCGCCAAAAATAATGACAACGTGGCTGTATTTGTAATTCTTTAAATAAGTAGTTTTAATCAATTAATTTTTATTAATTATAATTAAATTATTGCATTGTCATCCAAAATAATCATGTATATAAAATTTCACCTCAATTGAGCGCTTTAAAATGTATTATATTAACGATTGAAAATTCCACCAAGATGAATAAATAAATAAACAAACAAGCAAATAATAAATATTTATAGAGAGAGTGTGACCTAATAGTAGAAATTGAAAAAAATATCCAGTGAAGTTATTAAATTTTTAAGAGAGAGAAGTGCACATGTTTATGAAATTTAATTGTTCATTGTTTATGTTATGAAGGAAAAATTGGGTATACTATACACACACATGCATTAAATATAGTTATTTTGTAATGAGAAAAATCATGAGTCTAGTAATGAAGATTTTAACTAACGCTAATAGAAGAATTAAAATCTTTATAGTTACATTAAAACTAAATAATGAAACTTTTTGTTTTTAAATTATGGTAGAATATTACTTTAACTTGAATAGCTCAAAATTTCTCTAAGTTGTGACACTTTTTAGCAATATTGTCTAAAAACTTTTTAAGATTGAAAAAATTATTATTTTCTCCCCGCCTTAATGGTATTATATTATACACACCAATTTAACAATATAGCCTTTTTTTAAAAGAAATCGAGTGACAATAATTCCCAATTATAAAATTATACCTTAAAATTGACAAATATTATCATAAATAAAAAACAAACCTCTGAGCTATTTTTATGACAATAAATATGACTTAAATTTAATTTCATTCATTTTTTGAATTATAAAATTTAAGTATTAAAATATATATAAAAGAATTTGAAGAAGAGTTTGAATGGTTGTGAGTCCAGTCTGAATGTTTAATAAAACAAATCGATATTACTGTTATTCTCTTTATTAAAATTGTATTGTGTAAATAGAAACCACAAAAAAAAACAATACAAATATTTTTCAGTTTTATTCATATTATTTACAAGTAAAAAATGTCTTCCTTTATGATATGTGATCTTGGTGTAACAAGGAACATTCAGAAAAAAATTGAGTGAAAAATATATTTACACTATAATACAAATTAGAAAAGAAAAAATTCCCTGAGACATATTTTATACGTTTTAGTCAACGTATGTTTTGTGCTTCATCCAAGGAAATTCTCTTTTCACAGCAACCACAAATAAATATACACTATATACATAAGTACAACTTCATGCCACCATACAAAATACATTAAAACAAACACAATTGCTATAATTCGTATACTATCTAAGGAAATCAAAAATTGGCAATGGTTTAAAAACATTCAGAAGAATCATTTTTCGTTTTTGTATTTTCTCAGTATTTCATTATTGCCGGTCATAAATATCTTAATATTCAAAAATTTTAATCAATTTTAAAGTCTTTAATTATTTTTTTATCACAAGAATTTTTGTTAAGAATTACTGTTTTTTCTGCTTCTGGCCAGCGATCTTCGAAACTATACTCGGCACCATAGCAATCATGATGTATGACAGCAAAGCATTCAGAAGAAACGCTTGGACGTAAAACAAGAACATTGTGCTTTTGATTAGAGACACTTTCTCTGACAATTTACAAGCTCCGACAGAAAGCACTGCACACGCAATTCTCATTACCATTGGGTACTTTGACTGAGAGAGGTTCTTGAAGCTGCTGCTGTTGAATCCGAATCCCATACCGAACATGAATCCACAGTACCGCATCATGGAGAAGAACGGGGTTGTGTCTAGGTGAACGTATTCTCTCTTGGCACACCATTTGATGGCCCTTCCAACTGACCACATGGGGTCTACTCCAATGGCTGTCAAGAAGCCGTACATAGACAAAGCACTGGCTAACATGCCAGCAGTGATGGCACAATAATGTAGGGTACCCAACTGCTTGTGGTTAATGTTGTCCAGGCACAAAGCTACCAACCATCCTGAGAAGGAAAGATATGAAAAGTTAAGAAAAGATTTAAAAATAAGATTTTATTCATTTTGAGACTATTAATTGAAATAATAATATAAAAAGTTAAGTGATTGAAATCAATTTTTTAAAACAGTTTATCTTAGAATTATTTTCTTTTTGTATAGCAGTTATTAATTCATAAAAGAAAAAAAAACAGAGAAATAAAGTGAATGAACACGAATTCTCCCACCTTCCCCCGATTCAATAAATTTTTTTTAAAAAAAATTAGCGTATAGTTAGCCCTTTATAGGAAAAAATCATTCCTACGCAAAAAAGAATTTTTCAAATTCAACATATTTCATAGAATTTTTTTTTCAAAACAATATTCTTTGAACAGATACTAATCGAATAAATTGTTTAAAAAGTGTGTTCTTTGAACTTCCGATGGGTTCTATACGCGATCCTGACTAATCCTTTCGGGCAGTGGTCAAACTGTGTTCCATGGAACCCGAGAGTTTTTTCACCAAATCAAAGTGTAGAGAAAATTATTGAATTCCTTCACAAAAATTTAGTTGCCTTCACTGTGGGAAGCCGGATCAACTCTTCTGAACAAATTGCTTATTAAAGTGGGGATTTTGATGTAGATTTTTCAAGACAAATCAAAGCCTTTAGTAGATTTTTTAAAAAATCAAAATTCAATTTAATTATGTCAAATGATCCAAATGAAAGCACGACAAATTTTTTAGATATTTAAATAATTTTGAACTTAAGTATTTATAACCTATTGTTTCTTTCTTAGAATACAATAAATTCACAAATATGACTGTATATTTCACAAAAATATTACTTTATGAGGACAGACATATGAATAAATAATTTGATATGACAATACTAATACCCCCTTGTTTTTTATATATTAACCGAACTAATTGCTGAAATGACATTACAAAATTTGAAGTTATCACTTCTATCGTGTGGTCATATAAGCACATACACTCTCTTTTATGGTTTATTCCCCTGAAAGAGTGAAGTTGGTTCCCCCAGAACACACTTCATAACTCTAAAGGTTCCATGAGAGTCAAAAAAGTTTGAAGACCGCTGCTCTATGGAATATACTTTTGATGACGTTATATGATTATAAAACCTCCTTCTGTAAAGGAACCGCGATTTATGTTAATGAAGGCTACTATTTAAAGACAAGTTAAAGTTGGAAGTTGAGGAAGGTGATTGTTGCCATACGGAGACTAAAGAGTTAGTTAGAGAAGCTAGATTGGAATCGCCGTAGTTCAATTTGAAAGAACCCATTCGTCGGGTAGTTCAAGGACTAGCATGATTGTTGAGGACTGATTTATTGATAAATATATTTAGATTCTAGATATTTAGTTTACTATTTAAGTTGACCTGTTTCCACAGCTTGGGTCAAATTAGTGATTAGAAAGTCATAATAAGATGTATATTAAAAAAAATGTCTCATTCTTTAGTGAACCCTCACACTTCAGGTGGCGAGAACTCGTGACAAACTGAAAAACATAAAAGTAAACTTACCAACTGCCATGCCGATAAAGCATTGGTGGGGAAAATGAGCTGCTATGAACACTCTGGAAGCACTAACAGTTGTTAAAAGGGCGATGTAAGACAGCCAACAAAACTTTGCGATCAAATTTGAGCTGTAAAAAAGAAAACATTGTAAAATCCGAGAGTACGTTAACAGATTTTGCAAATAAAAAAAACAACTAAAAATATTAAATTATGAATGTTCTCATTGATTCATCTTCAGTTTTAAAAAAATCCCAATTTCATCTTTTTATTGTTTGATTATAAATATATATTTCTCTCAATTTTTCGTTTAGTGTAACTTAAATTAAAGATTATTGGCATGTGTTCTTTCAAAATGTTAACTATAAAAGAAATTTGAAAACTTCATCTCGTTCAGAATCGTATGAATTTCATCAAAATAATATTATTTAAAAGAGAATATAGAATAAAAATATACGAATGTAGAGAGTTTATAATTGTGTAAAAATTTTAAGCAGTTCCAAAAGAAAGATCCGCTAGGAATCATCGACGACGAAATTTGGATTCGTTTTTAATGATTTGTTATCTCAAACATGATATTTATGGATACAACGCGCATAAAATATTCAAGTACCTCGAATATTAATAAATATAGAGGTTTACAGGAGTTTTTCATAACGTTTTGCGGTTTATAATGATTGATAGAGAATGAAATACATTAGCATGAAACTTTGGAAATTCGGTTTCGCATTTAAGTATTCAAAGAAAGAAGAATATTCACGGTCTATTCTGCCGACACAGTAAGTAGATTATGCACAAGCGGGGATTAACTTAAGGTATCCGACTACTTGCGACAACTTTTTTTTTAAAAGAATTGATGTATGGAATTTTTTTTTTGTGATTTTTTTAGATTTATTTAGTATATTTTAAGGAAAAAATCGTAAAATTGAAAACAGAAATTTTTTTTATTATTATTAAAAGGGGAAAAAACTGGTAAAAATGTACAAAAAATTACATAAACGGGGCCCACTCTGTACTAAATTTTTTTGAGAAAATTCTAAATTTTTTAATTTTAACGTATTACTTTGTTATTCATATGTTTGAAATGACCTTCAGAATAATATATATTTTAATTTTTACAAAACCTAGACCACTCTATCTAAGTGACTATATGAAATTGCTTAAAAAAACAGTGATTATATTCACATAAAGGACTGTAGATTTTGAAATAAAACAGTGATTGATAAATCTGAAAGTCAAAACACTGTTATACAAAATATTCACAAAAAATTTCAGCAAATTATTTTTTAAACTTTTTGAGCAATCGCTGTCCCCGTTTGAGTTTTTCGAAACACTTGTAGTTTTTGTTCTAGTGAATGGAAAATAAAAAGCTTGGTATTTTTATTAAGCTAATAGATGGCCTTTAAAATAAAATCATAAAAATTTTTTTATCAATTTTTGAAAAAAACCATGGTTTTAGGGTAGTTGGATACCTTAAGGGAAGACGAGCATACATAACTATGACCAAAAAATATATAAACCCTACGACCCTAAGAAAATAAGAAAATAAACTCACCTGCCCTTTTTGACGAAGTTGAATTTTTGCAGGAAGGCGTCTAAGATGACATACCAAACTGCGGCTGTCACCATGGAGTGACCTGACGGACTACCTATAACGGGAAAAATGCTTTTTTAAAAAAATTATATAAACAGTATTTTGTGCTTTGGAGTAATTCGAAAAATTAATAAAATAATAGAATTATTTTCAATGTTTTACTTACCTGGACCTGTCTCACAAGTGAGAGAAAATTGCTGAATGTCTGGAGTAGATATTCCTGTTCTGTTATAAACATGCGTTTCGTGAATCCACCAGTATGGACGTTCTCCGTGAAGTGCCCTTGAATAATAATAGTAAAAAGAATCAATACTGTGAAAAATATTTTCGATTAAAAGCTACATGCTGTTGAACTTAAAGATGCAAATAAGAATTAATTTTATGAAATAATTATTTAGTTCTTTTTTTTTTGTTTTGTTTAGGCAAACTGTTTTGCAATACATAACTGAATATGTGATCTTGAATTAATGCATTAAACATGAGTCTACTATGATTTATGTTGTACCGTTGTTAAAAATATTATTTTAAACAGTTAAAATCAACCATAGCTTCTGAAATTGCCCAGTATTAACTTTCGCTAGCTCTTGTATTTCCTGTGTGGGAACTTTTTAGAACTTATAAATATAGCTTTCGATTGCAAAAATCAATTTTTAGTTTCTTCTTTATGAACATTTTTGCTTTCACAAAGAAATATTATTTGATACTTTTTCTTTAATTGTTTATAATTTTCTCTATAAAAGATGCTACATGTTTAAAAATTAAAAAGGAGTATGGAACTACAGGACAAATAATTATAGTGGATTATATACAGGAGCTATTACTCAAATTAATTATAGTGGATAATGAAATTTAGTCATTTACTTGTAGCCAATTTGATGACACGTAATATTAAATTTATTTATTATTTTAATCAACATCTGTTTTTGTAAGAAATATAATTAAGATCTCTTATATTCTTTAAAAACGATAACAAAAAAAAGGATTTAAAAACATTTATTATCATGTAAATTCTTTTTAAAAAAATACAATATTTTTTTTGATAAAGATACTATCAATAAAAATTCGCAATTTAAAGCTCAGAAAAGCTTATTTAATAAAACTGAAACAATCAAATATTCTTTAAGAAATCACTTCATTTAAATAAGCATTTTATAGTATAAATATATATTTACCATTTCAACATTTGGTTAACCCATTCAGCTATGACTGTTACCCACATTATTTTCTTGCCTACTTTCCAGTCAAGGGAGAAAAACAACGGGGAGTAGACCAGGAAGGCATATCTTGGATCGAAAAGATTAGAAATCAAAAAGAAAACATCGCTCTGTTGGAGAAACCTAAAAATATATATGACCAAATTAGCACATTTACTAATATTCCACATAAAAAATAAAAAGAAAAAAAAAACCCGAGAATAATGAATTAGTATCTTATTAACCTAATTAATATTTCTAATAAATCAGTGGGGCTAACTAAGTAAGATAATCTTAAAAATGTGAGATCTAATTAATATACTTTTAATTATATACAAATTTGTGTTTATTAAATCTCATACAGTCTCTATACATTTATCCCTCTCTATCTTTCTACACACACATATATATATATATATATATATATATATATTTAAATTTTTAAATTGATAATTGTGATTGTTTTTATATATTTAAATTATATATATATATATATATATATATATATATATATATATATATATATATATATATATATATATGTACCTATACACACTCACTCAGTATTGCTTTTCTTATTAAGAAGCTAGAATTTTTCAAATATATTTATGTATAAATTAATACATTATCACCTGTATAAAAAATTAATTTTCAAAATTTTAAAAGTAATAAAAAGAAGCCACTAACATAAAAAAAATTAAGAGATAATTTCTGTGAAAAACTATACTTAGTCTATGGAAATTACTCATGAATATATATTTCTCGTTAATGTCCTACTGGGAAATACTTTTTATATTTGTTTCTCTGCAAAGCAAGCGTTCTCGCTGATAAAACCGCTTTACAGACAATATCAAGGTGATTTCGAGAAAATTCAACTAAATATTTTTAAAAATGAAAAATTCTTCTTCTTTTAACATGAATTTATAATATCATGGATTTTCCTCATCAACATTTCCTTAACAAAAGAGCTCAACAAATAATTTTAAAGTTTTAATAACCTTTGACATTTTGTGAATATAAAATTTTGCTCCTTTTTCGAAAAAATGTTTTTCCTCCCTTTGTTATAAATGCATTCTTCTTTTGTTAATATATATAAATAGCGGTTAAAGTGTAATATAGGGGGGCCACTTGGCGCAGTTCTTTTTTTTTGGAGGCGACTAAAAGCGGTCGCCAAGGTACTTTTCGGAATTATTTATTATTTATTTTAGAGTGAATTCGATATCTCACCATGACATTTAGATAAAAATCGCCAAATCCGAAGAAAAATCGCTAAATCCGATGTGCCCCCTATACTACACTTGAGCCATTTTTGGAAAGTATTGAGATATATAAATTTTTAAGATATACAAATGCAAATAGTTAATGAAAACTGAAAAAAGAAGAAAAAAATTTCACTCAAATGTTTATTACCTAGCTTGTAGGCCTTCTATAGCAGACACACTATTCTCATATACTAAATCCATAGCTCCTGTTAAAACATTCGCCATATCTCTGTAAAGAAAAAAAAAGATATACATATTTAATCAAAATTGTGTGTGTATATATAATCGCTCATTTATTGAAAAAAAAAATCCCTGTAGAAAGTTACGTGTAATATGAACCGTATTTTTAAAACAAAAAAATGAGTTCATTAAATTGTTCAGAATTACATTTATATTACTGACATTTGTCTGACATTTAAATAAAGGATTATTATGGATATTCAACGTTCGTGTCACTTTAAGCTATGTTTATATCTCTGTTTTGTAATGATTTATTTATTTACTACATTCCCTCGTAGTTCTGCAGTAACTGAAATTGTTTTTTTTAAATTTTTTTATCTCAACAAAAAATTAATTTTTTGCTGATATCACGCATGATTTATTTTCTCAGCTCTGCAATACAAATAAAGCGTCAAATTTCCGGCAGTTAAATCCTGTTTAAGTATCACAAACAAACTGCGCGAGGTCATTTGCTGGTAAACACTTTCTCTGATAAACAATTTCCTTATTTAATTTTTTGTATTTAGCTTCGTCGTAAAGATGATTCAGACCTTTTTATGGTTATAGTCGCGTCAACTTTTTGACAAATAAACAAAGTCCATTGTCAATAGAATTTCATCATATAGGATTAATAAGAGTTGATGCTTTTTATTATTTTGAGTGTTAATAAAAAAAGGAGAGAACAGAACTCTTTTTGTTAGAAAGTTTATCGCAAAGACAAAAGTGAATTAACTTTTACAGATTATAAATAAAAAAAATTTCGTTAAAGGGTTAACAGAAAAATTATTCTGATAAACACAAAACTTGAAGAAGAGTTCAATGAGTGCAGATTGAAGGGTTATCATATTTCTGTAACCTACATTTTTTTTAAGACTTTTGATAAGAACTTCTCATGCGCATTGAGAGCTTCAATGGTCCACATGAAATAAACAATCAAAACTTATTTGTTTAATATACTTTGTCAGCTTCTATGATAAGAGTAATTTGCGACAGCATATTGAAAAATATATAATCTCAAAAACTCTTATTGTCTATTAGTAATAAAAAAAATATTTGTAATATTTTACGTATAATTTTTTTGATGAAAACGTAAAATTTCACTTATTTTCATAATTAAAAGTTAAGTTTTTTATCTTTTTAAGAAAAAACGATTCTTGAAAATTTTTATTAACAACACCATATTATTAAATAAGCATCAATTTTTAACCGGCAGATAACTTGAGAAAAAAATGGCTCCAATCGGAAGCCCTTTTTTTACATACAAAAATAGAATCAATGCACTGAAATTTCAGAACGCATTTAAAAAAATCAGAATTTCGGTAACGCATTTGTAGTATTTAAATTGACTAGTGGAAGCCAGGCAATTTAATTCGCGTTTTATTTCGAAAAAAAATGTTTATTTTTTCTTTATTTATATCTTTTGGTAAATAATTTTCATGCAAAAATATAAAAAAAAATTTGTTCCAATATTTTTAAAAAAAATTTCATCAGTAAAGTGTTTAACTATGCAAAGAATTTTAATTAATTGACATCCGTAACAGCTAGTACAAGCACGCATTCAAGCGAAATATGTACACACACACACACACACACACACACACACACACACACACACACACACACACACACACAAGCAATGTATTTCTTTTTAAATCATCTTAATATATACGGTGCTATTTTCTGAAAACATCCATCTAAAAATAAATTACAACTTTTGAAATACATTGTAAAGTATCAAAGTTTTCTTTTGAAATTTGCAATCACAGGACAACAACCACACAAGAATTAGTATTATTTTATTCATGTATGATTTTTATCAAATAATATAATTTAATTAACCAATCATTAATTAATAAAGTAATGTTATATTATAATGTTATTATACCTTAAAAAATTTTATTCAAAAAATCAAATACGACAATTCAAATGTAAATTCGAATGAACTTGAATATCACACTAAATAACACACAAAAAATTTATTTCATTAAAAAAATATTTTTATAAAATTATAAAATGAAATATTATTCTTTACACAATATAACAAGAAAATTTAAAAATATCAAGAAATAAAACACATACCTGAACTCACGGATGACAGAAACCCTCTCAACTAGTAAAACGGAAGTGCAAACTTTCTAATTCGAATCGCTTCTGCTCTCAGAGTAAAAAATAATTGATAGAGATGCTGCCTGGATGAAAGACTAAAACTGAAAACGTCCACTACGAGTAAAATCCAGGTATATATACTATCGTAGCCTATGCCATCCCCAGCTGTTTACCAGTGCTACGAGATATTACGTCATTTCTCCTCTGCTCTTGAGTGATCAGATAACCGCTTCTTTCCCATTTCTTCTTATTCTTTTCATCGCGCAGATTAGACTTGTTTGCCGTCCACGACATTATTTTTTTTAATATTTATTTTTTTTCTCCTTTTGTTTTTGCTTCCAAGTGTTTCGAAGACGATAACGCTTTCTCAACTCTTCCCTTCGTTCGATTTTTGGATTATTATTGTTCGAAGGAATATAATCGTTTGCTTTTTCTGTTCGAAGTTACTTTGATATCCAAAAGGCAATTTTGAATTATTATTTTTTGGGAACTATTTTTTTATAATTGCTCTTATATTTTTATGCCTCATTTTGTTTACTAATTTTCATCAACTATTTTTTAAAGTAATTATTATATCGCACGTATTGATGAACCCATAATTAATAATTTTTTTATCTCCTTTGCAAAAAAAATTTTTTTTTGAATAACCAAAATCGTTTGCTTTTACCATGTATTTACTTTGCCTCAATAGATGTTATTTTATTCTAAAGATTTCGAAGATGCATAATTTTTCGCTCGCGTGGGATTTCACCTTTTATTGCTCAAATCTGGCATCAATTGAAATTCATGGAATAATTTTAACGCTTTCTTTTCTTTTCTAGTTCGTGGTAGCAGAAATTTGTTTTCGAATAAATTGTTATTTATTACACCTAAAGTTAGTCTGTTCCTTCAATAGAAAGTTCTGCATACAATACCATTTATTATTCATCCTTCGGGCCACTTTAAATTAAATTCATGCTTTTTTCATGTAAGTATTTTCATTTTTAACTCAAACTATTTTAACTTCGCGTAATCATTATTATTCGAAATTGTTTGGATTGTATTAATTTATTCATTTGATGCTTATCTACATAGAAGTGATTATTTTTCAAATTGGTTTAAACTTTTGAAAAAGTTTGAGCTCGGAAATGTTTACTTCGATTTTTTAAAATTATTATTTATTATTAACATTTTTATTTCATATAATGTTTTCTTTATTTTTATTATAATCATTATCATTCTTTCCACTATTTTAACTATCTATTTTCTACTCTTATAACTCTGTTGAAAAGTTTTATACTGTCATTCAACTTTTCAATTTGTTTACTTAAAATAGTTTTGAAGAAAAGGTATAATATATATACCATTAATTTTAATGATCGAGGTAACGAATGCTTGCATTTCTTCGAAACGAAAAGCACTGGTTTACATTTTTTATACGTATCTCTAGTTATATTATTGCAAAATTGCATATATCGTGCTTTATATTACTGTTGGGATTATATGAAAAAAAAAGAATAAATATACCATGCTATAAATTTTAAAAAGAAATCAAATTTAGCAGAAAATTTAGATTTTGAAGTTCGCGAAAAATTCTAGAGTATTTAATATTTTTTTACACTATTTCTCAATAAGATTAAAACAGTTATTTAACGTCAATGATTTATCAAGATTTTTCTTCAAAAAATCCTTGAAGTTGTGCTTTTCGTTATCATTCCGATTTTGAGTTGATGTTTAATCCAATTGAGCGAATAAATTATTTTGATGCTCATCGAATTTGATTTTTATGGTAAATCAGTCCGAATTGTGCCAACTATTGAATTTACTAATTGATGAAAATGTCGTCATCATGTGGAATAGTGTTTTTCTCAAAATAACTTTGAAACTATTCTGAGTATTTTATTTCTAATATTACATCTTGTGACAAATCTATACGGAACTTTATCACTAACCTTTTGAGTCGTCCTTTTTAGGGAAATTTAATTCCCTACCTATTTCCAATCAACTCCAAAAAAAAAAGCGGACAGGATTCCTTGTTATATATGCAGATTAGATAAAGTATTTAAGTCAAACGGAATAGTAAAGTTAGAGCAGTAGGAGAATAGAGATTGAAGCAGAAAGTAATAGTGAAGTTAAATTGAAGATTTCTTGTTGGAGATAATTTAACCTCAAGAAGAGTTGAGATTCCGTTGGTAATTATTGATTTATAATTAAAGTCTCATTAAAGTTTTAAGAGTGAGATTAAAGTTAAATGTTCAATAGGAACATTATTAAATATAATTCTGGGATCTCTTATCGTGGTAATCTCTGCGTGATCGTTATTTAATTGTTAATTAATTTGATCATTAATTAAGTTAATTTAAAGGATATTACCTTTAAAACCTCATAATACTAGTTAGATATATTTGTTAATAAGTCTTTGATTCTATTTGGATAAGATAACCAAATAAAGAAAGTTGTTTATAAAAATGGCTTCTGGTTCTTGCATGACTCCTATTTATTCTCGTTCTCAAAGTGAGGTCCAAGGAGACCTTCACAATCTAAATGAAATTTTTTTTGGTCAAATAATAATCCATTTTTGTAATGGAAGCCGAATAAATGAAGGTTACCAGGTAAAATCATATCTCAAAGAGGAAAAAACTATTAGCTAAAAAACGAAATAAATGGAATATTTTACTCTTTTTCTAAAAGGTTTCTTTGCAATTACTTAATGAATTAAAATTTGGAATGTAAAAAATTACTTCGACGAAATTTTTATTTTTTTCTCCCTGTCTCTTACCTGGCGTATTTAACATCCACTTTTGTCAATCACGAATAATTTTTTCAAGACAGGAAGTTTGAAAATTCTTTTTTACGTCAAAAATTTTTTTTTCAGTGCTAGTTAATCAAAAAAATATTCTTTTAAGTTGTTACCATTTTCTTTTACAATAGCATATTTGATAAGAGGAGAGTATTATGGAATAGTCGGGAAATATGGAATACCGAGGTTTTGGCGTTGTTTGTAGCAGCTAACGCGAGGAAAAACCATGAACTACTCAAAAAACACTCTCATGATGCATTACAGTGATAATTAACAGCTTATTGTCGTACGCTTCGCTACAAAACAAAGTATGTTTTCTGATTTTCAAAAGTTTTTGCAGGAAAGAGAGTTTTCGAACATTCTAACCAGATAGTACACATGTTACCTGAACATTGTGTCAAATATAATGCACGCTAAAAGAATTGTAATTTGTTATACTGTAGTCATATTTTTAGTTGAAAGTGTTTTGTCCTTCAGTTTAAAGGCTCATTTTTCTTGTACATGTCTGGTATTATGGAATACTAGGCATTTAATAATATAGAAAGCTGTATCTTCTAAAATAACATATTCCCTAAATAAAAAAGCGTTAGTGGATAAGCAAAAAAAAAAGGACAAAAGGAAGGAAGCGTCGAAAAAACAATAGAAACTGAAAAGACACTCTGTTAAGAAATTAGACCGACCTCTTCTAGAGATGACTCCAGTGTCAGCAAAGATGAATCATTCAATTCTAATGTATTACACGTAATGGACTTAATACGATCAACTAAAGAAAAATAAAGCAAAGACACTGAAAGTATTTTCGTAATGGAAGCTTCTCTGAAAATCAACTAGGGGAAAATCTGCATTCAATGCTTCACCTGTTTTCTATGGACTCACCTTGACTGTACCGGAGCATGGGGAAAGATTATATTTGAGTCTTTAGTAAAGATAATTGAAGCATAAATGACTTGCTCGTTATCTTTATTGTATGATTTTTATGATTAAAAATTATGTATTATGAAGTCGAATTAATTTTCCAATGGTTGAAGCCATCTGTTCCATGCCACCTGACTATTCCATAATAACCTTCATTAGCAACTTTTTTAAGCAAATATTTTTTATAACAACAAAATAAATAGTATTTTTTTTGAGAAATGACAATTCATTACTAAAATACTGATAAGCATCTCATGATGATTTTAATGATTTTTATTAAAAACCTGCAAAGTTATTACTAGAAATGCAAATAGTATTTCATAATACCCTCTTCACGTCTGTATGAAGAAATATTTACTATTAAAAACTAAGCCATGATCACATCTTACAGCTTGATTTCATGTTAAATACAAAATTAATTTCAAAAGTAATTCATTCAAAATTTACAGAGCAGATTCAATGAATCATTACATCTAAAAATTTTCTTTGCAAAAAAACATATAAGTATTTCAAAAAATAATAATAATCCTTTGTTATCTTAACAATTAATAGGATTATAGCAAAGCTTCTTAGAAAAATAGATGGATATTCAACCTTCGATTTTAGACTTTGCCTCCAACCGTGTATTATATCCCATCTTATCGTATCTTAAGACAAACACTTCGATCAAACTTCAAGATAAGGATTTCAAATTTTTTCTTCGTTTTTTACGGAAGAGGTTAAATAGGGAGTGAGAAAGTGATTACTGTACAATACTTTTGATACAAATAATCTAGTTCGTTAAAAAGACGAACTAAATTATTTGTGTGTGTTTGTATCAAAGTTTTAACTTCTTTCACTTCGATTTCCGTCTGGTTTAACTTCCTATATAATCAAGAAGCGATCATTCTCCAAAAGTAAAAAAAAAATGTATTATATAGTAACTGGATCTAATGAGATTACTAAAGACTGATAAAGATTAGAAGAAAATATGCTTCATCAGAAATTATTGATTTTTACAAAGATGATGAAATTTTACTGATAATGAATTAATATAAACTGGTAAACTTTTCCAAATAAGCATAGTAGTTTACATTTCTTCACTATCTCTACATTTTATTTTATTTTTTAAATTGATAGAAAATCTGTCAAGTATGAAACTTCAAGTTTCAAAGTAGAAAGGGTAATTTTTATGAAGAAACAGCCTTTTAAATAGGAAGGATTACTGAGTAATATCTCATATTGTAATATTTTATATAAAGATCCTTTTTGTGTGATTATTGGGTATTTTTAAGTACACATAGAAACATACATTCAGAAAACAATTGCTCTCAAATGGGTTATTTTCTCATTCATACGCTTTAAATGTAGGTACTACTGGAGACATTTTCTACGGTTAATTGCAAGCATTCAAATTACAAAATCCATTTTTACAAATAATTCTACACTTTTTTGGAACACAATAATTGAGGAAAGTTTAACGTTTATTATTACATACTGGATGAGAATTAGCCTTTTCCAGTCATAGCTGTTAATACAATATTGGGAATTTTAGAATAATTAAAAAATATATTGCGTGTTTTAAACTCTTTTTTTTGTCATTTTTCTATAACGCTGTTAATTTTTTTGGATTTATCCACTTTGAATAGCTGAAATTATGTATAATATGATGAATCTGAGTATTTGTTACTGTTTCCATTTTCATTCCGATAAGCCCAAAATCATTGGTATTTTGCATTGCTAATGTTGGCTAAGCAAATACGACTTCCATGGTCTCTTAAGGGTTACTCATTGATTTTTCAATTATGTTAATAATAGAAATCTCCTTCGAAGGCCCAATAAGTTACAGTCTATAAGCTCACATAAAAAGCTTATAGGAAGTAAGATGTTTTACCTTCCGAACTATTTAAATACACACAAATTAAATATTTTATCTCAGGGCTTAAATTTTTTATCTCGATTTTCAGAGACTCATATATGATTAATAAAACATTCGGAATATAATCCTTTGAGATTTCACTAAATCATGAACTTTGATGTGAATAGTTTTTCAAATGAACATTCAATTATATGAATTTAAATACAAAACTTCCGCAACTCTTGTTTGCACTATCATCACATTTTTAACTGGTATTGAGACATCAACGTAAAACAAGTTATTGCAAAGTTATCTAATTTCTTTAGTATTTTCTAAATTCTGGAATATTTTTATATGTATTTAAATTAACTTCTTTTAAAAATTACTTTTGATGTATTGCATGCATAGTATATTGATAGGATATATTGCGGATTGGTGTCAGTTGAATGATAGCATTCATGCGGATGTCCGGGTATGCATAATTGAAAAAAGGCCTTATCATCCATGAATTAAGAAATTAGGCTATAATCATATATTCGATAATTCTTATCATTCTGTGGAAAGCATAAATCTTTCAAAAAATCATGAAGTCAATATTCCAAAGAACAGGCCAGTTTTGCGGACTCTGATCTTGATAAAGCAATGTGTGCTAAAGGAAATTACGTTCCGAAAGGTTCTATCACTGTCCCGGTTCGTTACAGAGAGAAAGAGATAGCGACACAAAAAAAATTCGTATTTAGTTTATCTTTTTGGTTTACCGGGGTGAGCGATTTGAAGAAAACTTTGCTCTGAAGATCAAATAATTGATATAGCTACGCAAGATTAAACTTCGCTTAACACGTGTCCTCATTAAAAAAGTAAATAGCATTTTATCATTTTTATTCCAATTAATTAAATTACAAGAGAAGTCATTGATTTTCATTTAGAGAGGATTAGATCTTAAAAATAAGAATATGTTAAAATATGATCTCAGACTTCTTCAATCAGTTCTCAAAACGAAAAACTGTTTTCAAATTATAATATATTAGTAGAATACCCGTAGTAATATCTCAATTTGAAAATGTATGTGTGTGAAATCTATAAATATCGCTTGAAATATCCATGCTGAAAAACTAAGTGTACTAAAAATACTAAAATAGTAATGAGAAATACAACATTTCAGAGATTTTATGTGTCAACTTCGAGTGAAATATTAATACGAGATAATTACAGGGGAAAATTTTTAACTGTGTGATCTAGTTATATAACTGCAATTTCAAAAAAATAATTCCGAGAGATTTTCATAAAAATTGCGTAATGCACGTAAGTACATTGCGTAAAGTACGAGGATTATTTTTAAAGTAACAATAAAGAATAATATTCATATTTAAAGTGATATAAAGTATTATAGATTTACAAATTTCACGCACAAGTAAACACGTGAGAGTGCATCGGCTATTTGAAGTATTAATGATAGTTTTTTTACTATTGATTTAGTGGATTATATTATATGACTGTGAAATATGGGCCGTGATTTGGTTTTTGATGACAAGGAACAGTTCAGCCGACGGCATTAGTCACCGGATATGTTACATGTACTGCCCAAACGAATTTAGTGACAAAAAAGTTAATAATTAGGAACAATCGTTCAAAGACTGGCGGGACAATGTCCATGTTGCACCGTGAGCAGGTCGATTACTCCGTGATAACGGATGATTAGGGTCGTTTAGTTGACGCAGAATTCATGAAAATTCCCATTTCACAATTAATAATTTATCTCTGGATTATCACATATATCAAGGGTAATGCTATGAAAAATCGTTTATGAAAACTTGGGTTAAGAGCTCCTGGTGAGTTCCAAGGCTGGTTTTTGAAATACATCAAAAAAGCAGAATGATTGGTACCCAGGCACTTTTGACTCATACATTGAAGATGGGGATGAACTGTTGGATGAACATTGTCATAGGGGTAGAGGTG
This sequence comes from Trichonephila clavipes, assembly GCA_019973935.1. NCBI lineage: Eukaryota > Metazoa > Arthropoda > Arachnida > Araneae > Nephilidae > Trichonephila > Trichonephila clavipes. The sequence goes on from BMAU01018390.1 coordinate 153,002, forward strand.
AGAATCTCACAAGATTTCAACATTTAATGACAATTTATTGAGTGGTGAGAATTTATTGAGCTCCAATCAAAGTGAAAAACAAACATAAATTATTTATACGCAAATTAATAGCAAAAGAGTTTTTGTGACAATGTTTGACATAGATCAAGACATGAAAAAAAAAGTGTTTTCAGTCAAATTAATTTTTAAAGTAGACATAGAAAAACTTGTGGGGACGATCCAATATTTAAACACGTATTATTTTTATTTATTTATTTATTTTTGCGTGTTAACAAGTTTACTCCAGCTCGTAAGCAAAAGTTTCACAAACGTGGTTTAGGATCATTCTCCGGACTTCAAGTCTACAAATTAAACTTCAATAAAAGAATTATTTTACGATTTTACATCACACAACAATAGGAATAATACTTTAAGAATAATTTTGAGTCCTCTCCACATGTCTTCGGAAAAGCTTTCCATCTGGCAATATATATTCTTGGATCTTGAATAAATGATACCAAATATGTTGTGAAAGTTAGGAAAGAGCTATAAGTTATGTTGAATTTTGCATATCCTATAAAAATTTATGGATAACTTCTTATATAGAGAGAGAAAAATGGTTTATATGTATAATTCAAATCATACGTATTTAATATAAATAAACTATTACACATGTATTCATCTAAACGTATCCTTTATTAATATGAATTTATTAAGTATTGGAGTAGTTCCTGAAGTGAAAGAATACCAAATCTAAAGAATTTTTCAAGGAAACTAATCCGTTTTGGAGTTTCATTATTATTATTGAGCATTAAGAACAAAGAAATTCCATTGCAACGTTTACAAAGAGGCGAGTATTTCAAAAGGCCTTTATTTTTTATAGAGACTAAAATAAAATTAGTCACATGAAGTGAGATTAATTTATTGCCATTAACCAAGTATCATAACCATTCATATTTAATCAGCTTTCTCTCTTGTCCCATCGATTCCTAACTGAAAAGGCAATGATCTCAACTATACTTGTCTAAAGCAGAACGATAGAATTTGTTTGCATATTTAATTTTTCAAGCAAAATTGTGTAACTTAAAACGTTAGAAGAATAAGACAAATAAGAAACATATGAAAACTAGATTATATATCCAGATAACAAATATGAACTAAACTTGCTACAAATTACTCACGTACATGAATTAAAATTCGCTCAAAATTAAATCATAACTAGAACAATTAAATAAAAGATCCTTTTGTAAATTGTTCCTTCACCTGCCATTCATAAACATTTTCATTTACAAATTAATTGATAAGAAAAATATGTATTTATGTAAGAGATTACACAAAAACATGATTTTTGTTCTTTGATCCAGAGAAATTTGTTAATCTAATATAATATCTAAAGTGAAGCAATTAAATTTTATCAAATGCATTTGCACTTGTATAAAACACTTTATGTGTTTAAGTCACAGAAAACACTTTACATTGAAGGTCATAGAAAATAAATTACAAAAGATAACCGATTTTTTTTGTTATCGTATCGATTTCTCTGTGAAAGATAAGCATTATCATATATAATTACAACATTACTCTTCAAACCATTATTTTGAAGAGACTTCGGTATTTGTACAAATATACTCATCCGTCATTCAGATATGAATTATCAGTCGAAAAAAATGAGAAATATTTTCCCGCTTGAATTTATTCAAAGTATCAAGAAAACAAGAAAGAAAGAATTTCTATGTCACACGAATTAATTTTATAATCCTTGAAAACTGAAAATTGAACTCGACAATTAGGAGGCAATTTCTCCCTCTCTATCTCTCAGTAAAGTAGGTTAATTCTATCCCACACACACTTATTTTTGTACCTAAACGTATCCATAAATATTTTCATACAAAAAAGAGAATGTATGAGTTTTTCTAAATCTAAATAATCAGGTATTAAACTACTGTCAAAAATACAAAGATAAGGAAAGTTATGAAGATACAAGCTACATAATCACCGATAAATATTTTTTTAAAAAAATTACAAGTCTCACACTTGCATACATTTAGTATATTCATAACCATATTTAAATTTAGCTACACTAATAATATTTTCAGCAAATGAAATTGTACAAGTGTGGAGTAGTGTTGTTGGCTCTAAAGACTTTTCTTTATTTCAGAGGATATCCATTTTACAAAAAAGTTTTATTGTTATCAATGCTTTTCTTTCTTTTTGCATTTGATTATATATATATACAAGTACATTCGTTTTCTACAAATCGTATTTTAGTACCGGCACATAAATATGCTAAGTAGGACAGAAATGGTTCAGTTTAGTTTTTGAAAATATTCAAAAAGTAGTTTGTAAGTAAAAAAGAATGTATTCTTTAAATGAGAAACATTTCCTTAATTTTTTTTCTGAGATTCTTAAATAACACTTTTTAAAGAAATATTACAGAAACAAGAATGGATTGTGTGGAATATGTCTACAGATATTTTGAACTTTTTTTGAGCTACCTAATAGATGAATTTTAAGTAGAAGATGTTATAAATTAGGAAAATTAAATGATTCGCGCGTGCTGATGACAAAACCTGCAGTCACTACGAATTGTTTAAAAAAATTATCTTCTTCGCAACATTTTTCAACATCTTTTTACCCTAAAGGAAAAATAATTAAAAAATTTTAGATAAACACACTCAGATTATACATTATTGTATCTTTTTTATATGTATATGTCTCTTTCCGGGTTTTTCAAGTGCATGGCTAACAGATTTATCATTGAAAAGTATGTCGTCCACAGATTGAACACGAAAAATTGTGTCGTGAAGTTTGTCGGAACTGATAATTCGCAATCTTAAATAAAAAAATGAGGACACGCACTTCTACATTGACAAGCAATACAAACTATAGTGAAATACTTGATGATAGAAACTTTTGTCTTCTCTCTCGTTAGTTCTGAATAATTTTGGGGGAGATTACAAAACTATTTTTCTTTTATTGAATACGCAAAATTTTCACAAGAAATCTAATTTTTTACATTTTTTCAGCTTAAATATTAATAAGTTGTTGCTATCAGTGTTACTGTACATTAAATTCTCTTACACACATCAAAAAGTTATTAATTTATTATCTCCTTTAATACGTACTTTATTTGGGATCCTATTCGTTATCTGTAAAAAATATGATACATAAAGGTTTAGTTTTTTATGTTATTCCTCCAAAATGTTGCAGTCATATGTTTTTTTTCCAAAAATGTTTTCTTACTTTTCAGATGTATTAGACTTTTTAAGGGGGTCACTTCACAAAAATCAGTAAAAAAAAATTGATTTTTAAATTTATTGGAAAATAAAGTATAACTCATATAATTCTAACGTAATTTAAAATTTTTACTAATTTAACAATATTAGAAGTATTTTAGCAATCGAAACTATGGGAGAAGTATGCCTTATTTAAAGGCAAAATCCCAATTTCTCAGAAGTGTAAATTACAACACAAAATTAGCATTTCTGAAAAATCTACTCGTTTCATTGCTTCGAAACTTTTTGAACATGTATTAATACTACATAAATAAATATTTTAATGAAATATCTTTTTTGTGTCAAAGAAATTAGTTTTTTTTTTTTAAAAAAATGTTCTGGTTAAAATGTACATGAATTTTCATCGTTTGGAAGTTTTTCCTATGTTAGTCCTCGTATGAATTTTTTAAAAGAAAATTACTCGAAATTTTTATAAATGCTTTCATAGGGAAGCATTTGTAAAAATTTAGGTAGAGAAAATGATGCGTAAAGTGATCCCCTTAAAGAAACAGTTTTTTTAAAGCCTTTTCTTCTTTTTTTTATGAGAATCAAATGGATTGATGTGTCAAAGAAGTTAGTTACCATTTCACTTTTTCACTCATCAAATTCTTTTTTATGTGAAAATTTTCATTAAATCTTGTTGATATTTAACTGAAAAACAAAATTTGAGATTTTCAGAGAATATTTCTTAATCTCAACTTCCGTCAGCAAACGTCATCTGATTAATAAGCAACGAAAACAACAAGACGTCATTTATTTATTCTTTTCAACACTTTTCACTTCATCACTTGTTTTTTAAACGAAGTGACGTCGGGAGCTCCCCTCCTCCCTCCCCCCGAATTAGGAGTGCATCCGATTCCATTTGACCGCTCCCACTAACAAGTTCAAGGCTAACGGGTGATAAACCGTATTAGAGGGAAAAGTAAAAATGCCGCCACTAAACTAAAAAACACACTTGAAGGCTGTTTGAAGTACATACTAGAGGATGTATCAGCATCTTTCCGAAATCCGTTCGACTATGATAAGCAATGGAGAGTTGGGGAGTTCGAGATAGCACGCCAAGAAGTCGTCTTAATGAGGACACTGATGGTCCCTTATAAAGACGAGCTGTTTACGGAAGTCAATCATTTCAGATATTTTTTTACTATCATAGTTGATAGTTAAAAGATTAGACTCAAATTCTCGGAAGCGAAACGCATGAAATATTTTTTTATGAATATTTTAATTCACCTTTAGACAGAGAGAGAGAGAGAGTTTATCTTTGATTGTGCATGTAACAGAGCAGTCTTTTAAGTTTTTTTGATGTAAAATAATCTATAAGAGGTGGGGGGCATCGGATGTTAATCTGCAAACTTAATATCCTTTTTATTTTACCCTACATGAACGATTTTTTGAACTGAAGATATTATTAGTATAACACTATATTAGCATAAATAAATATATATATATATATATATATATATATATATATATATATATATATATATATATATTGCGATTGTTTCGTTGAATAGATAAGCGATTTCGTAGAATTAGCTAGACAGCCCATTGAGAGTGAGTTGGAGAGTTTATTCTACCTTACCGTTTTAATAAATATAATGGGAGTTATTGAACTTTAAATCCACTCCACCTAAGACTCCTCAAAAGATACGATGTTGAAATTTGGGGGGGGAATTATATTTATCAAGCAGGGACGTTTCAAGGCATGGACCAACTGGGCCAGGGCCTGGTTTCTTGGGGCCCCTCGACTCGGTCTTAGTAAGATCATGATCCGAATAATTTTAATCGTCAAATGTTACTCAAACCTATTCTTCGAAAAACTGGGAATTTCGAACTATATGCCAACTGGCAACAGTAGTAAAATTGCATTATTCTGTTGTTCGTGTGTCTGTATGGCTAGGCCAGGGGTGTCCAACCCAAATGACCTTGCGGGCCACTTCAGAAAAACATTATAATCTCGCGGGCTGCACACAAAAATATGTACATTTATATCAGATTTGGAAACAAAAAAACATTTATTGGAGTAAAAATTTAAAACAAACTGAATTATTATTATTGTTTTCATTATTTTTCATGTATACAGACATAAATAATATAATAATGTTTGTATAATATAATAATAAAAGGATCAAATAATGTTTAAAATATTAAAGTTGCAATTTTCTTGAAAATTACGGAGTTCCTTTAAAATTGGTCTTTCGTTACTCATTATTGAAATTTGATTGTGCTGTCATTCGCAAACGATTAGGTATACATTGCCTTTTATCTTAACCGTGCTGAATAATTTTTTTTTAAACTTTAAATATCTCTGCCTGCCTTTTGCTTTTTGGGCACTCCAAACAGAAAAGGAGGAGAAATGGAAGTCGCACACACAGAGAATAATGTACCATCCATAGTAAAGGATATGCATAATGCAATTCGCGGAATTTATTAAAAAAGTAATTTATTATAGTAAAATCAAACGTAACTGTTTGATTAAATCTATTTTAATCTAAAGGACGTTTCTATTATCAAAAGGGATTCATTTTAAAACAAGAACAGTTAACAGGCAAATACATTGTGGATTTATATATATATATATATGTGGCATGCAGCCAAAAAGCAAAACACAGTCTTCGCGCACAGGCGCATCAAAGTAAAAGCAGAACTGAAACTGTAAAAACAGAGACTCTTGAGAAAAAACTTGGAATTAGAGAGAGAAAGGAGAACGCGAGAGGTGCGCGAGCAGGCGTTACCCTCTGAATATCATCGTCAAACTTATCTGTAAAAACTTATCTACCTTTTTAATTAATTTTTGTTTAATGTTAAAATAAAATAGAAGAAAGACCAACGTCTTGGACCCCTTGTTGTCTCCCACAAATTATGGGGGCTCGGCCGCGATGGATAAAACTTCGATTTTGAACCAAAGTCTGGACAATGAACAACAGCGTCCGTGAAGGAGACGCTCCGCCATTTTTCGGAAACTTCGTTCAACCTGTGTAGAGGTTGAATTTTTCAACTTCATTCCACCTGTGTAGAGGTCGGAACAAATAACAAAATAACCTGTGTAGAGGTATATTTTTCAACGAACCATCGACAAATATTCCGCCTGTGTAGAGGTTGGAAAACTCATCGACGAAAATTCCGCCTGTGTAGAGGTTGGAACCACTCACAAACACCTGCGAAGAGGTGACAAATCGAACAATTTCAAGAACTATTTTTCATCTAACGATATAACCTGCGAAGAGGTGAAATCAGTGGATTCACAACGTTTTTTCTTCATTGGATACATCGTACGTGCGAGCAACAAGGGAGCCAGAAAAAAAAGGTAGGATCTTTCTAAATTTTTATAAAATGTATAAAAACGCTCTTAAAGAGGATCTCATAAGAGTCGTTGAGGAGCTAGACGGTACTGTCGAAAGTACTGACACTATAGTTAAACTAAAGACTAAAATTGAGAACAGTAGTACATTTGAAAGTGATCCAGATTTCGTTAAAACTTTAATTCAAAACTGTATAGATGAGAGAGTATCGCAAAACGAAAGAGAGGTAACTTCAGAACAAAAAATTGAGCTCGCGAAACTTCAGTTAGCAAAATTAGAAAAAGAAATCGAACTTCAATTGGCTAAAAATAAAGCATTAAGTTTAAATCCTGCAGCTAAAGTCGAAGAAAAACAGTTCGAAACTAACATAGAAAATATGATAAAAAGTATAAAAACTTTATCTCTTCCTGTTCCCACCAGATCTGAAAATTTTAATCTGTTCTTCCAATCATTAGAACGCGCATTTTTAACCAAGAAAATAAATGACGAATATAAATCTGAAATTTTAATAAATCTTCTGGGCGAAAGAGCTCATAACGTCTTACTGTATATTAAAGAAGAGGAATTAAATGACTATGAAAAACTAAAATCTATAGTACTCAGAGAATTCAATTAACCCCTCGCGAGTGTTTAAACTCATTTAAAAGTGCTGTAAAATCATCAGGCGAGACATACATCCAATTTGCTGCAAAGATTGACGGCAAACTTCAATATTATTGTTCGTTAAGAAAAGTTAATTCCTTTGAATCTCTATGTGATCTTATAATTTCTGATAAATTATTTGAAACTTTAAATAAGGAAACTGCAACTCATATTGGCATTCGAGAAGCAGAAGATTGGTTTAGGCCTATTGATTTAGCTAAAGAGTGTGATATTTATATTTCATCTAGAAGCGGATCACATAAAGAAATTCCTATTACTTATGGATATACCCAAGACCCCTTTAAAAATAGATCACAAAACTTTAAACCAAAGATTAAAGAGAACTATCCCCAATATCTTGAAAGAGAAAAAAAAAATTGCTTTATATGCGGCGATTCATCTCATTGCGCAAGAGACTGTGAGAAGCGTTTTAAATCTAAAGAATCTAATGACCACATCCATAATAGAATAAACGTGAATACTTTGAAAATCGAGAGCGAAAAACAAAATAGCGATGAATGCGCAAATCTTCGATACGTAAACATTTTTGTGGAAAATCAGCCCGTAACAGCATTGATTGATTCAGGTTGCCAGATCCCAGTTTTAAATTCCTCACTAATTAGAGTGCAAACACCTTCCGAAAAGATCATAACATTAAGTTCATGTTTTGGCGAACAGCGTATGGTAGAAGTTAAACCCATAAATATTTCTCTTGATCAACAGTCTCTAGCCTAAGTGTGCGAACGGCGATATCACCGACCTTGACCGAAGAATTTATTATACATCCCAGTGTATATTCTGAAATAGAGAAACTAGGCCACGCAAAGAGCGATGTTTTATTGAGTGAAAGTGGATCCTCTTTGAGTGCAGATTTGGGCGCTAATTCCAGTGCTTATTCTAATTCTATTTTTTATGTTGCAAATGTGATAGAAAACTGTAGTTATGATTTGTCATATGTTAAGAACTTTAATACTAGAAATGATTCGAGTTCTCGAATTAAGGATTATAAATGTAATAAAATTAAGATTACTAAGTTAAAAAGTGAGTATTGTAAGAGAAAAATGTTCTGATATAGTATTGTGTAAGAAAGCCAATGGTGCCATGAAAACGAGTTCCGTGGAATTTATCTCCCGCTCACCTAACCCTTTACCTATGAAGAGTAAACATCATCGGTTTGTGTTGCTCCGGAAAATCTTCCAGCCCTGGCAGTGGAAACGAAGGAAAAAGAGAAATCGTTTTAAACAGACGTCCAGAACTCTACAGAGGAAAATATCGATGCGTTCAACCAAAGATCAACTCATTAAAAAAGACGTTCTCATGCCTGTGAAACACAATGTTTTCCTGTGGAACCTTCCGGATGTCGAAGAGGTGCCTTCACATGATGGAGAAACTGTCTAGTTCAACAAAATTTTGATATGTTAAATCTCTATATATTTGTCGTATAGTCCTTGTCTGTTCCGTTTTTCTTTCGTATGTTTCAGATTCTCCTCTGGTCTCCATGGAAATACCGCTGCGGACAGCGTACAGTCAGAATGGCCGTTGTGGCATGCAGCCAAAAAGCAAAACACAGTCTTCGCGCACAGGCGCATCAAAGTAAAAGCAGAACTGAAACTGTAAAAACAGAGACTCTTGAGAAAAAACTTTTAAGAGAGAAAAAGGAGAACGCGAGAGGTGCGCGAGCAGGCGTTACCCTCTGAATATCATCGTCAAACTTATCTGTAAAAACTTATCTACCTTTTTAATTAATTTTTTGTTTAATGTTAAAATAAAATAGAAGAAAAGACCAACGTCTTGGACCCCTTGTTGTCTCCCACATATATATATATATATATATATATATATATATATATGAATTTCCCATTAAATAAATTTCAAAATAAAAAAAAACTTTAAAAACCTGATATTAAAAAAAATTTTTTTTAAAGAGTAGGTGGACCGTAACATACTGGCGGGCCGCGTGTTGGACACCCCCGGGCTAGGCTTACCACCATACACGACAGGCGGCAGTCGGTCCAGTTTGCTTGTGAGATTGTGAATCACGCACATTCAGTTGTTGCGGGTTATCTTTTGTACATTTGACTCCGTATAATATATACCAAGGATGGGGCGAACTAGTGGCACGCGTGCCATGAGTAGCACGCGACACAATATTTTGGGCACCCCAGCAATCAAAATGGTTTGCATTTTATTTCAAAATAACTAAGTTCACTATGAAGTATTACGAGCAAACGCGAGTCATCGGTCGCGGGGAGGCTGGGAGCACACTGGTTTGTTACTGTTTTGCCTTAATTGCAGGGGCGTAGCTACCGCCGTATCAATGATACGGGACCCCCACGCGACAGGGGCCCCAACATGAGCAAGCAAAGAATTTTAAAGTAGTAGAGGGGACCTGAAAAGGGCCCTCAAGGAATTTTTGATACAGGGCACACTCAGGACTAGCTACGCCAGTGCTGTTACTTCGTGAACTACAATTGCTTATGATGCAAAATTTGTCTACGCATAGCATAATCAATTTCATTGACCCAACTGTATTTTAAATTTCATTTGTATTATATTTATGATTTTTAACTGTTATTTAGCATGGTTAGTTCAGGCAAAGAACAAAAAGTGCAAGATAGTGAGTGTAACAGATTTGATAAATTTAGAAATACGGCATGATTAGTAAAAGTGACAAAGAGGTGTGTGTTTTTTGTTCTGGAATAGTGGTATGCAGAGCATATCGTCAGTAAAATGGCATTTTGAAACAAATCACAAATCCTCTTGTCAAAAAAGTGAGTCATAGCAAAAATGATTAATTCCTTAGAAACCTTTTGGCAGATGACTCCAATTCAGTATGCATTCTACCGAAAGTAACATCTTATAATTCTAATATAAGTTATTTGTCATCCAATCTGCAACAAAAGAAGTCACATTAATATGTTACTTTAATTTGAATTACGATATAACTAAAACATTTACAACCATACAGTGTAAAAGGTATTTTTTGTAGTAAATAAATAGTTTTGAGTTGGTTAGTATTTAGTTTTATTATTTTCCCAATAATTCCATGTCAAAATTATTTGACGGTACGTCCATATGTCATTAAAAACTTCTTTAGAAAAAATGGCATGCTGATCCAGAAAGGTTTGCCACCCCCGATATATACTATCAATTTAAAAAGTTCGTAGTTGGGGCCTACTTTTTCCTAGGAGCCTAGGGCCTCAGGTAGTCATAAAATGTGACTGATGTCAAATAATCTTATCTCATTTTCTATAGCAATGGAATTTTTTAAATTTCATCCTAACTCTTTCTATTAATACTTCCATTTATTAAAACAGAGATACCTAAATGACTTTTGGAACATATATTACTAGTGCTAGTGATAGTACTGTGACAGAACAAAAGTAAATTCCTTTAGTTCCTATCATAAATTTTTTATAATAATTTTTGCGTATTACTTGTAATCAATGTGAATAGAGAAATTATTTATTGCATTTCAAAAGTCTGATTTTACTACTATTGAGGAAAAATCTTTTTAAACAATAGAATGCAAGAAGTTTTAATATGTAATTCTTCAGTCCTTCACACGTCGGTATACTAATTCTGTTCAACGAGGTATATCAGGTTATTATTTAAAAAGCCATAGTTATCTTTTTGCGATGTGTCTTTGAATATATTAATGATAAAATCTTATATTTTCGTATGTAGTCTTATCCAAACCATAAATGAATAATTTTTTTGTATTCAAGTAAATAAAAGATATAAAAAAATATAAAGAATTACGTTTTTTTAAATTTTTCTTTACTTGTTATAAAGACATGTTATGATTTAATTTATTGATATAAGTTTTCATGTAAGAGAGTTTGGTATGCATTCCATTAAAATGCACTCGGATTTGATTATGAGGGTTATCAACTGGTAAAACGCTGTAAAAAGATCCTCAGAAAATATTTAACTCTAGAATAACTAGCTATTTATTTTTACAAAAAAAATCTCATACACATGCTTTAACAAAATTATGTTCAAGAAATTTTTTTAAAATTTTTTATTAAATTTAAAAAAAATTAAAATGAGCCAAATGGCTACACTATGGCAATAACGTTTAGATCGCGTGATCTTTTTAGGATGCAAGGAGGATCATCATGTAAATAACAAATATAATAATTGGTTAGAGGAAAATTAAAATATTAAATGTTATATCCTTACTAATATTATAAGCGTAAAAGTTTGTGTGGATGTTTGGTACTCTTTCACGCAAAAACAACTGAATGAATTTTAATGAAACTTTACAATAATATAGCTTATACATCAGGATAACACATAGGCTATAATTTATAAAAATGTTGTGTGAAGTGTCCAAAATATAGCAATAATTGTCAAGTAAGTAGGAAAAAATTTTGCTATCTGCAAAAAAGCCAGCGACAGCATATATCTATCTTTTATGTGTGATGCAAAACTTTGTATTTTGTTTTGTCTACGCCAGGAACTGCGAAAGCTTGAACAAGTGGAATGTGAGGTTGATTACAATTTTAACATAAAATAAGTACAGCAAAGAATAATATTAACGTATTATTCTTCTAGATATAAATTATGTATACTATTTTAAGCGTTCATTACACAAAATTTGCTGAGCAGAGATTAGCTTAGGAAGGTGTTTTCAAATATCGACCCACAAGAGAGTTACGGGGAGTTATAGATAAAAAAAAATCCTTTTTATCAGCTATTAGATCTACAGACTTAAAATTTAACAAACAGGGTTTTTTTTATTCAGCTGAGATATGCAAAAAGATTTTTTTCTTTTTGTTTAATTTGCAATAAACGTAAAATTAACCCATTAAAAACTTCTTTATCTTTCAATCCGTATTGTTTAATTTTTCAATTCACTCGTGCGAAGAACAGTTATAACAGCTAGTTGGTAATATTTTACAAAAAAAAAAAGTATTGTTCATTTTAGGGCGCAATTGTGTTAAAAATAATAAAGCAGGTCATCTGAGTGGAACTTTTACAAGACTGTATTTTACACCTCTGTTTTGAGTCTGAATGTTCAGGTCACTGCTTTATCCTGCCACATCTAATCATCGATTAAGAGTTTCTTGCAACTTTATTTTGATTTGTCTTTTGGCTCTGGTTCAGTTTCATTGGATGGTCTCCCATGCTTTAATATCTATACTTTCCCATAAACAAGCCTTTTCAGTTATAAATTAACTCTGGACTTATAATTTCATATATTTATCTTTTGCTCCTGTGCCTTTGAGTGTGCTGTTACTCAATATCCAATCATTTATAATTACGTGGTCCAAGAAATAGCAAAAAAAAAAAAAAAAAAAAAAAAAAAATGAAGATTTTTTTTTTTTTTTTTTTTTTGGATTTTGTTAATATTTTGTACCGTTCAGGTAGGCTGTCTGAATGATCCACACCACTCATATACTTACTATAAGGACTTCGATCCGGAACTGAACCGAAAACTGTAAATAATCATTATTTTGGTCGGAATGAAAAACGGAACTACTGAACTGAAAAAAAAACTTCGGTTTATTTCGTGTCGATATATTTCAGCCATGATCCTCAATTGTAACCAACTTTTCAATATATTCTAATTTAACAAGTACATTGTTACTCGATTTCCTGTTTTGATGTTAAGGGGTCACAGGGGTGTTTAATTTCTCTAGGGGTCTGAAAATATAAACAATTTTCAAACAGGTATAATTTCTTTAAATTTAAGTTAAATAATTCGAATCTTTTACACATTACTTATAAAGGAATGGGGCTTCAGAAAAGTATAAAATGTTTAAAATATAATCATAATTTTAAAAATTATAAGCATATGAAAATAAGAAACTTTTCTATAAGAAATATTTATTAAGTTTTACGTTACGCATGCTATTTTCTAAAAGAGTAGGTTTAATTACTAGCTATATAAGTTGATTTATAAAGACAAATGTATTCTTAATACTTTGTAGCTACTTTTATATAAATAGAATAATAACTTACATATTTTAATAAATAAAAAAAATACATTTTTAAAATATATTTAAAAAATTGCAATATTTTACAAATATTTTGAAATACAAGAGATATATAATACTAAAATTAGGTAGGGTTTAAAGAGTATGATGCATTGTATAATTCTATAAAGTTCTATACATCAGAGGCTAATATTTTAGAAAATAGCGTGCGCAAAACAAAAAATACTTAATATTTATTATAGAATTTCCATATGCTTATGACTTTTAAAATTATTATTATATTTTAAACATTTTATATTTTCTGAAGCCCCATTCTATTTTAAATAATATGTAAAAGATTCGAATAATTTAATTTAAATTTAAAAGAATTATACCCGTTTGAAAATCGTTTACATTTTCAGACCTCTAGAGAAAATTAACACCCTTAACTCAGAGGCGTGACAGAGAATGTTAGGTCCCCCTGTAAAGTCAGGTTTTGTGCCCCAAGCCGGAGCTTACAAAGGGTTCGTACTTGGCGTCAGTTAGACTTTGCCCCCCCCTGGTCCTGTCCTCCCCGCAATGCGGAGGTATACGTTACGCTACTGTGTTCACTAGCATTTTTCTGTTTCAGTTTTGCATGAAACTGCATGTAGAATACAGGTTGAATTCATTTGAAGTAACTAGAAGTATAGATGGTTTTTTAAGAAAAATATTCGTCTGAGTAAAATGTTTCGCATCTCAGCATGTGATCATCCACGAATGTCTGTTTCAACTATTTAGATAGAAAAACAGGAATCACATAAACCTTGTTGTCAAATGCGATTTTAATAAAGAATTAAATAAAGAATAGAATTTTCTAAATTTTTATTGAATTGCATTTTTTGTTTTGCAAAATTAAATTCTTAGTACAAATAAGAATAAACATAAATTAAAATTATTTTTTCGGAACTGAGCCGGAAACCGTTATTTTTGGCGAAATGAAAACCGGAACTGAACCGATATATATATATATATATATATATATATATATATATATATATATATATATATATATATATATATATATTTTAGTTCAACTAGAACGAAAAAAATTACGGTTCGTAACCCTGCTTATTATACGCAGTTATCACTTGAGGGCAAATATTAGATGTTTTATATTTTCTTATATATGGACATATTTTTCTATTTTTTCATAGGATTCATGCTGCAATATACGAATACATTTATTATTGCCATCCCAATTCGATTAGGCATTCGTTATTCTATAAAATAACCAGTTAAATCGTAAAATTCTACTTGAACTGATATATCAAGTTATTTCATGAAGTACAAAGTGTTATTTCAGAAAATAACTGATTTCACGCTTTAACACAGTAACATAAACACTAAACACGTTCGTTGACAGGCACAGTTATAAAAAAACCTTCCATTTCCGTTAAAACAAGAACAAAACAAATTTTTAACTCAAGCCATGTAAGGATAAGAATGTTTACTGCGCGCTGTGTAAAGCTTTCAGTGCATGAGCACTGAGACTTTTCCATAACTCTCTTAAATAAGTTCCTTTCTTTTATATGTTGTGTAAATGCTTATTCATGTTTTTCAGGAAAATGAACTTTTTAAAATTGCTTAGACTTTATTTAGAAATTAGTTCTTAGGTGCACGGAAACAAATAGACGAATTTGAAGATTTTTTTTCTTTCAGTTATTTTTTTAATTGGGCTGCTGTATTGCTAATTGTTAAATGCATGTGTGCATGATAATAATATTGAATAGATCAGCTGTAGATATCCAATTTTAAATTATATTAAGACTAACTTTTAATAAGAATGTAAAAATGAACTCAAAATCTTATGCAAAATGAAATAATATAAATTATGTTACTCTGAATACATTTAGAAACCAAAAAATATCGCTACATTCAATTCAGAGAATTAAAAAAAATTATTTTGTGAGAAATCAGTGCATTTTATCTCTAAAATGTCTTAAACATGGGGATAAATGCTTAAATATATTTATGCGTATGGGATTATTGGTTAAGATAAGCTAATATTTTTATAAACCTTCTCAATAAACGTTGAAAAAAATATTTCTTTTGAATCTCATTATCTCATACATTTTTATCCCAAAATTTTATATTCATCTCAATGAAGGCACTGTTGTTAGTTTGTTTTAGTTTGTTTCTAAATTTTTCATGTGAATTCTTTGAAATATTATATGTGTTTCTGTTAACTATCAATTCGTTATCATTTATTTTTAAAATTCAGCTCTATAGGCTTACGAATGTATAAGTTTGCGACAAGTTTGCTTACATTTTTTTTTAACAGGCTACCCAATAGAATCATAAAACATTGTAAAAAAATTAAAGAGATCCAAACTTCCTGAAAAAAAAAAAGAATTTTGATAATTCTCCTGTTCCACTTAATGCAGAATTTTTGATTTCCTTAAAACTTTTATGCGACCTTAAATTTCTTGAAAATGTATCTTATTTTCATTTCGAAGTTTGATACTTCTCCCGTTATCAATATGAACTTTGTATACTCACAAGATTAACGTATTTTCATTTGATAACTTGAATATTTACAACTCCTCCTTAATGAGAGATGTGTAAATTGTCAGTCATTAAATTTCCTCATATTGATCTTTAATTTTTATGCCATCAATGTGATTCAAACAGAAATCGAGAGGTAACTCGGAAAAGTCCAGTTATTAATGCTGTTAAAAATTGTGCCTCGCATTTATCCTTGGCTTTGACCTTGTTATCGATAAACCCTGTAAGCAAAAAAAGACACATTATAAATTGTTTTTTTTATTCATTAATGTATCAATTTTCTTGTTCTTATTATGCAATCATGATCATTAAGTACTGCTTATGTTATACTTTTTTTATTGGATAATGCTTCAACGTTTTTATAAATCTCTGGATTCCTAGCTTTGTCACTTATGTAATAACACGAAAATAGATAGAAATGATTTGTTATGGCCTACAGCGGCCAATTCAGGGGAAAGGCTATGGGGTTACAGATCCCCCGCTCCACACACACATAGCTCTACGCACTTACGAATATATAATATAAACGTAAATGTTCGTGATGTGTTCAACAAATTTGGCCAAAAGAACCGTCGCATGAATACAAACTTATAAATCGGTATTACTTTCTAACGTGTTCAGCTTAGTGTGTCGATGCATATATTCCATACTTGCATCATTATAATTAGGTTTTAAAAATACAACTTAGATTTTTTTCAGTTTGCTTAAGCACCTGATGTGCAAATTAATGATAAGAAAAAACTTTGGAAGATTTGAAAACGTTGCGACGATACGAATTTTTATGGGTTCAATTTATCTCGATTCAATACACGTTATTCTCAAAATTCTTTGAGCCTTTGACTAATTAAAGTAACACAGAATTGTAATTAAAATATCTATTTGAAAACAATCTATATATAGCTGATAATTCAGGTCCAAATACAAAGGGAGAGACAATTATTCAAAACTAACGAGAGTGGCTGCGGTAGCCGAATGATGATGGTCGCGAACTCGTGGTCAGTTCTGTCGAGTCGTGGGCTCTAGACCTGTGTAGAGGCTCAAAGACCTCATTGTTGGCTTGGTGTAGAAGCTTTATAAGTGAGATACCAGCTCAGATATTCTTGTCACTTCACCGTGATTCGAAGTTACCTGGTCCTGAAATATTGATAAAAATAATCAATCACGAAGATGACTAGACTTTTTCTTTCAAACAATTCGTAAAATGCGAAAAAATTCAACATTAAAATCAAGGTAAAATAACAAATATTCCGTAAAATAAATATTCAATAGGCATAGAAATTAATTCTATTTTTTAAAAAGCTTCACACTTTATATCCGCATTTTTTAAAGAAAAAGTAAGAAGTAACATTAGGGAAGGAAAAAAAAAGAATGACATTCTGTGAAATCATTTAGGTGACACGATTCCCCACTTCAAAATGTTTGTAAACATTGAATCCCCAACCCACCCCTCCATCTTATTGCGCAACTCACTCGGAGCAATGTTTTTATTATTTTTACGGATATCCTCAAGGTCTTCGTTTCCAGAAAACACACCGCATGAAGTCACACGCCATGAGAGTAGCACTCTCGTTGCACGTGAACACTAACACAAAGAAAATTTGATAATCATTAGGATAGAGGCCCACCGACGGATCGCTGCGCAATATTCAGTAAACGAAACTTATTCATTAAATGTTGTTGAAAGAGAAGTCGACTTACTGATAAAAAAATAATGTCGCGCGATGTCGTTTGAGGTCATTTAAGGTGTTTTGTTAGCATCGTTTTTGATAAACATTGGCTATCTTTGTTCTTTTTTAAAATCATTCATTCCACTTGAAAAATGAAACTACTGGTTTTCATAATTGTAGCACTTAGAAAATTATATATTGTATGTGTATAAAAATGTGTATGTATCTCTATTTATATGTATAATCAATAATTATATAATAAATTATTAAATTGGCATAAATCTAATAATGTGAAGCAATAAATAAAAATATAGCAAGACTAGAAAGGTCAAAAATAAATCAGCCTCAATAGTATAATAAAAAGTACTTCGCCTGAGGAATTAAGATTGTAAGGTTAAACATAGTTTTAAAGAGTCAGCCAGCCTTCCCTTATATTTCCCTAAAACACTAAGCTGTAAAGGGGAGAAAATAATCTATCAATACGATTCCATAAATACTAAAAATAATAATCAAAATACAAAAGAATATAGTCTAAAAGCGCTAAAATTTAGTTACCAATGCCATATATTCTAAGTAAAAAAAAAAAAAATCTACATATCTAAACCAGAAAATAAAATAGTAAACTAGGTAGAAATATCGCGTCATAACGGAACTGTAACAGTATAATGTGTTTGCGTGTACCAGTAATAAATTATACAAAAGGGGGAGGGGGGTAATACTAAATCCCAATCATAGATACTTTTTTCTTTAAATATAAAATCTGTTAAATTTAAAATGGACTTATAATCAAGATTAATAGGGGAGGTGGCATTAAAACGCAAGAAGAATTGAAAGGCTCGATAAGGTAGCACTGTGGTACGTATTCTAGAAGTATAAAGACTAATTTATTTTTAAAACTCTGATAGTTGTGTGTGTGAATCTTAAAAAATAATGCTTCTCCTCTTTGCTACGGCAAAAAAAAATTTCTACTCTCAGCCGAGGTTTAAATTAGATATTTAAGAAAAAGATTAACATCTGAAAAAACTCGATTTCTTAAAATAAGAGGTAAATTATGAAATGAAACTAAATAGAGTAATTTAGTTTCAAAGAAGGAAATAAGTAAGTAGAGTTAATTCTTTAACAAAAAAAAAGAAATGTGACGGGAAAAAAAAGTCGAAGCTCAAGAGATTTATGAATGTATAAGGATATACTCCCCCCCCAAATTAAGATAGGTGAATAAATTGTTCCAGTTGCGCACATCGTGGGGTTCCGCCCCCCAAGGCCCTTGATTTTTTTTCCCGATTGATTATAATTCTAAGTATATAGTACGAAAAATTTAATTAAGTATTTGTTATTAATGATTAATTTTATTACTTAATGCTAATTATTTATTCAATAATTAGTTTTTTACTGTATTTTGTTCCCGAAAACCGACAAAATCAAAAGGAGCATGATACAAGAATACATGAACTTTTAACCCCGAACCCTCCTCCCCCCCTGAAAAATTCCTGTGTGCGCTACTGATTTGTTCTAAAAGAAAGGAGAAATGTTGCAATTTTACGATATTTATTTCTAAAGAAGAAAAAGATGTGTTGTACCATTTGTAAAAGCTTTCAACAAATAAGTGTCCATTTGCAACTTTTTAAAAAATTGTTCTTTAAAAACATCTTTAAAAAAAGCGAAGTGTTTCCCATCAAATTTCTTCCAATTGTTTCAAAACGAAACTATAACGAACGATGTATAATCAAGCAGTTAAGAGTGAATTGGTACTTATCTTTTGCATAGAAAAGAAATATATATACTCATATAGAATTTTTTTCCTTTAAAAAAAAGCATGCACCGGCCGTGTTAATATTTCACTAATTTACTTTCACCGTCATTCTTAAAAGTTACTAAGTTCCCAAGTTATTTTTGAAATAACATTATACGTTCTCTGCGCAGTCAATATATAGTTAACCCTAGGCGACACAAAACTTCATATTATTTTGATGTTCATAACAATACGCAGAACGAACTTCTGTGTGTGTGCAGCATAGAAATTCGAAATATAAAATGAATAACAAATTCAAAACGGTCACGGTCACCTCGAACGAAACCGAAAACATATATATACATATTTTCACCAGAGAAACATCTGAAAAGAATCAAGGTTATCATTTCTACGCCACCGATTAACATATTGAAGTAAGTTTTAGCGTCACACAACCTTCTTTTTAACACTCCTAATGGATCATTTAATATTACATCATAATATTTTTTTCAAAAATATTGGAACACAAAGCAAAACTGTAAACGAAAAAACTGTTATTCTGTTATGATGTAATATAAGGTAGTAGAATCAACTTGTTTTCGCCTGTCTTCTATAAAGAGGAAAATAATAAGATTCTTTTAAGAGAAATTAACAAGTCGTTTCGTGACATAGTGTTTGCGATGGTTTTCTAAAGGCCATTAAAATTACGTCAAGAAATTTATTAGGTGCGTGAAATTTTTAATTTTCCTGCATTATTTTATTTATAAAGTGAACGTAAAATAAGACATTATTAGGGAAAAAGAAAGTTAATTTGCATCTTTTTACTATTTTATTACTCATTACTGAAAGATGAAGCAGATGAAGTTTTTAATGAATTTCAGTAACGTGAAAATTATATGTAATGTATTATACACATGTATACAAATTTAGCATTTTGATAGTTCTTACATATTTCCAAGTAAATAGATTAAGGTTTCATGCTAAGGGATTATGGGATTTTATATTTTCAAAAACTTATTTTAGTTTTTTTAAAAAAAAAAAACCCCCAAAAAAAAGAAAGAAAGAAAGAAAAATTAAACCTGTACCTTTTTTAAAAAAATTCAGCCAGTAATAGAAGTAAATGAAGAGAAGGGTTGGCATTTTTATTGAAACAATACTTAACGCTACAGTCATAGTTCTAAACCTAAGAGTTTGTTATTGTATTACACTACTACCTAACCTATACTACCAAACACATACTGTTTATCATTAAGTTTAAATTATAACAATTAACAATTTCGTATATTATTCCATTACGTGTGTGTGTGTGCGTGTATGTATTTTAATAAATCTTACAGAAAGTAGTTTTGTAAAATAGTATACTTAAAAAAATGTTTTTAAAAATTTGATACACCATTCTAACTTTTATGAAAACATCATGCATACAGTATTTTTGTTGTGGTTGTAATGTAGAAAAAACAAAATTTACTAAAGAAGAATGCTGCTTAAATATCCTTTCACTGCATCATATTTTATTTTCAAATGGCTAATGAAAACCAAACAACATAGTTCCTCTAACGTATTTAATTAATGAATAATATTTTCAATATTCAGAAGTTTTTGCTACTTTTCTATTTATTATTGAACCCCTTTTTTGTCGGGCACGCATTAGAGAAAAGGCGCGTAACGTACACCCCTGTATTGCGGGAAGGGGAGGCAAAGCCTATGTTATGCTATGGTTTTGCAATCCTTTGTAAGGTCTGGCTTTGCAAGGGGTGGGGGCTTAATATTCTCAGTTACGGCACTGAGAAGAGGAATTAATATTCTTAATATACACGCACTCATATACATAATACATAAGATGCTTAATTTTTGAATTATACCATAACTACGCTGAAATCGTTGAAATTATTTCTGCTTAATTTCACTATGAAAATAGATGGAAGCAGAAAATGTAACTCTATAAATAGAGAGTTATCTCAGAAGTTACCTTAATTTATATCAGTCACGCAAGGTAAATACAAACACAAAATCATTTTTTTTCATTATGTAAGTAATTAAAATATTTAATCTACTTTACATTTGGTGGTAATAGAGATGAATATGTGGGTACAAAAAGAATAATAAAATGAAAAAGCAATGGATTTTAACCTACTGTAAATTCCGGCGAATTACGCGCACTTAAAACACAAAAAATACGATCGAAATTTAAGGACGCGCGTTATACGCC
This sequence comes from Trichonephila clavipes, assembly GCA_019973935.1. Lineage (NCBI taxonomy): Eukaryota > Metazoa > Arthropoda > Arachnida > Araneae > Nephilidae > Trichonephila > Trichonephila clavipes. The sequence goes on from BMAU01018390.1 coordinate 174,276, forward strand.
GGGTATAAAAATGAGAGCATTAAAACTAAAACAAGATGACCATATAGAAAAAATCGGACTTCTACATATATCAAAAAAATGTTTATTTTAAAGAAATGACATTCCTTATGATGTACAGGGTGGTAGTTCTAGAAATGTACAATTTTATTCAAAAGCTTGTAATAATAGAGTGTTTTTTTTTTCAGGTATAGAAGTTAAAGTTGGCATTACTTTCCATGATGGCGACCGATTTAACAGCTGTCAAGTGATTTATTCTCAGTTTGGTTTGGCAATTCATCAAAACGATCATCAAGCAAGGCGTAGATTCGTCGAATGGGCCCAAAACGAGATGGCCGTTGTTCCCGATTTTCATAAGCGAATTTTGTTTAGCGATGAAGCGCACTTCTGGTTGAATGGCTACGTCAACAAACAAAACTGCCGCATTGGGACTGAAGCTAATCCACAAGTGTATGTCGAAACACCGTTACATCCAGAAAAACTGACTGTTTGGTGCGCTTTATGGGCTGGTGGAATCCTTCTTCAAAAACGATGAAGGCCACAACGTTACAGTCAATGGGGATCGGTATAGAGCCATGATTACTAACTTTTTCATTCCTGAATTGAACAATCATGATGTCCAGGAGCTGTGGTTCCAACAAGACGGCGCAACATGTCACACAGCTCGTGCCACAATCGATTGATTGAAAGACACGTTGGGTGACCGCTTAATTTCACGTTTTGGACCTGTGAATTGGCCTCCAAGATCTTGTGATTTAACTATTTTCTGTGGGGCTATGTAAAGTCATTGGTGTATGCGGATAAGCCACCAACGCTTGACCATTTGGAAGACAACATTCGCCGTGTTATTGCCGATATACGGCCACAAGTGTTGGAAAAAGTCATCGAAAATTGGACTACATCCGAGCCAGCCGTGGCAGTCGTATGCCAGAAATCTATTTAAAATGTAATGCCACAAGATTATCTTTGGAATAAAAAAAAAAATTCATGTCCATCGAATAATACATCGTTGTTTTATTGCAATTTAATGTTCTATACCTCTAAAAAAACACCCTTTACCTCGAATACATGACTTCAAAACATAGAACATTGAGGATGCACATTTCAGGTTTCTTTATAAAAAAAAGGGGGTGCGCGTTATACGGTGAATATAGCTAAAAATTAAAAATTGCAGCTTAAAAGTATAGGAGCGTATAGCAGCTTAAAAGTATAGGATTTTACGGTTATAACATTCCTAAGGAGTCAATTCCATGTTGATTTTTTTTTAAATTTAAAGATTCAGCAAATTCCCTTTTTCTTTCAGTTCATTGATTGGTATTTTTAAGCTGTATGCATGTTTCAACATTCTATTTTATTTCATGTAATCAGATATAAATTTATAACTAATGTATGAGTACGCAGTCTCGATATCAACAGTAAAAAAAAAACATGTCTTCATCAAACACGAAAGAAATTCCGCACAACACAGAAAATCTTCTCATCACAACATTTCTAATATCCAATCAGAATTGTTATGCTCACATACTAGTTCAGCAGTCAGATACGTTTGAAAGTCTGAGAGCCAGATCTAACCAACAACCGATGTTGGCCAAATAAATATTATGTTTGAAATCGATTGGACGCCTTTTGAAAAATAATAGTCGCTTTCTATTTTATTTTGTTAATAAAAGAAATGTACAATTAACCCTTAAAAGAAAAAAAATTAATAAAAATTTCTTAATTCTATTATTTTTATATAGTTATTATCTCTCATGCATGTACACAACAAATTCTTAATGAAAAGCTTCACTTTAAGAATGTCAGTGCAAGAGATAAAAGTCCTTATCCTTCAGATTTTAAGTGGTGATAAGGAAGATTTTATCGAAATGAACGTGTTAACTGTTTACCTATAAAAATACAATTGGTATGATTCGTGTGACAATCATAGAGTATTTATTTATTATTTGTTTTGGCAACATCTTTCACGTTCTGGAATGCAGTACTTAAGTTGAGAGAGAAGTCAACAATTAATAAACTCTGAATTATATAAATATTTTTTGCGATAATCTTAAATTATATCGTTTCTCTTTGTTTTTGTTCTAGAATATACTTTTGGGGCAATAAATACAAAAAGAAAAAGTAAGATAACATAAAATTCCCATAAAATTGCCATGAAATACAATTGACTTTTCTTTTTTCAATAATTTTTGTTTTTGTAAGCAGAATGAAACAAAATATGATTGTGTATACTTTGAGTGACCGTTAAATTTATAAAATAAAAAATATTTGATGATTTTTTTTCTTTGAAGAGGTTAACGCTTAAAACATCTTTATTATAAAAATCATGACAAAAATTAAATTTGAAAAATTGTTTTAAAAAAGTAATAACCTTTACAGTAAATTAAAGTATTACAAATGAACTAATATTATTCAAATAAAGGTGATTTTAATTTAAGTACCAATTAACACAAATTAGAAAAATACTATACAGTGGGTGATCGGTTAACGAACATAATCCGTTCCAAGACTATGTTCGCTATCCGAATTGTTCGTTAACCGATCATCGATTTACCATAGACTTCTATGTGAAATCGATTAATTCGTTCTGGAGACCCTAAAAATTAAATTTTAAAAATGTATAATTTCTTAGTAAGTTTTTAAAAAAATAACACATACATATAGTCTTGCATATTAATCAGTCCTTTTCATTTTTTGCTTATGGGGCGTTGAAGAACATGTTCAATGTCGATTGCTTTTCTCTCTTTTTAAGGATTTTCCAGAAGTAATTCATAGCATTGTTGTTGTAAAGATCCTCAACCCTACTGACATCAGTTTGGTTTGGGTGCCATTCTAAGACCATTGCTTTGACAGCATCCCACTTTTTAAAAAGATCTTTAATGGCAGATGTCGGCATTGGTCCTCTTTCAGAAGGAGACACATTTCGCTGTGTTTCTTGGTGTTCTTCATTCAAAATTTCTTGGAGTTCTTTTGTCGTCAGTTCATTTTCATGTCCCATTATGAGCTCTTCTATGTCATCCTCGTTCACCTCCAACTCCAGATCTCTAGCAGTTGTTAAAATTTCATCTATAATTTCTAGGGTATATCCCTGATCACCTCCGAATATGTGTTCGTTGTCCAAACACAAAAATTCTTTCTTGAAAGTATTCGCTATATCCGAACACAAAAATCTTTCGTTAAAGTGTTTGTTAACCGATTTGTTCGTTAACCGATCACCCACTATATAACTTTTGATTTAGTCTTTCATCAAAGGTCTTCAATCAAGAAAGACTGACTAGGAACAAGAAAGTTCCCAGCGTCTCTACAATTGTCTATGCAACTGGGCTATATATTTATTGCAAATAAAAAGAGTTATGTTACTAATAGATTATTGTCTATAGTATGCATTATTATTTATCTATATCAATCATATATCATACTTAGAACGATGATCTATGTTACTAAATACTAGGGGCGTAATTAGAAATTTTTCCTGAAAGAGAAGAGGAGTGAGGTCCTCTCTCTCTCTCTTTCCACTAAAATCACTATGCAAAATTAATTTCAAATTTCATTATTTTCAAAATGATAAAAAAAAGAATATGTATATATGTAGAGTGCGAAATTTCGAATAAAAATTTTTGTCTGAAAAGGAAGTATAAAAGTTTAAAATTTATTTATTAGAAGTGATATCTTGAAAATTTAAGTATATAGTAATCCTTATAAAAGATGGGGAGGGGTATTACCTTCTACGTCCAATCCAACGCTATGCCTGTGCTATGTATAGTACAGTGGCGCACACAGGAATTGTTCAAGGGGGTTCGGGATCGAAAGTTCACCATTCTTGTATCATGCTCCGTTTGATTTTGTCGATTTTCGGGAACAAAACACAGTAAAAAACTAGTTTTTGAATAAATAATTAGCATTAATTAATAAAATTAATCATTAATAGCAAGTAATTAATTAAATTTTACGTACTATATACTTAGAATTATAATCAATCGGAAAAAAATCAAGGGCTTTTAGGGGGGCGGACCCCAGGACCCAAATTTTACGTATTATATACTTAGAATTATAATCAATCGGAAAAAAAATCAAGGGCCTTGGGGGGGAGTCCGGACCCCAAGACCCCCCCTTGTGTGCGCCACTGGTATAGTATAATATAAGGCGGCGATTGACATGAATTTTTTAGCCACATAGTCGCAGATTAATAAAGCGTAAAAGAAGCGGCACCCGCTTATAATCGGTTGTCGCCTCTTATCTTCGCCTCGTTAATGTTGCGCCATAAAACACTACATTCACTCACTCACTCACTCGCCTCGTTAATGAAATCTGAGAACTCTCTCTCTCTATTCAGAATAACAAAAGAACATTTCCCATTAAATATGTTTAGCTTCAATGTCCTTCGTGTTGGCGTAGTGTGGACATGAAAGTGGCAGCTCAAATATCTATCTCGTTATCTAAGTGACATCCAAAATCATTAAATATATGTATGGGCAGTGGTGAAACGTATGCCTCCGCGTCGCGGGAGACCCAGGACTTTAGGGGGCCTAAAGCCTGGTATCATAGTTTTGCAATCCTTTTTAAGATACGGCTTGGGACCCAAAATCTGACTTTACAAGGGGGCCCTAATATTTTCCGGTACGCCCCTGTGTTACAAGCTTCTATTACGCATACCAAAGGTGGCCAACCTGCGGCCCGCCTTGAACAAATTTGCAGCCCGCGAGATTCAATACAACTATACCAAATGCGGATATTTTGTGCAATATTTTGGTTTTTAGTATAGTGTTTTGTAAGAAATAAATTCCATAACTGTTTCTATTTTATCCCGTTGCCTCTGTTTTAATCCAATAAATGTTTTTAATGGGTCCAAATCTAATATAAAGATATATATTTTTATATGCGGCCCACGGGATTATAACGTTTTTCCGAAGGGACCCGCAAGGTCATTCGGGTTGGCCACCCCTGACGCATAAAGCAGAATAGAGAGAAAATATTCAACTAAATTAGCAATCTATTTATTAAAAAAAATCATGAGAATAAAAAATAATTATTTCACTAAATATTTTTCTATAGTAACTATTACAATCGTAAATGGCGTATCTTGGAGTTATATAATGAGATAGCGTGCTTGGAGATATATACAAGAGAAATCAGAGGACTAAGTAAGTTTTATGCCTTCTCTTTCTACAAAGAATTAAATTTTGAAAAAAGAGAAATTTACTTGGTTCATTCATCTCTCTAACTGCAAGTGCGACGTAATGTTTAAAATTATGTGAAACGCGATAATAGAGTGAGCCGCGAAAATGCGTAGGATATGTTAAACGCAGGATCGTCGTATTACCCGCAGAGCTGGAGGGTAAAGTCTCTGAATACTGAATGTATTGATTCAATACGTTTTATCAAAAAAAATTTATTTTTAAGTAAAAAAAAAATGGTGTTGAGTTCATTCAGAAAAGAATCCTTTATATATGAAAAAAAAATTGTAAATGACAACAGCAGTATGACATATTTCCAGAGAATTTCACATACCTAGATAAAATTAAGTGTTAAATTCTATAAACTCTGTAAAAATGATTAATGAATCACTTTCCGAAATATAACTTTTCATAGGAGCAAATTTTTATATAAAGCGATATCAAATTTACATTATATGACTTCCATTGAGAGAAGCAAAAATAATTTTCCTACCTCTTCCTCAAAAGGAATGCTAACGACTTCCAGCAACGTCTCAGAATCGCAAGGAGTAAAGTTAAACTTCCTTTCTTAATAACGATTTTAATTAATAAATGATTTCAGATGCATGTGTGTTACTGACCCCTCGTTATAATTATTTGACAGACAGAATGCAAGGCTTATAAAGGGTGTTTTTTTAGAGGTATAGAACTTTAAATTGCAATAAAACAACGATGTATTATTCGATTGACATGAATTTTTTTATTCAAAAGATAATCTTGTGGCATTACATTTTAAATATGATTTCTGGCATAGGACTGCCACGGCTGGCTCGGATGTAGTCCAATCTGGACGTCCAATTTTCGATGACTTTTTCCAACATTTGTTTCCTTATATCGGCAATACTGGCTAATGTTGTCTTCCAAATGGTCAAGCGTTTGTGGCTTATCCGCATAGACCAATGACTTTACATAGCCCCACAGAAAATAGTCTAGCTGTGTTAAATCACAAGATCTTGGAGGCTAATTCACAGGTCCAAAACGTGAAATTAGGCGGTCACCAAACGTGTCTTTCAATAAATCGATTGTGGCACGAGCTGTGTGACATGTTGCGCCGTCTTGTTGGAACCACAGCTCCTGGACATCATGATTGTTCAATTCAGGAATGAAAAAGTTAGTAATCATGGCTCTATACCGATCACCATTGACTATAACGTTGTGGCCTTCATCGTTTTTGAAAAAGGATTCCACCAGCCCATAAAGCGCACCAGTCAGTTTTTCTGGATGTAACGGTGTTTCGACATACACTTGTGGATTAGCTTCACTCCAAATGCGGCAGTTTTGTTTGTTGACGTAGCCATTCAACCAGAAGTGCGCTTCATCGCTAAACAAAATTCGCTTATGAAAATCGGGAACAACGGCAATCTCGTTTTGGGCCCATTCGACGAATCTACGCCTTGCTTGATCATATTTAAAATGTAAAGCCACAAGATTATCTTTCGAATAAAAAAAATTCATGTCAATCGAATAATACATCATTGTTTTATTGCAATTTAAAGTTCTATACCTCTAAAAAAACACCATATACTTGTCTGGAAATTTAAGTTCCAGACATAAAATAAATATGTATTCAAAAAATTGACGTAGGTTTAAATTTCCGTTATTCTTTTCTGAGAATGAAACAAATGGTTAACTTTATTCAATTGCTTACAATATTTCCACGGTATAATCCATATATATATATACATTTAATGATCTAAAAATTGCTACTCTGTCATAAAAATTAGTATGAAAACAAGCGCACAAGCATTTATCATACGGTCATTCTTTTTTTAAAAAATTAAATTGCAAAACTCTGAACGTATATTGTTTAATTCACAATTAAAATATATTAATTCATTATCCTTATTTTTTAAAATCAGCTTAAGGTATCCGACTACGTTCGGAGACTTTTTTAAGTTTTCAAAAAATCCCTAATATTTTTACATTTTTAGTTTCACTTTTATACACAATAATAAAAAGTACAGTTAGAAATAATATATGTACATAAAAATTGCAAAAATTAAAATTTTTAAAGAAATTTTAATCCAATTTTGAATTTTTTCAAACACTCTATTTTTTAAAATATTTTATATTTTCCATAAAATATTGCTGCAATACATTTTTAAAACACATTTCTAGAGAATGACCTACAAGTGTTAAATTACTTCTTTTGAATCAAAAGTTATGGCCAGTCGAGCTTGCGAACTAGGAAATTCAATCAAATTATCGTAACTTTCAGAAAGAAATACAACCTAAAAATTGTTCAATTCTTAGCTTTAGGTCATTCTCTAGATAATACCAATAATAACATTTGTGTAAAATTTCATACAAGTATCTCTAATAGTGTTTTAGATATCATGTTTGAAATATCATGAAATTTACAAAAAAATGGTTTTGAGAAAAATGCATTTAAACTTTATAAAATCAATTTCAAAACAAAATATGACAAGTATATTACTAAAACACTCTCCTGATTTATAAGTAACACTCTCCCACTCTTTGGAAGTTTGTTAAATTTTTTCTTTCTTTGGGCCTCCTTTTTTTTCTGGTTGATTTTATAAAAGGCAAAAAATGTTGTTTCGAGTCACCGACTCGAAAGATGTCAACAAATCTCTCATCACGCAGTATATAATTCCCTGCATTTATGCCAATAAAAAAATACCTAACACATCAATGAAAGCTTTAAAAATAATGACGGTAATATAGGGTTCCAAAGAAAATGGTTTTAGCTCGATAAAAAGTTTCTTTCAAAATGATTTGCCACAAACAGGCGTTAAATGATACATTTTTATTTGTGTCTTACCGTGGAGGCAATTTTATAATAACTGCTTATCACTCTGCTTTGTGTACACAGGTTTAACAATATTTTAAAGTTTCACAGAAATAAAATTTTTCTGTTTATTGTTTTCTGGTGTCGTTTCCTCGTTGATAGTCAACCAGTTCTCAGCTCAAATCGGGCACGGCCCATAATGGGTTTCTCCCTGTTGGAGCAACAGTGAAAAAATACTGCTATTGTAGCACTTAGCAAGCTTTGGCGTGATTGGTGTTAGTGCTAAAACAGTGTAGAATTTTATTAAACATAACATTGATAAGTTTTTTCCTTCTCACCAGGTTTTTCTCGCCTTTTTTTTAAAAATTTTCTTTTCGACTACTCAATCTTTCTTAGAAGTATCTTATGCACTCATATGATGACATTGTTGACACCATACACATCTTTAACAGAAAAGTATTTTGGAATCTCCATCACAAAAGAAGTACATATTTTTAAGATTTCGTAGTTACAAAGATTTTGTAACTATGTTTGAAGTAAATCCCAGATGATTGCAGGAACACGCATGTATGACTGGACTTATAGAATTCTAAAAACTTTGATAACATTTTAAATCTAGAATTTCCCAGTGTCAATGTATAAAGTTTCTATAGAAACCACAAGCGATGAATGTCCATGTGTCTCTGCCGTCAACGGATATTCCACATTCTTCAACTGACATTTTGAAACATTTTATAATGTTTTCGCTTAAAAGCAGTGTCGTTCATGGCATCTTTAGCCGTTGGTGTAACAGACAAGACTTTCTTTCACAAAGTCTAAATCATACAAGGCCAGTTCAGCTTAGCACATAGCTTTTTCACAGGTAAATATCATCTTTCAATCACTCACCTTCTAAAAATAGGTTGCAAATTAATAACACTTTGCTTTTAGCTTTTCAGTAGCTGAAAAAGGACGATAAAACTTTAATCGGAGCATTTTCAAGTCACATTAGAAGTCAGTCCAAACATGTAATCTTCATGCAGGTACAGATTGTTCTCAAAACAATTGGAGAAACACAAACTTGAAAACACACTTCCCAATTTAAATAAAATATTCTATTTCTTAATGTTCCACTAAAACATTCTTTGTTCTGTAAAAATACCTTTACTTATCCCAGTTTTCGTTCATTACAAATTTGAGCACTTCAAGTTAAGAACATTACAAGTCAACACTTCCACTGTTTTTGTAAATGTCTCACCAGCATAGTTGCGTTTTCAAGAGGTTAATTTGATTCATTTTTGATAATATCAAAAGCAGAATGTTCAGAAACAATTAACAATTAAAAATTGTGCAATCAAAGCAAAAAATCAGGTTTTTGAAGAAATTTAGCAACATTCGAAAGATTCAAATTTATGAGGTCAGAAGAAACAGATGTTGCCAATCGCAAAGTCCAATTTATCAGAAATTTTTGCCTATCAATAAAATAGTTTAAAAAATGCCAGAAATTGTTTTTAAAATTATAATGGGTTGAAATTGCAAAAATTATGTCAACTTCCGGTTTCGATTTCACCTCTTCGGTTTCAATTTCACCGCTGTAATAATATTTTAAACACCTGTACTTTTTTTTTCTAATTATCGCACAGACAAAACAAAGGCAGATTTAGAAAGATAATTGTTTGAATTTTAAAAATATTAAATAAAAAGAAAATGTGATTTTTGACCGAAAATGACGTTTTCAACGTAGTCGGATACCTTAAAAACATAATTATTTGCTTTTACTATTTTCATTTTCAGAGTGATATAAAAGAATCGATTATAATATATTTAAGTATTAAGTTATAAAATAATTTTTAACGAGTAAAACCAAGCATCCAAAAATAAATCAAGTAACAAAGAAAAAAAAGAAAAGAAAAGAAATTCATAATTTAAATATTATGCATAAGTTTCATTACAACACTTTGCAATAGATTTGAAGTATTTTTGGTGAAAAATTATTATTAAGATTTTTTTTTTAAAAAAACGAAAAATTCGTAGAAAACTTTAAACAGAATTCGAAAAATAAAAGATATTCATTGAAAATCGTTTAACACGATATTGAGGGGACTGAAATATTTGTTCGTGTAAAAAGAAGTTCGTGTTAAAGGTAACCACATAAAAAAGATATATATATTTAACAAAATTAAGTTTATTAGAATACATTTCATTTACATATATATATTTAACAAAATTAAGTTTATTAGAATGCATTTCATTTACTCAGATATGTATATATGCATGCCAGCTCAGATGTCGTCCTCGTCACTTGACCACGGTTCAAAATAACGAGGTCCGTCACCAAAAGCCCTCGTGTAGCTGAACACAATGTAATGTTAATAATCATTTACTTACTCACTGCCATAATTGGGGCTGTACGCACATTATCATCATTTTCTGCAACGAATTCTTCAGATGATACAGAAGGATAATCCAATAATATAGAAACTTTCTCAAACATTTCATTTAATGAAGGGAAATCTTTTCTTGTAAAGAGAGAAAAAAATGCAGGAAGATACATAGCAGTTTGTCGAGACCTTTGTATTAATTTCAACTTAAGGTATCCGACTACCCTAAAATCCTGTTTTTTTTTTCGAAAATTGACAAATTTATTTTATGATTTTATTTTATAGGCCATCTTATTAGCTTAAAATATACCAAGTTTTATATTTTCCATTCACTAGAACAAAAACTACAAGTGTTTTAGTAAAATCAGATGTGCCATAACTTTACACAAGATGTCTAATTTTAAAATGCGTTTTACTCGAAATGTGTTTTTTTTTTTTCGAAAAGCTCAAACAGGGACAGCGATTGCTCAAAAAGTTTTTAAAATAATTTCCTGAAATTTTGTGTGTATGTTCTGTATAACAGTAGAAGTGTTTTAATTTTCAGATTTATCAATCACTGTTTTATTACAAAATTTACAGTTTTTATGTGAATATAATCATTGTTTTTTAGGCTATTTCATATAATAACTAAGATATAGTACTCTAGTTTTCGTAAATATTAAAATATCTCTCATCCTAAAGGTCATTTCAAAAAGGAATAGCAAAGTAATACATCAAAATTGAAAAACTTGAGAATTGGTTCATTTCCTATTTGTACAGAGCGGGCACCGTTTATGTAATTTTTTTGTCAATTTTTACCCATTTTAGTAATAATAATTTATTTTTCTCTTCTTAATTTTAGCCCTTTTTTTTCTTAAAATGTACTAAATAAATCGAAAAACCACAAAAAAAAACATCCATATCTCTATTTTTAAAAAATGTTGTCTCAAAAGTAGTCGGATACCTTAAAAATTTTCAGGTTAAACGTATTTTACTGTATATAACTAAGTGCAAATTTCTTCTGAAGAAATAGAAAAATTAAAATTACATTATTTTGTTCTTATACAAGCAGATTTAGGACACTTCCGCTTTAATGTATTTGACTTCAACATATAATCCTACCGATCCGTATTCATATTAATATTTCAGTTGTGGAAAAATCGTAATATTTTGTCTGACCTACATTGTTGAATGAATCCAAACAAAGTGATTGACATTTATTCTACTATGATGTTTATACACGACGCAATCTGGAGTTAGCGAATTTTCCAAGAAATATAAAGCCGACATTATTTGGATATGAAAACACCTGTTCGCACTAAATCACGAGAAAATGCTTCACAGCTTTTTTTTCATGTTTTTATTTTATTTACTGAAGTTCTTAAATCTTGATACGCATTATTTACTTTATTCATAAAATTATTAATTTTAATTAGTTATAAATAAAAAACTATAATTTTTTTTTATTTTAAACAAAAAAGAAAAATCCACTAGCGCAAAAACAAAAATCAACTTTTTTGTAGTCTTTTTTTTTTACAAATTAAAAAATTGTATGAATTGTATGACGTTTGGCATTCCGTTAACTTGAGAAACAGAGTTTAATTTGTCCGCTTTAAAATTTTCGGAAATGAGCTTTTAAGTTCAAATTGAAAATATAAGATTTATTTTTGTGTTAACGAAAAGCTCGTGTTTGAACAAAAAATTTGAAATATATAATTTAAAAGTGTATTTATATATTCATATTTTGTTATATCAAAGTAGAGAAATTTTAATAAAAAAATCATCTGTTATTATTTTAATTGATTGTTACTCTGAAAATAATGAGAATATTTTTAAAATTTTAGTTCACACAATTCTTGAATAGAGTAAGTGAATATTAACGCCGCACTGTTCAGCTACACAAGGGCTTTTGGCGACGGACCACGTAATTTTGAACCATGGTCAAGTGACGTGGACGACACCTGAACTGGCACTCCCCTTTCCTAACTACCACACCATACCAACGGGAGGACGTTTGAGCTCTCGACAGATTGAGCGTGAATCGCTGCCCTACACGACGAGTCTTTAGTGGTACTGGGCTCAAACTCATGGCATGCCTGCCATAATCCGATACCTAGACCATTGGGCTACCGAAGCCCCAAATTCTTAAATGGAAGTCCTAGCTCTATATAGGCAAAATATTATTATAAAAGCAATTTACATTAAAAGGAAATGTTTTAAAAATGTGTCATTCTTTCTTCAGTTATTGCCAAAAATTGTATTTAAATCCTTTTTTTTTCTTGTAATAACATTCCTAAAACGATTTTATATGTATAAACTAATTCAGGTGACACTAATATAAAAAAAAATCCTTTATTTATACGCTTTTTTCAAAATGGTTCCGATCGTAGTCATCTTAAGTTCACTCTTATAGAAAAAAAATCAGAAAAATATTATTCTAAAAATGAAAAGGTTTGTTTTCTTAAATAAATGTGGCTACACAAGATAATTTTTTAATTTGTACTAATAAATGCAATTTGTCAAGTTATAGGGGAGCTGAAGGTCTTAAACTTCTTTTACATAACTCAGAATCCTGACAAACCATTTGCCATCATTAATCATTCCTGTGTGTGTATCATTAACTATTGCTACATAAATAAAAATAAAAAAGTCACATAATAAAATTAGGAATCTTAGCAGTTCTCTCAACAGTTCATTGTTGTTGGAAAGATATAAAACTATTATTTAGCTAATTTTCAAATTGAATTAAAAAATCGGTTGTATTGCAAGTCTTTCGAGTTAAATTTATATTAATATCAATATTTAATTAACAGAACAATAACGTACGAATGTCTAAACAACAAAGAGCAGTAGAAAATTTTCTATTTTATGAAATCAAATATAATTATTTATCTTGTGAAAAGATGAAACAAGTAATTCTGTGAAAAGATTTCGCTTTTACTTTATGACGAGATCAGAAGTTTTTCTTACATATTTATTTAAATTGACTATATAATAAATAAAAAATAAAATATAAACTCAAATGCTCTAATGAAAATTTGAAATGAAAGTAAAATTATGTTTCTCTCTTATTACATATATTATTTACGAGAATTTTTGTCTGTACCCCCCTTGGAGTAGATTTTTTCAAAATCCTTTCCTAGAGGACCTCTATTCAGCAAAAGTAACTTGTGCGTAAAATTTCAAGTTTGTCGAATAATTGAGGAGATTTCGGGATGAATCAGTGAGTGAATCGCTTTTCTCTTATAGATACAATTTAAATATTAAATTATGAGAAATTATTACACTAACACGTTAAAAAACTAATTGGTTTTCTTCTAAATTATATGTAACTTCGAAATATAGTGTGGCAAAAAAAAAGTTGCTAGAACTCTATTTAAAGCCTTTAATTAATCATATATTCTATGGGGATCTTAATCAAAATGATAATTTCATACAGAAGACCCTGGTGATTAAGTTTCCGAGAAAAAATCCATCGCACCTGCACAGTAAGGGCGTAAGGACAAAGAAAATTAGCCCATTTATCACTTTCGCATCAATTTCTTTCCGAGCGAAAGATAATATCCATTTAGCTGTCAGTTTTCGAAACTTTTATTCACGCCTGAAGTTTTATTTATTACATTCTTAGTCAGAGTTGGATCACGAACTGCTCACGAGACCACTAAGAGTGTGGCTAGCGTTGGGCCACGAGCGGGACTGTCCACTGCACGTGAGCATCGAGTGATAGGTTCACAGAAAACTTGTCGTTTAGGATTATAACGGATATTAAACAAAGAAAGGATGAGAGCCCAGCCAAGTTCAATAGAATTTTCAATCTTAGCTTTATGGTTAAGCAATCATCTCTTCGCAAAGCTAAACCAGTTGCAGATGCTGAAATAAATATACCACTCCTACAAAATTGAAAAAAAAAAATTTTTTTTTCAAAGTGATGGCAATGGAAGGTAATTTGATCACCGTCTGAAAATTCAGAAGTTTTAAGTTATAATATAGACGGCAGGGACAGTGGACAAAATTCCTCGGGTTCTGTGTGAGCGTTTCAAATTTGTCAATTTATTTCGTTTCTTCTAATTTAACCTTACGCATACGTAAGCTTTTTTTTTTTTTTTTTTACCGCTAAGCTTCTACGCCACTAACACAACGCCACTATTGTAATATAACGTGAAAATCGTTTAACACGAAACTGAGGGGGACTGAAATATTTTTTCGTGTTAAAAGATGTTTCAAAAAGAAACATATTTCAACAAAATTAAGTTTTTATTAGAGTATATTTTATTTAAATAGATATGTATATATGCACGTATTTAATAAATATCAATGAAATGAGAACATTCACTAGACCTTAATGAAATCAATTCCGCATTCATTATTAATTTATTATAAATATTGTAGACCTTTTCCAACCTCATCACACCTACGACACTGGGCATTAGTGCACACAAGAATTTTTCAAGGGGGAGGCAGGGTCGAGGGTCGAAAGTCTACCATTTTCGTATCATACCCTAATACGCAGTCAAGCATAAATATTTTTTTTTAATTTTGTGGATTGTCGGGAACAAAAAAAAACAGTAAAAAATGAATTACTAAATAAATAATCAGTGTTAAATAATAAAAGAAAAGTATTAATAACAAAAGCTTAATTAAATTTTGTGTACTATATACATGGGATTATAATCAATCGGAAAAAAATCAAGGGCTATGGAAGAGGGTCCAAACCAGTAGACCTCCCCCCTCCTTGTGTGCGCCACTGATATTGAGTGGACCGCAACAGCTTGAAAAAATTAGAAGTAGCCCGCACCCGGGAAAAGTCTGTCCCCCCCCCCTGGAGTTTAGAACGTATCTGAGAAAGAATAAAAATAATTTAAGCAAATTTTACCCGACATTTTTTATTTGAAAATGAATTTCTCTTTGCCTTATGATATATTCGGCTTAAGAGTACACCCTCCCCTCCCCTCGTGGTACATTTATAAAGCTGTGTAATTGATCTTGAACAAAACCAATCCCCCCGTTTTATTTTTATTTCTTGCAGCGTATTTGGAGGCACTGCTGCGAAGAAAAATTTAAAAAGATAATAAAATGCTGAATATATACATTTTTTGAAACCATCAAATATTATATTATAAAAGAATATATATATTTATATCAAACACAAAATAATTTTTTGCTGTTAATGTGCAATTTTTTTAAAATCAATGCAAGTAATTCGCGTAAGGGAAAGAAACAGAAATTCAACAGTAAGAAGAAACAAATTCTCGTACTTGTCCGAAACATTCGAAATTCCCTGATGTATTTTCTCGAATAACGAACAGTAAATTCTGAAACTTGATATTTAACTCGAATTAAACCTTCTGTCCATATCCGAAAAGCAATTTATTTTTACAATCAATTTGAAGAACAAAATTTAAAAGGAAAACAGAAGAGGAAATAAATCTCAAAGATGTTATGACCAAGAAATAAAATCGTGGCTTTGATTGTAGACATATCACATGAAAAAACTTAAACGAAAGATGAGTAATACATGTTTCTCTTGTCAACAGCTGACATGTCTCCAACGGAAAGTAGTTTAATTCGCAACAGTTGCTCTTCTGTTTACATTTTTTCAATCACATGAGCACTGCATCCTTCGAAATGAGATAACCTCTAAGCGAAAGAGCTTCACTTTGCAGCTTGCAGTTCTCGATGTACTTAAAAACCTTAAACAAAGCCCTTTTTTATATTTTAGCAGATAATTTTGTTGTTGAATCAGTTTACTGGTTATTCACTGAGAGAGATGCACTAGAAAATTCAAGTTTCGGAGATTAAAAAAAAAGATTGGAGTGGATATATAAGAATTAACATCTTTCATTTTCATATCTCCTTTAAAGAGTACAGTTACAGTTATTCTTTTCGAGGGATATGGAGCAACAAAGGCTATTTCCCCTTTAAAGAGTAGTTAGCGTAAATTTTCAGCGGATGGTGTCCTTAATCCGGGAGCAGGCGCGAAATCTATACTAACGTTAATGGTCACGTGGGGTGACTCAGTCACCCCAATCCTTTTTTTACAATTATTTTTATTGTGCACGTCAAAAATTATTATTCTAGTGAATAATCTAACTAAGAGAAAATGTTCTTACTTACTTTGAAGGACTTTACAATTTTTCTTTGGTAATTGGAGGGAAAATATCAATCAAACTGAACCACAAAAAGTATCAAATGTGCGTGACTATAATAAAGGGCACAAATCACGGATACTTTTCGTTAACATTACAAAAATGTTATGTGCAGGAAAACTGCACTGGTATAACGGGGAGAACATTTGGGCAAATTCAGGTTTCGGCTCCCCAAGTTGGATTTTACAAAGGGTAGGTACGTGATGAAAGTCAGGTTTCGGGCCTCCTAGAACACTGGGCTCTCCTGCGATGCGGGGGTGTACGTTACGCCACTAGAAAACTGTCATATTTTGTTCAAGTTATTGTAGTTTTATTGTCTTTTGCTGATCGACAAATAGCATGTTGAACTTTTTCTTGCTTGTGTCTTTTTGACAGGGCGAAGGGTGTCTTGTGCTGCACTCTTTTGGCTTCATACTTTTCTTAATGGAGTTATTTAGATGGGATTTGAAAATTTCCCTTTCAACTCAAACGTTTCATGTGTTCATCGCTTTTCTCAAATTTACTTTCACTATCATGATTAATACGCATTATTTCAGCAGGTTCTTCCCTTGTTTGATGTTCCAACTTTCTTAACTTCCTTCAATAGAGATCACAGATGCCCATTTCTTTTTTTAAATATATATTTGCTCATTTACATTTATAAACCATAATAAGTCATACAACACAGCTGTTAAAAACACTACGTTGTTCACGGGGGTAAATGTAGCACGTTCATAGAAAGTATTTTGGAACAAAAGTTGTCACGTGTCAAAGCTCAGTCAAAGCAAGTACCTTAAGGGGACTTGGCACCTTTCAAAACCTAAAATCGATGAAAATATCGATTTTTCAATTTTTAGTTTAAAATGTAGTTTGATACCTTTGGTACAATTGAGGGAAGTTTTGAAACGATCTGATTATTTTAAACGCAGTAAAATGCATTTTAAATATTTTGACAGCTCTGTCAGCAGTTTAAATGCCACGCCCACCTCAATGTTTACATTTTTTTACTTGAGAATAAATCCATTATTTTACATTAAAAACTACAGAGAAGCAGAGGAATCCGTTAAGCTGTGACTGTAACTATCAGCAAAGTTGTTTATTTACATTAGCTTTGCCATTTTCGCTTGCTGTGTGATTTTTAGTTTCATTAGTTTTTAACTTCATAGAAACCTAAAACAGCATTTTTTAATGCTACTTGAATCATAATTTTTAATGCTACTTCAATCATACATTCATTCATTTTATTATTTCTTATCTCAATTATGCCTCTTAGAAAACGTTCAGTACGTGCTTTGCAAATGAATGAAAAGCGATGGTGTAAAGCGAAAGTTGATTGTGAAGTGAACAAAAATTCAGTTTTTCAAATGTACGCCTGGAAAAATTGAACACTGTGGTAAAAAAGGATACCTCTGCTATTGGAAATTATATATTGGTGGACTTTAACCCAGTTAACAATCTTCTTCGAAGTGCAAAGTGCCAATATTGTGAAAAACAAACTTTGAAACTGGAGCTTGGAGCCAAGTTGGGATTTTCATACAATTTAAAACTATTGTGTAGCAATTGTGATGAAAACAAAACTGTTGTAAACACATCTCTAAAGTCTGTTCAGACCAGCCATGATGTGAATTTGAGAATAACTCAAGCTTTTTCACATATTGGGAAAGATTATTCAGCTATAGAAAAATTTGTATGGTGATGAATATAGATCCTTTTCATCAACTACATATGGGAAGTGTGCGAGACGGCTGGATAATGCATATACTCTGGCATCTGAAAACATATTTGCGGAAATCCACCGAGAAATTAAAAATGTGTACGAGAATGGAGCTGAAATCACAGACTTAAGTGTTAGTTTTGATGGAACGTGGCTAACTCTCGTGGTCACACCTCACTTATCGGTGTAGGATGTGTTATAGATATGCTCACCGGATATGTTGTTGACTTTGAAGTGATGAGTAAGGTGTGTCGTCATTGCTCTGTGGCAAAAAATAAGCTAGGCCAGTCAAGTGCTGAATTCAGCATATGGTATGAAGGACATAAAAGCGAATGTGATATAAATCACTTGGGCTCATCTACATCAATGGAAATGGAAGCTGCATTAACCTTGTGGAAAAAGATCCACATCACTTGATTCCGTTATATTACAGTATTATCCGATGGTGATTGTAAAACGTTTAACTACTTGTGCGAGAAAAAGTGTATGGACCTGACATTGTGATAAAAAGGAAGAATGTATTAATCATGTTAGTAAGCGGTTAGGAACAGCTTTGAGATCTACTGTAAAAGACTGTCGTGCTCAAGGTATTTCTTTAGGTGGTAAAGCTCATGGTAGTTTGAAAGAAGCCACGATTAAAAAATTAACTACTTACTACCAAAAGGCTATTTTGAGAAACAAAGGGGATGTGAATGCTATGAAAACAGCAATATATGCTACATTGTTGCATAGCATTTCTACAGATGCTAAACCTCAACATTCGAAGTGTCCTGCAGGAGAAAACTCATGGTGTTTCTACCAATCTGCGATTGCTAATGGGGAAAAACCTAACAATCATAAATTAAATGTAGGAACACCAATAAATGAAAAGTTTCTTACAAAAATTCTACCGATTTATCAAAGACTTGCATCTAATGAATTGTTAGAAAGATGCATTCGATGTGGAACACAAAATGCAAACGAAAGTTTGCATAGCATGATTTGGACAAAGTGTCCGAAAGAAATTTTCGTAAACAAAAGACGTGTTAAGCGGGCAGTAACAGAAGCTGTCTGCGAATACAATAAGGGTACAGTACGCACCATTGTAGAAACACAGAAAGCATTAGGTGTAGCTACTGGAGGTTCAACGAAACAACTTGCTACTATCTTAGATTGTCGAAAACAAATATTTAGAAACGTCGTCAAAATGCCAGTAATAAGCTGGCTCTTAATCTTATTAAAAAAGCAATACATAAAAAAGAGTTATTAGCTAGGAGGAGAGAAGGAATGACTTATGGCGCAGGCCAATTTTTAAAAACAAACCTGTTTTGAAAAATAATACATTTTAGCATAAATTTGTTTTACTTTATTTTATTTTAGAAATTGATTTAAGTAGCAAATTATTTTTATAAAAGCTTTTAAATTTTCTATTGTACATTTCATGTATTTTTATTACATTTATTTCATGTATTTCATTTATTTTTTAATATATTTCATAGATGTTTCTTGTAAAATAAGTCACAATGATATTTCCTATTTTTCGTAATTTTGGGCTCACAGACAGGCACTTTAAGAAAAAGCTTATATTTTGTTTTAATATTTTGAAATTGAATTGTATTATGTTTTATTTTAAAGGTATATATTTAAAAAACATATTGAAAAATTATTACAAAATTTAGACATTGTTTTGATATATATTTGCTGATTGGTATTCTTAAAAATGCATTTTCTCAGTTCGAGTTTTTTCATGAAATCATGGTCTTTAAAAGTACAAAACTTCTACAGATATTTATCAAACAACTTGAATTTTGGTGTGTATCTTTATTACAGTGTGCTTAATTAAATTAGGGATCCATTTTTTAATATTTTGAATAAAAAAATTTTATAAAAGAAAAATGTAGCAGAAGTCATGTTTTTTTAGCTTTTTTTTCCATTAATGTTTACATTTTATTTTTTTTTCCAAAACTAATTTGTTTGTTGCAAATCGATCCCCTTAAGTTATTACTCATAGTCTAATAAATCCCCAAAAAAAATTTTGGTGTCAAAATAATGATAATTGTAAAAGAAGAAGAATTTTGAAAATCGGTAAAAATTTTTTAAAAATTTAAATTTTTAAATTTTTTTTAAATTTAGGAATTTTTTCATGGTGAAATTTCTTAGTTTAGTAGTAACTGTTAATAATATACAAAAAAAAAAATATTTTAAAACCCTTAAATAAAAAAAAAAAAAATTGAAAAAAGGTGCCGAGTCCCCTTAAGATTGTAAAAAACGTTTGCTACTCCCAAAAAAGAGGGAGATATGTGACAAATGCATTTTAGTTCCCATAAAGACGACTGTAATATAAGAGGATACTGTCAAGGTCATTGATAACACAAACAGTTTTATCAGAATTAACGATTTCGTGAGCCTGGGGTGACTGTGTGCCCCACGCGCTCGTTCCTGGATTAATAGAATCGTAATTGATTCATGGTTCGATTTGAATATCACCGCTCACGATCGTACCTACTAAAAGTCACAGTTTTTTAAGAAAAATGTCGTGGAAAAATTACCAGACTAGGTTAAATAACCCCCTCTCCACCCTCGTAACTGTAATGCATCGACTTCCGATGCTGACATTTAAGTTGTCTGACACTGAAATGGAAGGAGATCAGACTCGAAATAACCCTTGTCCCTGTTCATGTAACGATTTTGCAGGAGGATTTAAAGCAGGAATGTGTCTACCAGGGTAATCCCAAACCTTCTGTATCGGATTCAAGTCTGGATTATTTAGCTGGCCATTTTATTCGCTCTAAACAGAAAAGTTCATGATTGTCTGTAACAAGCACAGCGTGGTGAGGTCGCACATTATCCTCCATCAGATGGAATTCATTACCAATAGAGTGGTTATGGGCTGACATGTCGATAAAGGATCTCGTCCCAATAGAGTTAATCCCACCGGTTGGAATTTTTCCATGGAACTCATGCAAGTCAGTGTGGCTACCGAGAGAAATCCTTGTCTAAATTGTGATTACCTCTGCAACTGCCTCTTTCAACAATGTCAGGTTGGTTGCATCTAATGCGTAGTTTCCTCTAGATTAACGTCTTAAGACTTCTTGAGGTCCTGGACCCTTACACAAATTTAGGCCCCACCTATAACCCTTAAAATGAGACGGTTGCATGGGTTGTCAAATACTCGTATAAACAATAACCCGAATCAAATAAATGTGCATGACTTACAATCGCTAAACCAGCTTGATTGACTATCACCTTTTGATTGAATGAGTAATGAGATAGTGAATGAAGGCTGGACATGTCGCCTATACATGGACGACGGTCATCCCATGCAGCCGGTTGACATATTGTACAAAGTTTTTCGGGAATACAAATGGAAAAAACATTTGACCGTTGAAATTATTCAAATCATGATCTTATTAAGGCTGAGTCGAGAACGAGACGAGGCCCTGGGCTCGGGCCCAGTTGGCCCATGCCTTAAGTCGTCTCTGCTTTCATGCGAATATGGACTGAGCTGGGAACAATCCATATTCACCACATGGACTGATCTGGGAACCCATCGCTGTCTGTGGTCCAGGAAAACATGTTCACTTGTGCCCAACATAAGCAAACCCATCTCTGTGGTTGGTTCAAGGGAGCACACACAACTGGTCATCTTAAATAAAGGCATACATTATGAAAGCATTTGTAAAGTTCTAAATTATTCTACAATTAACCAAATTAATAGTACTGGCCGGAACTATTACCCACTGTGTTATTATTTCTAATAATCTTTAAGGTATATTGAAGCGTTTCTGAAGATTTGTGACTACTGTAACTAATTTTAAACTCTATATTTTCTGATAAATACGAAATATATAAATATATATTGTATATATAAACTATGAGATAAAAAAAATCAATACAATTCATTTTTTAACCTAGATGAAGTAATATATATTTTGCATTAAAATAATGCGAATGACAATAATTTATAAATTTTATATCAGGCTGCTTGAGCATTTAACATTATATGATTAATATTTTTTTTAAGTTTATTCATTCGAACGTTCACTACTTTATAGCCAAACTGAATATAAATCTATCTGAAAAAAAATTATTATTTCTGTTTTCAATAAAATCTTGTTAGTCGTTCCGTAACATCTTCAACGAATTTTCAATATTGTTCTGAGAACTGTATCAAACATTTTTACAAAGTACAGTAAAGTCCCTAAAACTCGGCAATCGATAACCCGGCAGTCCGGATAACGCGGCCACACCCTTGCACCCCACGTGCAAGCCCGTTCAAGGTCCTGCATACATTTTCATGTAGTGTAAATGCTCCATGCCTTCATAAAGTACATATTGTACCTTGGTAAGGGTATTTTGGCAGTTTATTTTCTGTTGAACTCTCAAGCAAACAATACATACAAGTGCAATGCAATCAGAGGCGTCTGAAGAGTCTTTGAGACCCTGGGTCCAAAGAAATCTTAAGATTTTCAGGCCGTGAGCCCCTGTGAAAAAGTGGGCCCTACGTGATATCTTTAAAATTAGACAGAATATAGCATGCATTGTCAAACTTTCGTTTAAATAGTAATTTGAAACAAATAAATGTGCATGACTCACAGTCTCAAAAATCTAGGCACAACCCGGCTCGACCGATAACAGCATTTCGACAAAATGAGTTGAACAATTGTTTATGGTATTATGCCTAGGCCTGGACATGAACAACGGTCATCACATAATACAATCTTACCACTTTTGCCAGTTGACAAGCAGTTTGAAATTCCCTTTTTTTCTGAGAATATTTACGGGAATAATAGTTGACCATTAAAATTATCAGGATCATGATTTTATAAAGACAGAGTGAAGAACGAAACGAGGCTTCAACGGAGGGCGATACCATGGGCCCGTGCTTTAAGACGTCCCTGAATACAATATTTTTTGAGGAAACACTCGTACTTATTTTTTTTTAGTCCCATTCTCGATAACCCAGCTTTTTCACAAACTCGACCGCCTTTTGGTCCACATTATACAGAGTGTTTTTTTTCCAGGTATAGAAGTTTAAGTTGGCATTACTTTCCAAGATGGCGACCGATTTAACAGCTGTCAATTGATTTATTCTCAGTTTGGTTTGGCAGTTCATGAATAGACTCACGCCTGAACAACGCTTTCAAATTGTGCAATTTTATTTCGAAAATAATGGTCGCGAGTTTCATAAGCGAATTTTGTTTAGCGATGAAGCGCACTTCTGGTTGAATGGCTACGTCAACAAACAAAACTGCCGCATTTGGAGTGAAGCTAATCCACAAGTGTATGTCGAAACACCGTTACATCCAGAAAAACTGACTGTTTGGTGCGCTTTATGGGCTGGTGGAATCCTTCTTCAAAAACGATGAAGGCCACAACGTTACAGTCAATGGTGATCGGTATAGAGCCATGATTACTAATTTTTTCATTCCTGAATTGAACAATCATGATGTCCAGGAGCTGTGGTTCCAACAAGACGGCGCAACATGTCACACAGCTCTTGCCACAATCGATTTATTGAAAGACACATTTGGTGACCGCCTAATATCACGTTTTGGACCTGTGAATTGGCCTCCAAGATCTTGTGATTTAACACCGCTAGACTATTTTCTGTGGGGCTACGTAAAGTCATTGGTCTATGCGGATAAGCCACAAACGCTTGACCATTTGGAAGACAACATTCGCCGTGTTACTGCCGATAAACGCCCACAAATGTTGGAAAAAGTCATCGAAAATTGGACGTCCAGATTGGACTACATCCGAGCCAGCCGTGGCAGTCCTATGCCAGAAATCCTATTTAAAACGTAATGCCACGAGATTATCTTTCGAATAAAAAAAAATTCATGTCAATCGAATAATACATCGTTGTTTTATTGCAATTTTTAGTTCTATACCTCTAAAAAAACACCCTTTATATAGGCCGAGTTTTCGGCACTCTACTGTATTAGATTTTAATTGGAATCTGTTTTGGCATTTAGAAATGTATCAGCACAGAAAAAGAATATCGAAACATTTTTCTAACTAAACAAAATTAACTTACTCAATCTGATAAGCAATGTGAATTAGATTTGAAAAATTGAACTTTACCTTATAATTCGCTAAACAGATTTAATAACTTAAAAAGATGTTCATTGAAGAGAGATAAATTTCCATTGAATAATAAGGAAACGAGAGAAAATCGGCTTCATAATTTTGATGCGCAATTTTCTAACGTTCGAGCTAATGCGCTGTTCAATTCACAGATTTTATTTCCCTACAACTGGAGCAAAAAAACATTGTTTATCACTTCATTTATTTAAACAGCTGCTTCAAAAGGTGATCGCCTCCACTAATATTGTCTTCAAACACAATTTCTCCTGTTCTCATTTCGTTTTACAACGCTTAAGAATTTTCACTCTTAAACCGATTGAATCATCTAAAGCACAATGCGATAATTTTTTTTGTACGACTTTCCAGAGTTTACGCAGCCAGCTTTTTATTATTTAATAACACTGCGTCAGAGGGGTATTGTTTACAGGTAATTTAATGTCCAGTTTTAAAAACTTACATACGAAAATTAAGAAGAAAAAAATCACTATAATTTTTATATTATGAATGCTGTAAATTAAGTATTGGCAACACATAGGTGTAATTTAAATTTTAAGAAAGTTACAAGTACAACTGCATTGTATTCTTTCTATGGAATCGCCATCAAAGCTTATAACCCTTTGCCAAATGTTGAGAAGCCGTTGCAGACCATTAACAAGGTGTTGATTTTTGATGTCAGCGACGCACAGTGGGCAATTTTCCCAATCTGGCGCACGGAAATTACTTTATGGCTTTAAAGTCTTCATAATGATATAAAATCATAGTAATTAATGTAAATTGGGTATTCTTTTCTGTTTTTTACTAACAAATAAGGTTAATAGGGTCTTAACTAATTTATATCTAGTTTGAATTTGATCAAGAATAAATGATTGCTGAGAAAAGGTTTCTTTAATTTCGGAATCAGATCGAAGTCACAAGAATTCATATCAGGGGAGTAGAGAGGATTATCCAAGATTTCCCATTGCCACCGTCGCAATAGGAGAATGACATTGTTTGCGACATGACAACGAGCGTTGCCATGCAACACGGTAGGAATATTGCTTTGCTAAAAAAATGGATCAGTCTATCGATGGTCTATGGAAAGGAGACCGCTCAGGATATAAATCTGATGTGTAGGAATGGAGGGCAAATCCATGCTTCGCAAATTCGCAGTCGATTTCCGACCCGAACGTGACGTTTTAACCCATCGTGCAACTGTCCTATACGGCAATGCATTTTAACCACAGGCTTCCAGTAATCTTTGATAACATTCTGTTGCATTCTTGCCACGGCAACATCGAATTTAAGCCATCATGGCTGATCATCTTTTGAAAACGTGCTTTAGAGAAATGGAAACGAAACTCTGCAATTTAACGCCACACAACAACTACCCTTCTAATCAGATTGACTGCTTTTTGCACTCTGCACGTCAACAACAGTGCCACCTCACCGTTTTCATATTGTATTTGAGCATGGCCGCTCTTCTGCTAGTTTCTAGATTAAGTTACCACTATTTAATTTACAGCCCTCATATTAGTATTAGCATCACGGTGAACTTCTACCGTACTTTATTTAACTTTTAGGATCAATTTTTTTTATCATTGCATCGCAATAATGGCTTATCTTGAACTTGATCGCGGTATCCGTGTGGTCACGGTCACCAACTCGTGACCAGCTTTTCGTGAGTTCAAGTCCTAGTGCCACTGAAGACTCGCCGTGAAGAGGAGTTGATACACCTTTTTAATCTAATGTTGCTCAAAGTACTCATATTAGTGTGGAGAGGAAGTTTAAAGAGTAGGGTACCAACACTGATGTCGTCCTCGTCACTTGACCGTGGTTCAAAAGTATGAGGCCGTCACCAATAGCTCTAGTGTTCCTTTGTAGTGAGACGATTATCTGCCCTCACTCATTCATTTATCGTGAGCTTTGCAGCTGTTAAATGGCAGTTTGGTCTTGATTTTATTTAGGCCTACCTAGTGGAACGTACACTCCCGCATCGCAGAGGAGCCCAGAATTCTAAAAGGCCCAAAGCCTGACTGACTAGTAACTCTTTGTAGGATTCGGTTTTGGGCACAAAACCTGATTTTTCAGGGGGATCCTAATATTCTCCGTTACGTCACTGAGTGGAACAATAGATGTTTCATAATGTCCAGCTGAACCAAATCTCAAAAAACGTATGGTATATTCCGGCGTGTAACATGGGCCGCGGTAGGCTAGTGGTCAAGGTCACGGACTTGTGACTGGCGTGTGTGGTGTGGAAGCTAGGAGAGGGGGTTCCAGTTCAGGTGTCGTTACGTCACTTGATCATGGTTCAAAATTACGAGATCCATCGCCTAAAGCCCTCGAGTAACTGAATAAGGCGTCGTAAATGTTAACTCGCTCTCTCACCCGGTGCGTATAACACGTTCATTTATTCGAGGTTTCATCCCAAGCTTTTAAAAAAATGGTACACTTCTAGAACTACAACTCTAAGTTCAAAAGGTATGTCATTTATTTTAAGTAAACAATGCATTTAGATACATATAGAAGTCTAATTTTTTTTATGCAAATCTTTTTTTTTATTTTTAAATCTATTCATTTTATACCTGACGTGTAGCGTATGCTACGCACCCGTAAAATTTGATATTTCTTTGCGTTAAAAGTGCGTGTTATACGCCAGATTATATGGTATATCGCTTGTTAAAAAGGAAAAGCTTGAGGTATTTGTTCATCTATTATCTCTTATCTGAAATAAAATTCAAGGTTGTCTAGTTCCAGTTTGATGTTGAACATGCAATAAAAAAAAATCTCGCGTATCCGTCTTATATTGGAAAATTTTACTCGTATGTGTCTTGATGTGTTTTATGAGTTTTGTGAAAATCTTGTGTAACTATTTATCCTACTTTCAAGTAATAAACATATTCAAAAGTACATTTTTTTGTAATAAAATTTTATAAGATTTGATAAATATATATTTATCCGATAATGTACGAAACATTTTTTTAAACTGAGTTATGATGATTTTTTTATGGTTTTCAGATTGCTTCGTAAATTATATATAAAAAAAAGCTAACATTAAGAGAAAAAAAATATCAAAATGGGAAAAAATTACTCTAAATAAATGTTTTTGAAAGACTTTTTAATTTTTGAACATTTATTTATTACCCTACTATTTATCTTTGAAATGACCTCAAAGATAAAAGATATTTAAATTTTTACAAAAAATTGAACATTTTATCTTAGTCACTACATGAAATCGCTTTAAAAAATACAGTTGGACCTCCATTTTTTTCGAACCTCTATTTTGCGAATCTCTCCATTTTACGAACTTTTTCCTGGAACCAAGCACAAAAAAATATATTGAATATATGAATTTCTGTGTAACGAATTTTCCACATAACGAACATTTTTCGGGATTTAGCGACTTCCTTTAAATAGAGGTCTGACTGTACTTGTTGTATTTATACGAGTTGTATATTTGGTAATACAATGATTTTTTAAAAAATTAAATCAAAATCTTTCTAATATTATACAAAACATATAAAAAAAATTCTAGTTGATTATATTTACAACCTTTAATGCTTTTCAGTATGCCTGTTTCAAATTATTTTCTGACAAATAAAAAAAACGCATTATTCGTAAAAACGCGTTTAAAAAGTTCGTAATCCCCTTTTACTATAAAACAGTTGTATCTTTCGTGTAAGTAAACGGAAAAAAAATACTTATTATTTTTATAAACCCAATAAACTGGTCTACATCATTGAACTACAAAACATTTTTTGTTCTTTTTTTAAAAAAATCCGAGATTTTAGGGTAATCGGATACCTTAAGCAAATTTATATAAAAATTAGGCATTATCTTTTTTATCTATCGATATATTACGTGTACTAAGGTGAATCTCTCTCTCTCTCTCTAAGAAGTAATTGAAAACAGAGACAAAAAATGATTCAAAAGTTTGAGACAATTGAGAGGTCGTCATGTTTCCCTAGATATCTTCAAATGATTTCTTTTTGGTTTGACTCTCTTTCAAGCATATTTCGACAGATTTTGATACTACAGTGAATTTACATTATTTTACATTTATTACAAATTAAACTTTTTATTCCATGTAAAAGGTTTGCATAACAGAGCAGCATTGAGTCTCACTGAAACTTCAAAAGCTTTAATCGGGAATAGCAATCGTAGTATGCTGTGTACATAATAAGAGCTAGAAAGGTAAACGCAGTGTACAGGGTGCCCCAGGACTATACGAACGAGCTTTATGGGGAGGTAGAGGACATCACAAGGATTCAAATTTGTATGCAACCCATGGTTAGAAAAATCTTCGCTCGGCGCTAGGTGGGCAAGAGCATTGGAGGAAACAGGCCTGCATTACCACACTCATTCCAGCTCTCATCGCCCTCAGATAAGTATTGAACGTTTTATGAACTCCGAGATGGAAGATATGCACCTGATTTATAGATAGGGAGAAGAAAATGCACGAGCAGTTCAAAGATTGTACTGCGAAAGGTACCCATAGAGGGATGCACCGGACCGCCAGATGTTTATTAATTTGTATGAATATGGATCATTACGAGGTAAGAGGCATAGAAAAGCAGGCCAAGAATTACTCGAACGGTCAGCATGGACAAAATGTATTAGATACCTTTCAAAAGAATACGAGTACTAGCTTATACGAGCTGCCATTGGAGGATCGCGGAAGAGTTAGTGTTCATATCGTGTTTTGCAACGTGAAGGTTTACTCACATATCATCTTCAAGGAATACCGTCACTGTTCAACACAGATTATACTGTGTCTGCGCGTTTTGCACGGTGATATCTCGACCGATGTCGCCGAGAAACGTATTACCCATCCTACATTTTATTTACGGATGAGGCGTATTTTACACGAGATATCACCGTGTGTGTTCAAACACCCCAATGCACATTTATCAGTTGATGAGAATCCCGACGACAGATTGCATGCTGTCCAACATCGCTTTTCAGTACAGGTTCGGGTTGGTGTGGTCAACGACCTCTTTGTTGTGCCTTACTTGTTGACAACATTTCGAACATCTGCAGATTATCTCATCTTTTTTCAAGAACTGCTACCCAACTTACTTGACTCTCTGCCACAGTTTGTCAGACACCATAAGTAGTTTCAACATGATGGGACACCTCCCAATTATGGCAGATGTGTTCGTGAACATTTGAAACAGGTGTTTTTGGTCACCGATATATTTGGCGTGGTGGATGGGTTCCCTTGCCACCACGATCTTTCAATTTAAGCAACGTAGGTTTCTTTCTTTGAGGTGCACTGAAAAGTATTGTGTACACAACACCTGTGGATTCACAATTGGATCTGGTTGTAAAAATCATCTGTGCTAATGCGGATATCCAATAAAATCCAAATGTATTTGTGCGAGTCCATCAATTAGCAATGGTGTAACGCAGGGGTAATTAACCTTATTTCCCGTCTGGGCACATCTGACAAACAGGAAATTACTGGCAGGCACAGTTAAAAAAGAAATATTAAGAATTGTTATACTTTTTTTATTATAATTAAAAACTCAAACTCAGTGGCGCAACAATCCATAAGGGCCAGGGCCTAATGTGCCCATAACCATTAATGTGCATAACCATTGGGCGCTGAGGTGCATGAGCAGATGTCCCAATGAAGTGGTCAGTCTGAAGCGAGACCCCCAGTGTTTAAGTCTCCAAGCAAGCTTGGTACTCATTTATCGACCCACTGCAGCAAGGATGAAAGGCTGAGTTGACCTTGTCCAGCCCAGGAATAGAACCCGGACCTGTGGTGTGGAAGCGCGATACCCTACCACTCGACCACCGGGCCTCTTTTATTACAATCATATGCATCATAAATAATATCATGTACAAAAAAGGTAACGAAAAAAATTCAAAATAGTTATATTTAAGGCGATTTTTGGAATTGCATGTTATCCACGAATTTTTCAAAATCAGGTGCATGTGAGATGATATTCCCAATCTTAAAGCATCTTCCAGATAGCTATAGTTAAGTCGAAATCTGATTGTTGATTCAATTGAGTTCACATTGTTGAAAAAAACGATTCACATAAATATGTGGGACCGAAACAGGACTTTTAAATTGTGTAGCGGAATACAGGTTGGCTACGGTTGATATTGATATAAAGTACTGCTTGTAAAAAGTGCTACACCATTAAGGAATCATCAGAATTAAAAGAAATTTAATACACAAACGACTTATATTAGTATAAATAAATGACAAAAGTTTCAAGCAAAAAAACAATATTACGTGTCCGAAATCATTATTTGGTGTAGCTACCATGCGCTGCAATAAGTGCTGCTATACGACGTGGCATGAAGTCAAACAGATTTTGAATCTCTTCTTGTGAATGAGAATTCCATATTGCTTGTATGCGCAGCAGAAGTTCGTCTTTTGAAGCTGCAGGACGCGAATCACGAGCGAGATGCCGACACCAAATCCCACACGTACTCAATAGGCAACATATCCGGCGAAAAAGCAGGCCAAGGAAGAAGTTGTATGTGTTGGGCTGAACAGAAGTCTCGTACAGTCTTTGCAACATGTTGGCGTGCATTATCCTGCTGAAAAATAGCTCCAGGGATGCCTTAAAGGAAGGGAACAATTTCAGGCTGTAGCACTTCACGGACGTACCTGATACTTTTGAGATTACCCTCAGTTCATAGTAAATTGGATCGTCCATGAAACGAAATCGCACCCCAAGCCGTAACTCCGGATGTTAGGCCACTACGTCGTTCGATAACACACCCTGGAAGGCAGCGTTCACCGGCATTGTGTCTAACACGAATGCGACCATCAGGGTCCCACTAATTGAAGCGTGATTCATTGGAAAAGACAAATTGGTTCCAATCAGTTTGCCAGGCTCTGTGCTCAAGAGCCCATTGCAGACGCAGCCATAGATGGTTTGCCGTGAGGGGGATCCTGTATAAAGGCACCTTTGCACGCAATCCACGGTGCAGCAGACGTTGACGAAGCCGGCATTAGTACACCCGTAGCAGTAGATCTTCGTACTGCCAACTGCCTGGAGGAAGCTGTACGGTCATTCACCACCATGGTGTCGATCGTCGCGCGCTGACGTCACCTTCGTCGTCCACTGCCAGTTTTTTTTTAGTTGTTCGGTGCTCGTCGATCCACTGCTTCCAAACTCGTATCACTGTGGAACTGTTCCGCTGCAGTTCTGAATACCACATTCTCACCACTGAACTGTTCCGCGCTATACGAGCGAGCTCCTATTACACGATAGGAAAATCCTCCTTCTCAAAGACCGATAATTCTCCCCCGTTCAAACTCAGTAAGTTGTTGGAATTTCTCCTTATTTCGCCGTGGAGACCTACTTAGGACCTACCGTGGAGACCTACTACCGTGGAGACCTTAGACGTTCGCCACTAACAAATAATCATTAACTGTTTTTAACGTCCCACTACAGCCCTCTATTTATATGCTTTCAGCATCAGTTCAGAGGGCGCTGCGAACGCCACGCATGCGCGGTGGCTCTTAATCTTTACTATATTACGTAACATCCTATAATTGATATTTGCTGCAAAGTTCATTTAATTCTGATGATTCCTCCATGGTGTTGCATTTTTTATAAACAGCAGTGTGATATATAGTGTATATAGTCACGGATGTACAAAAATAGCTTTGGGGGCACACTGCTGCCCGGCGGTACGAGGTTAAGAGCCCCTGGTGTAATGCATGCATCGCAAGTAATGGTAAAAACTTTGAACATCTTTTGAGACATTTTCACTCATCATCTACCCCAGCGTTTCTCAAACTGTGGGGCGCTCCCCCTTGAGGGGCGAGAGAACTCTACGAGGGGGCGCGAGCAAATTAAAAAGTCGAAGACAGAAGATTATTTGAAAAAAAATTAATTTACTGAAAGTAAAACAAAATACATAATAAAAAATAAAATACACATTTACACTGATATATTACACTTATAAATGTATCAGTGCTACACAATGCATATTATAATTAATTTAACAATACTAAGTTAAGAACGTTTATAAATACCAGTGACCCCCCATGGGATTGTCATGTACAAAATTATATACAAAAAGTATATATAAAACACTTATCATGATAATGTGTACGGTTTATAATAAATTCTTTAACTACCAAATAAAGATTACACTATTAGTGCCCCAATGCCAACCGTTTTCCACACGTTTTCGCGCGTATAAGATATATTGGGGGGGATAAAAAGTAAATAATCTGAAATAAGTAAATCCTTCGCAAACATTGTCAAAGTCCTTTTATTACATTCCAAAATTTTATGGATAGCATTGCACAGAAAAGATCGTACTTCGGAAAAACGTATATATACGTCAGGGGAAATTAATGCTTTGGCTAAGAGAGACGTTTATATACGCTGGTGTCACTAAAGGGGTTAAAGTCGTATCGTATTTTTAGCATCAGAGTATAATATTAATGAATTCAATACACTGTTGTTATATGAGGGGGGCGCGATGAAAATTATGATCGAATATTGGGTCGCGAATATTGAAACTTTCAGAAGCACAGATCTACCCACAGCACATGTAATATCTTTGACCAATAAATATTTCAGATTCTCTCCATCTTTTGTGTTCACTTCCTTTCTTGTAACTCGGGGGTGGGCAGACTTTTACATGGCACGGTCTACTTTTAATTTTTTCAAGGGGTTGCGGTCCCCCATGTGACGTAGGTGCGATGAGCAAAAAACAAAAGCTCAACACAAATATTTGTATTATAACAATAATAAATACAGTGCGTACTCACCTACATAACTACAGCAGAAAAACTTACTCTTTTAAAACTACGTTTTAAGTAAAACGCAAAATGCGAACATAATAAATATAGACTTAAATTTAATATTAAATGGTGCCTTTTCAAACAATTCACAATTCATCACAAATTGAATAATTTTCACTTCAAATTAGTTCTTATAGCTCTCGTCTCAAGAGACGACTTAGTCTTCATTTTATCCGCCCCAATCTTGAATACCTTGGTAGATAATTACTAATTGCTAATCTTACACTGTATTCTAAGTGGTCGTCTGTGAAACGAGAATATGTTGTCTTCAGTGGCGCACACAAGGGGGGTCCTGGGGGGTCCGTCCCTCAACAAAGCCCTTGATATTTTTTCCGATTGATTATTCTAAGTATATAGTACGTAAAATTTAATTAAGTATTTGTTATTAATGATTAATTTTATTAATTAATAATAATTATTTACTCAAAAATTAGTTTATTATGTTTTGTTCCCGAAAATCGACAAAATCAAAAGGAGCATGATACAAGAATGGTGAACTTTCGACCCCGGACCCCCTGAAAAATTCTTGTGTGCGCTACTGGTTGTCTTTATTATATTCTTCGTTGAAAATGTAGATTCTCACAGGTAGATAGAGCGAAAGAACGATGTTAAATGAATTGCAGCTTTTTTTAAATTTGGGATACTTCAACTAATAGATTCCAAAAGTTATTCTTCACAAATTACGTCCTTTAGAAAGAGAAAAACTTCGTTTTCCTCGAGAGATAAAGAGAACATGTAACATATATTTAGTTATATTTTTCACATCAACATTACTAAGCGGATAACCCATGGATGCAGCTTTTGTGTGATTCTAGTCTAGTAAATTCTTGAAAACGTCTCTCAAATTTGAGTTGGAGTTTTATTCACGGGTCTTTCTATTATCTTGATAAGTATCTGCGTTTCTTTTAGTATGCGCGTCTAAAGTTTTATGTGAAGACGGTCACCCAAAAATGTCTTGGTGGTCCACTGGTCAACCGCGATCGACTTAATGCCCACCCCGGTTGTAACTGTTATACTACTTTTCCATGATATTTCCGACCATGGTTTGCAGTGCAAATCGGAATCCTTGTGATGTCCCCTACTTCCCCTTAAAGCTTGTCCCAATAATTCTGGGACAAGCTGTATAATTTGGCGCAATATTGAATTTTGCCATTCCTTAGTAAAGTAATATACAGAGTGTTTTTTTTCAGGTATAGAAGTTTAAGTTGGCATTACTTTCCAAGATGGCGACCGATTTAACAGCTGTCAAGTGATTTATTCTCAGTTTGGTTTGGCAATTCATCATGAATAGGCTCACGCCTGGACAACGCTTTCAAATTGTGCAATTTTATTTCGAAAATAATGGTCGCGCTCGCGATTTTCATAAGCGAATTTTGTTTAGCGATGAAGCGCACTTCTGGTTGAATGGCTACGTCAACAAATAAAACTGCCGCATTTGGAGTGAAGCTAATCACAAGTGTATGTCGAAACACCGTTACATCTAGAAAAACTGACTGTTTGGTGCGCTTTATGGGCTGGTGGAATCCTTCTTCAAAAACGATGAAGGCCACAACGTTACAGTCAATGGTGATCGGTAAAGAGCCATGATTACTAACTTTTTCATTCCTGAATTGAACAATCATGATGTCCAGGAGCTGTGGTTCCAACAAGACGACGCAACATGTCACACAGCTCATGCCACAATCGATTTATTGAAAGACACGTTTGGTGACCGCCTAATTTCACGTTTTGAACCTGTGAATTGGCCTCCAAGATCTTGAGATTTAACACCGCTAGACTAGTAAAGTCATTGGTCTATGCGGATAAGCCACAAACGCTTGACCATTTGGAAGACAACATTCGCCGTGTTATTGCCGATATACGGCCACAAATGTTGGAAAAAGTCATCGAAAATTGGACGTCCAGATTGGACTACATCCGAGCCAGCCGTGGCAGTCCTATGCCAGAAATGATATTTAAAATGTAATGCCAGAAGATTATCTTTCGAATAAAAAAAATTCATGTCAATCGAATAATACATCGTTGTTTTATTGCAATTTAAAGTTCTATACCTCTAAAAAAAACACCCTTTATTAATATATTGCTACATCCTTTACACGCTTTTTTTTTCACTTTTTCTACGCTGGTTTGCGGGATGTAATTTTTTGTATTAAAATCTTTTAAATATCTTTCAATATAAAAAAAGTTTAAGTAAATTAGTTCTTGTTCTGCCGGCTGGGTGGCGTAATCGGTTTGTCGCTGGCCTTCTGTACCCAAGGTTGCGGGTTCGACCACGGCCTCCGGTAGATTTTCCTGTTGTAGAAAATCGACAGAGGCAACGTCGTATGATTATACGGCATGAAAAAGATCCCTTGAGTGTCCGTTTGGCTTTAATGCTCTCGGCAAAATTAAATTCCGAAGCGCAAATTTCGCATCGGCAGAGATTAAGTGCCTCCCTCTGGGGAAGAAACTGGGTGTCAAAATTACTTGCGGTCATTGGTATCGCCTAAATGGCACCGCACTCAAAAGTGATACCAGCTCCTGGGGAATGTACTAAGTCTGCAAAGGTAGAAATACCAATACGCAGCCCCATAAAGAAAAAAAATTCACATTATTCTATATTGTGTTAATTTCGCCACTTGGAGCCATCCAATAAATTATTATTATTATTTTATGGGCTTTCTACACAAATTTAATATAGATGACGAATTTATAAAAAAAAAAATAAATTTATATATAATAAACATAATATATTGTAACGCTTTCAGCTTCTTGTAATTATTACGTTATTTTTTCCACAAGAATTTTATATTACCTTTGTTATACTGCAATAAATTTTTCGTTTGAAATTATATTCGTATTCCATTTCCCACTCCTCGATTTCAGCTTTTTATTCTCGTAAAATGATAGCAAAAGTAAATATCTTGTGTAGTGTAAAATAGAAAAATACATACGTTCACACACACACAGTTTTAAAATAACGCATAGTTCAGTTTTTAAATTTTAAAGACGTAATATTACAAAAGGATATGCTTGTTACATAAGCACGCAATATTAATCTTTGGACGTTTCTCTATCCTAAAGTTCTGTTGTGAAATGCTTGTTGATGGGTTCTTATCTTGGCATAGGAAAAGTTGGGATGAAATCGCGGGATTTATGATTCCATCGTCCATTTAAAAAGAACTGCAGGAATTGTGATCCAAAGTTATTTTATTTAAGATTATTTGTTAAGGGACACACATCGCATGAGTGAATATCAACGTCGCACTGTTCAGCTACACGAGGGCTTTTGCAGACGGACCGCATAATTTTGAACCATGGTCAAGTGACGAGGACGACTCCTGAGCTGGCACCCTACTCTCCTAACTACTGCACCAAAAGGGACACATCGCTATTCAGATACTAATAAAAATCAATTGATATCATCATCGATAACCAAAGTTTCACATCTTCCCTTCTCGTATACGTTTTTGTTCGGTGTGGCCGCGGTAGCCTAGTGGTCAAGATCATTTACTCGTGACTCGCATGTCATGCATTTGTGACTAGTGCCGTTGAAGACCCGCCGTGCAGAGGGGGCTTTTGCCCGCAAAATCTGTCGAGCCTTAAATGTTCACCCGTTGGTGTCGTGCAGAAGTTAGGAGAGCGAGGGTCTCAGCTCAGGTGTCTTCCTCGTCACTTGATCATAGTTCAAAATTACGAGATCTATCGCCAATAGCTCTCGTGCAACGTTAATATAACTCTCACTCTCTGTTCGGTATTTTTTTTCCTTTGTCTCCCTACACTTATCCGTTCTCCTGCTGCAACACACTCGTATAGCTGAACAGTGCAACGTTAATATTCAATCAATCAATCAAACCCACTGCGACACAGCTATTGCCAGACACGAGACCACAGATCTTTATATTTAATTTTCAACATTAAATATAATAGTTTCTCAGGAATCTTTTTCCAACAAAAAGGAATTATAGATACCCAAATTACTAACATCCAAAATTAACCAGAAATTACATAAATATTTTTAAAAATAGTTAGTCGTTGTGTAAAAAAAGAATCAATTCGTTTTTATACAGAATTCGTACGTAAAATTCTGAACAATAATAGGGTAGGTATCTAAAAATTTGATTTCATCAACAAAAACTCGATCTGTGGCTTTTTTATTATAAATAAATCATTACATTTTAAAAATAATTACTTTAATTTTCAAAAATTAAATTTTGTAGGGCATTGATTTAAAAATCTTACAATGTAGCAGTTTTATTTCTGTTTTCACCAACATTTATTGCATGTGATTTTTATTATTATTTGTTGAATGTTTAGATTACACTACTAAAAATGAACGTAATATCCTAAATCAGCGGTTCTTAAACTTTGTGGGATCACCGCTGCCCCATTTTATCCATCAACCGTGGACCCTTCCCCCCCGCAAAATTTGAAACATTCCTCCCCAACTTAATATTCTTGATCAAAATACAAGTTCTAGTAGAATTTTTTCATTGGGAACAATTTAGGAATCTGGTCTAGTGTAGCACATATTTCAATTTTCCCGCGAGACCTTTTAAAGTCTGTAAAAATTATAGTTTAAAAAAAAAACCCAAACACACCTTTTATATTTAATCGAACTAAATTGTCACTTAAACGTTTAGTCGCCAAATCTGGAAATGGTTTCTGAAATTAGTCACCAGATGCGGGATGGGATCTGAAAATTGGGAAATCGTTAATCCTGATGATTCTGATCAGGACAATGGAATAAAATTATTAAGTTATTGTATTGCCATCGGTCCTGGACAAGTAAGCAAAACTTCGAATTAATCTGACCTTTTAAAGTGGGTACAAATTGAGTTCAAAGATTCCGTTACATACAAGTGAAGCTTATAAAAGGGTGTTAAAAAAGAGGGAAACCTCAACGTTACATGAGAGACACCGCGAACCCCCTAAAAAGGCCCTGCGGACTCTCCCAGGTGTTCTCGCGTACTTCAGTTTAAGAACCGCTGTCCTGAACATCTTATTTGCTTAAAGTATCCAACTACCCTAAAATCATAATTTTTTTCAAAAATTGACCATTTTTTTATTTTATTTTATAGGTCATCTTATTAGTTTAATAAAAACACCAAGCTTTTTATTTTCCATTCACTAGAACAAAAACTGCAAGTGTTTTAACTAAAGAAGGTGCCATAACTTTACACAAGATGTCAAACTTTAAAATGCGTTTTACTCGAAATGTGTTTTTTTTTTTTTTTTTTCGAAAAATTCAAACGGGGACAGCGATTGCTCAAAAAGTTTTGAAAATAATTTGCTGAAATTTTTTGTGAATGTTTTGTGTAAAAGTAGAAGTTTTATGACTCAGATTTATCAATCACTGTTTTATTTCAAAATTTACGGTCCTTTATGTGAATATAATCACTGTTTTTTTTAAGCAATTTCATATAGTCACTAAGATAGAATGCTCTATAGATTTTGTAAAAATTAAAATATCTATTATCCTGAAGGTCATTTTAAACATGAATAACAAAATAACGCATAAAAATCGAAAAATTGAGAAATTGTTCAAAAAATTTTTGTACAGAGCGGGCTCCGTTCAGGAGTGCAGCCACCGCCGTATCAGCCGTATCAATGATACGGGGCCCCCAAGCTTCAGGGGTCCCAACATGTGTAACTACAGTCTCACTAACAGGGCACCAAATCTAAAAAAAAAAGGGTCCCTAGGGAATTTTGATACAGGGACCTCTCAGAGCTAGCCAGTTACCGCGTTTATATAATTTTTTGTACATTTTCACCAGTTTTTTCCTCTTTTATAATAATATTCTTTTTTCTGTTTTCAAATTTATTATTTTTTCCTTAAAATATACTAAATGAATCTAAAAATCACAAAAAAATCCCCACGTCTCCATTTTTTCACAAAAAAGTTGTCGCAGGTAGTTGGATACCTTAAGATAGATACTTTGCGAAAATTCATAATTGCAATGAATCATCGTTAATAAATATTTGTTTCTACTAAAATTGTATCTCTACAATGCATTAGAATTGTGTTAAATGGACTTAATTATTAAACGATTACTTAACTGAAGAAGACAGACAATATATCTAAGTCAACAAGGTCTGAGTTGCCAGATGAGGTTAAGCCTTGAGATACTGAAAATTCGAACAAATGGCTAAAATATGAAAATTGGTCCTATTAAACAATTTTAAATTTAGTTACGTTTTATTTTTCTAACATTCATTAAATATCATTTTTCACTAAACATGTTTACTAATTGAAAAGAAAAAGTATTTAACACGTAGAGTAAATCTAAAGTATAAAATAGAATTAGCAAGGTTTTCTTTTTTACGAAATGGATACTTAGTTTTGTTATTTTAAACGATATTTTTTATTAGATTAAGTCTTGTATCATTTTTTATAAAAGTATTTTAACCAATTAGGGTAAATTTATTGTACATAATGTCCTATCGTTACTTCAAGGGTAACATTGTTTTGCTTTTTAAAATGTAAACAACTAAGGGCGCCTATTAAAATAACAGGAAGATCGATATCCGGTGTTTATTAAAAGAACTCAAGGAAAGCTTTAATTTTCTTCGAAGTGTATCTGAAAGCAATTTTTTTTTTTCATTCTTCCATTCGAATTATGCTCTGATAGAACAGTTTTTCATTCAATTGCTGTACAATTCTGATATATAATATTCAAATTCGTGTAAAAAATTATTTTTTTTATTCATGATTATTTTTTTTCAAGAAATTTATTTAAAAATATAATAATGTATCACTAAGTAAGTGAACTTCAGTAAAAAATTTTTTTTTACCCTCTGGCGTAGCTAGTCTTGAGTGGGCCTATATCAAAATTACTTGGGGGTCCTTCTAGTGGCCCCTTAACATTTTAAAATTGTTTCACTTACGCATATTGGGGCCTCTTTAACTTCAGGGCCCTGTATCATTCATACGGTTGATTTGGCTGTAGTAACGGCCTTTATTTTTACCAAGATATTTATTTGAAAATTTTTAATTATTTCATACATTCCTATCTCATTAAATAAATTAGATTAAAACCTTTGACTTGATTTCTCTGGGTTTTTTTTTGGTTGCTTGGACATAATAAGATGGCGGATTCGTCTTTCTAGCCAACAAAACAGACAAAATTCTACAAAACTCTTAATTAAAAAATAAATTAACTCAAACTAAAATCCGTAGTCTTAAAATATCTTACACTTATTTAGTTTTAGAAATTTTCTTAAAATATAATTAAATTTGAATAACTGTGTTATTATTTCTAATTGTAAAATAATCTAAATATTTATTGCTCTAAATCAGTGATACTCATCCTGTGGCCCACCGGGCCTTTTTAAGTGGCCCAGTCAGGGCCCATTTCTTTGAGAAATTCATTTATTTATGAAAATTTGGTGGGAAATTCTTTGTGAAAAAATAAAATATATCAACTTTGCTTTTTGTTGTCGATGTCGTATGGGTGCGAATTTATATTCTGATTTGTGTGATAATAGACAACAGAGTGGAGTAGCGACCATTTTATGAATGGAACTAATTTATAACTATTTTTCATATCTTACAAGCGAAAAATATTTGAAGAAAATATATTGTTTCATGACGATTGGGAGGTTGATTACTTTGTAGGGAAAAACAGGCATGGGGTTCAGAAATAGTTTGATTTGTCACGAAAGTGTATTTAAAAAATACCAATAAACTGTAATCGTTCGATGACATTTTTCCTCGAAGATCTCTTTCAAGAGATGATAAATAAGTTTTCTTGAATAACTTCTACAAGAGCAAAATAGTGTTTTGTCAGTGGTTGTATCACAGAGCTAACAAAGGCACCCTATAAAAATTGTTATATTATTTTGTAATCATACGAAACCATTCACTGATGCAGAAGTTGTGATTCTTAAATGCTTCCAATTTAGAAAAAATCAGTGACAAAAATAAAAAAAATATTTTTAAAAAAAGCAAAATAGGGGGGAGTTTTAATATTTTATAATCAATTTCCACATTTTAAATTTTCTATGTTATCTTGGTCTTAAAGCATTTCTCGTCCCCCTCCCCCTCCATTAATCCTGAAGTTGCGGCTCGCGTGAAATAAGTAACATATGTATGTGTGTGTGTGTGTGCGGCCCGGCAGAAAAAGGGTTGAGTACCCCTGCTCTAAATTGCTTGCTATCTAAATATATATTTACTACTAAGCTATACTAATCAATAGAAGGATACGAATTAATGATAGCGTTTCAATAAATATGATTCTTGTTCAAAAATATAATTTGATTGACTCTTTTTACATCGTATTTTTCTAAAACTTTATATTTTTCTTTGTTACAAAACAATTTTAAAACGAATTGTCGTTATTTTGAAAAAATCAAATGATCAATTTGAATTTTAATAAAAAATTGAATTTTTTCCCTGCCGGAATAAAATGTACACCATTCATCCGGCTCTTCAGTAATCTTTTTTCTTTTCTTCTAATTTTCTTCAAAGTTTGTTTCTTTTTTTATTCTTATTTTTATTTAGGATACAATCTTTCAGTATTTAGTTTCATTGTTTATGCAGCAATGCATATCAAATATTTTCTTTAAAAAATGAACCAAACTATATACGTATCTTTCCTCTGTAAACGTAAAATCATAACTGTTATATAAGGAATCCGTTTCTTTTATCCTTTAATTTTTCTCTTTTATTCTTCCTTCCTTGTCCATTTTATGACGTCTGCGATTAATTTTTAGTTTAGTTCTATTCGCGAGAAGCTATCTCATTATTTTGAGTTGTCATTCGAACGATCAATACTTACTGAAGCTAACTTTAAACAAAGTAATTAAAATTATTCTATCACAAGAATACAATCTAAAATATCTTTCGAACTTCCGATTTTGTAGGGTTAAAATACATAGCTTTTAAAAATAGCATTCTTCGAGACCATTTTGTTTTCAAAATTTTCACTTAGTAGCCTTCAATTCGACTTCGCAGTCGGTTATCTCGTGTTGCTACGTATAAGAGAAACGAGGAGGGAAAAAAAAAAAGATTTTGAACAAAAACAGTCTGACACTCCTCCTCGAACTGACAGGTCCTTGTCCTTGATCAAATCCCGGGATTTGTTGACGATCGCTTACTGGAAAGAAGAAAAAAAACTATACACGAGTGCTGTCGAAAACACACGAACAGACTTCGAACTTGGTTTCATAGGGGCTTGATAAGTGCATGAGAAAAAAATTAATGAAATATAAAATAAGAATATAATCCACGAGATGTTTTTCAAGATTACAATAACGGCCTCATTATTTCAGCAAGTTCTTCACATGTATTTTATTTTGTGTACTTAAGAGTTCTTCAGTTATCTCATTCTGAATGAATAATTTTTAGAAAAATGTTTACAAGAGAAAATATACGAGTTCTGTAAGAATTTAACGCATTGTGTTAACGCAATTAACACAGTGAAAATAAAGCATTAATGGGCTAAATTCATGACGGTCACGTGGTAAATGCAATCACGTGTTCTCCATTTATTTTAAAACGATATTAAACTTAAAAGCATGCTGTTCTGCTTGTAAACTTTAGATGAAATTTCAAATTTGATAACTGGATAAAGATGGTAACGAAAAAAAAGATTTATTACAAGTGCATTTTGTTTACCCATGTGTATTATTGTTGTCGGCAAATACCGTATTTACACGAATCTAAGCCGCGCCATTTTTCCAATGTTAATGCTACTGAAAATCGGGTGTGGCTTAAAATCGAAGGTAAAACATTTGTTGAATGGAAGAAATTGAGTTTCAACCTTTTTCAAAAGGCAAAATACAACCTTCCATTCTGGCCACTGACATCGATGACTTATCCTATTCCAAAAGTTTATCTTCAGTGTGTGTGTAAATTTGTCTATCCTAAACATCAAAGATATCGGTAATACTATCAAGACGAGTTCGCTATAACGCAAGTATGAAAATGGAGGTAATTTTAAATGCGGGGAAAAAAACGGAAACAGAGCAGCGGCCACTGAAAATTCGACACGGATGAAACGAATATACGTCGATGGCGTAAGCAAATTGATATAATTTTTGCTTGTAAATGCTCATCAGTCTTTAATATAATTCATTTACATTCTTCTATAATACATTATTTTTAAAACATGTTGCATAACAAATGGATTGAATGGCATGGAAGACGACAACGT
This sequence comes from Trichonephila clavipes, assembly GCA_019973935.1. Lineage (NCBI taxonomy): Eukaryota > Metazoa > Arthropoda > Arachnida > Araneae > Nephilidae > Trichonephila > Trichonephila clavipes. The sequence continues at coordinate 217,382 of BMAU01018390.1, forward strand.
TTGAGAAAATGGCGATGCCAGCACCAGTTACGAACTCAACTGTGACAAATGGGAGTGACGAATCATTTTCGAAACATGATACTGACTATTAGTAAAGTCATAGGTTCATGTATGTATTAGAAGGTTTTTAATCCTGGTAAAATAAATTGATTATAACTTCTTATTATTTCTCATTAAAGTGTTTTTTAATTTCTTAAGTATCGTATATTGATGAACCCATGTAGAAAATTAGGGGTGTGGCTTAGATTCGACGGTGGCTTTGATTCGAGTAAATACGGAATGTACTTTTTAAAAGTAAGTTTCTGTAGAATGTAAAATTTGGCAACAGCGATGCCGATGATCTGATTAGCTGGGAATACGTGATTGCAACTTTCATGTGACTACGGCATTTCATGAATTTAACCCATTCTGACTTATTATCAATGTATTTCTCTTTGTCATACTAACTTTGAAGAGATATAACAAAATAAATTAAACTGTCACATAAAATCAAATCTAAACATAGAAAATTAATTGAAAGGATTGGAGTTAAGCGCCCGCTATCGTCTTGATTTTAAATAAACGTATCCATGGCAACTTGAAATTATTTTTATCAATAATTCAGCGCGTCCAAGATATCGCCTTCTGAGTAACTATGGAAACAAAAAAAACTTTTAGTATTTGGTTTACCGCTTGATAGCGTCTTTATTACTGAGTTGTTCTTAGAATAGTTTGTTTTTGAGCTGTCAGCTTTTATGCAGTTCGAATTCTGATTTCTTTGTGTTCGATAATGTGCGAATATTTTCCTTCCCATATTAGGGGTTTTGTTTTCAACTTGCCCAAAATATATATGTTTTTTATACATCTAACCAGCATGAACACTATAATAAAATGTATTCTTTGCAGAAGCGCTAGCTCTTACACAACTATACTAAGGCAGTTAGACACGTTTCAAGACATGGGCCAACTGAGCCCAGGGCCTTGGCCTTGTTAGAGACCCTCGGCCCAGCTTCAATAGTATCATGATTCACATGATTTTTATCGTTAAAAGTTATTCCCGGGCATATTCTCCGAAGAAATGGGAATTTCTGGGAATTGTATTCCAACTGGCAAAAGAGGCAAAACTGCATATTTATGTCATGTTCATCATCCTGTCCAGACCTAGGTCTATCCACATACACTACTTTCTAGTCGAAATGTGGCAGTCAGTTTGTGCCTAGATTTGTGAAATTGTGAGACGCATATTTATTTGCTATAGGTTACAATTTGGACGAGTATTTGACAACGTATGCTTAAGTACCAAGGATGAGTATTAAGCAAATCGCGATCGACCGGAGATTTTGGGGTGACCGCCTTTACTAAGGCCTAAGACAAGCATACTAAAAGAAACATAATTATGGAACACCTACGCCAGCTATAATGGAGAGTCGGCTTTCCACTATCGTTGCGACCGTGTTTATTTAAGCAAATGATTCTATAAATGTGTAGACGGTATATGTACCTCCATTGGGAGCACACGATGACGCTTAACACTTTCACTGCCGCTGTAGTGAGTGAGCGAGTGGGATGCCAACCAGAAAAATTAATTTTTCCCATCACGTCGTCTGAAGGGTAAAAGATAAATGTTGATGATCAGCTCTTCCCGCGATAGCACGGTATTGGCTATTTAGACACCATCCCACACTCCACTCTTCCACAGGATCGGATTCCCGCTTTGATATAATGTCCCACGATGGCGCGGGAGTCGGCAGCGAACAAATTAAGCACATATGTCAGTTTCAGATTCATCAGTTCACGCATGTTCTCTTCTCGGTGTATTGAATACGTCCACGCTCCACGATCTAGTAGTAATCTGTCATATTTTAAAAGAGGGGTACAATGTTGAAAACAAGTTAATACAGAATAGCCACACCTACGCCCCTGGGTGAACCACAACACCTTAAATACATCAGAAGTAGCACGTACACTGGACATGTCCCCCCCCTACCCTGTTATATACTGTATACTTAAAAGGATCACAGGTGACACCTACTTTTGCCTAGGGACTAAGGCCCTCAAGAAATCTTAAAACGTCACTGTAGGCAGTATGTGTATTTCTAATATATAGAACGAAAGTATAATATTGTTTTATTTTTCTGTCTCTCTCTTACAAGAATTAGATCTTATATCTGCGTTCTAATATGTACATCTCTCACATGGATAAGTACATTCCAAGTTAAAAAATTAGTTGTTAATAAAAGAAACTGAGCCAAAATGTGAAAAATTGAATAGAGAATCATTTCGTTCTAGTTTTGCTATACACTAGAACGTCATTTATCCGAACGTTTATAATCCAAAGCGTCAAATATCCAGACCAGTTTTTTTGTCAACTACATGTACTGTATATGAATACGTTTTCGAACATTGCAATGCTCAACAGTTGTTTCTCGTGAGGCCAAAAGTGACGAGAAAAACCAAGGTCAGGGATATTTGGGGAATTTCAGTTGTGTATTTTGGTAAACATCTGCGTGGAATATTAGGTCAGTTTGTTTCCAAGTAAGGGAGTGTATACGTGCTCTTTTGTTGAGTTGTGAACTGCTCAAAACTGTGAATTTCAAATGCTAAATGACGAGATTGTGACTTCCGTGTAAGAAGAATTCGACCCTGTCGACGATGAAACGAATGAAGATGAGGAAAACAACGACAACAACGAAAGTAGCAAGGGTCCATCAAATGCTGACGCATTTTCTGCGTTAGAGACAGCTATGGAGTGGTACGAACAACAATCAGTTATTATTTTCCACAATAACGGTAAAATTGCGACATTTTACACCTATTTTGCTTTATCTTCCAGCACGTTTCCCGTCTGGGATGATTTTCAATATTCGTATAGTGTCCGGTTTCATATACTGCATGGATCGCATTTGGTTTTCAGTTATCCGAACGGTGCCCGGTCCCAATTGATTCGGATAAACGACGTTCTGATTGATTGAATATTAACGTCACACTGTTCTGCTAAACGAGGGCTTTTGACGACGGACCACGTAATTTTGAACCATGGTCAAGTGACGTGGACGACACCTGAGCTAGCAGCCACCTCTCCTAACTACCACACCAACGGGAGGACGTTTCAGCTCTCGATAGATTTAACGTGCATCGCTGCCCTACACGACGGGTCTTTAGTGGTACTGGGCTTGAATTCGTGACAAGGCAAGCCACGATCCGATATCCATACCACTCGGCTACCGCGGCCACATAAACGACGTTCTACTGTAATAATAAAATTTTATGGTTATGAGTAATAAGAGCCCTTATATATATATAGATTGAATTTAATAACTAACTGAGAGAGTCTTTCAAATCAAGTAATCGAATATGTAACATGCAAGTTCTTACGCTGTTAGATCATAAGCAAATAGGAATCAACATTAGAGTGACTTGTCCGCACCAACACAAGTGATTAGAAATTAATAACATCTCATTTTACTAGCTAGAGGGGGTTTAATTAGTGACAAGCAGTCAGTATCTTTCTAATACCATACATCTTTACATTTTTGGAGTTTTCGCTTTCCTGGTATGGAGGAATACAATTAGCGATCATATACACGGTACACTTCTGAAGGACACTGCTTGTACACATCAACACAAATGGCAGGATATAAATAGTATCTCTTCACTTTCCAAATTAGGTGAGGATGTCCAGGTAGTAGCCAGCCATCGCTATCTTTCGCATGTAATTCATCCAGAGACGCCTTAAGACATGGGCCCGAGCCCAGGGCCTCGTCTCGTTCTCTACTCAAATAAGATCATGGTTCAAATACTTTCAACGGTCAAATGTTTTTTCCGAATTTATTCTCCTAAAAAAACTGGGAGTTTTGGGCGATATATCAACTGGCTAGATGTGATGACCGTCGCCCATGTAGTCAGGCCTAGGTCTACCACCATATACCATCGTTACTCATTCAGTCAAAGAGCGGCAGTCGATCGAGCCGGTTTGTGCTATTGTAAGCTATGTACATTTATTTGTTTCGGACAATTGTTTGTATGAGTATTTGACAACGTGTGCTTCGTATTGTCTACTTTTAAGGATCATAGATGGGACCTATATTTGTGTAGGGACCTAGGGCCTACTTTTGTGTAGGGACCCAGGGCCTCAAGAAGTCTTAAGATGTCCCTGTATACATCTTTATCCCTTTAAGATACAGTCCACACGTTCGTGCTGAAACATTCCACGTTCAAGAGGGGAAGGGGGCAGTGGCGTCTTGGGGTCCGGACCCCCCCAAAGCCCTCGATTTTTTTCCGATTGATTATAATTCTAAGTATATAGTAGGTAAAATTTAATTATTTGTTATTAATGAGTAATTTTATTAATTAATGCTAATTATTTATTCAATAATTAGTTTTTTACTGTGTTTTGTTCCCGAAAGTCGACAAAATCAAAAGGAGCATGATACAAGAATGGTGAACTTTCGACCCCGCCCCCCCTTGAAAAATTCCTGTGTGCGCTACGGGGGATGGGGGTAGTAAAAATGTTAATTTTTGTTTTTTTGGTTTTGTGTGTGTGTGTGTTATTGGAGTCAGTGTACTACCATATTTACTCGAATCTAAGTCGTTCTATTTTCTACTGAAAATCGGGAACGGCTTAGAATCGAAGGTGGAAAAGTTCGTTGGATGAGGGAAACTGAACATAATATTAATGGTTGAAGCAATTAAAGTTTCTTGTATGCATTTAAAATGTTTTAATACACGTAAAATAAATTAATTATTTACTTCTTATTAGCTCCCATTTTTTTTTGTAAATATCTGATATTGATAAACTTTTTTACGTAATTTTTTTATTTTTTCATAAAAACGTATTGAAAATTTGAGGTGCGACTTAGAATCGATGGTGACATAGATTCGAATAATTACCGTAATTAGAAGAATGTAATATTTCAAAATAAAAATATTTCGGGTCTTAAAGGGATAAGATTGTCTAACCCGCACAAACCGGCACGATCCTGCGAGTTGGGTCTTAAAGGGCTATTTTTCTGAAGAATCCAAATGAAACCAGCAGTTACTTCAGCCTGGTAATTTTGCTAAAGGTATGAATGACTTGAATACCTAGGTGATCTTTTTCGTGACTTCTGATCTTGTTAGTAAACCTAACAACTTGGATTCTCCTTCTACTTTCGAGGGATTGTAGACCGCATTCCTGCTGTGACACTGGAAGTCACAGCTCCGATGATTTTCTTAGCGGCTCTAGCCTGTATGCTATCCATCTTACATAGGGCCCAGCATTGGGGCATATTCCATGATGGGACGAATTAGGGCAGCATTACTCGACCTGTGCCTGGCCATGGTCCATTGCTCTGAGAAATTCACTTATTTAAGAACATCGTATAAAAAATTTGGCGGGATTTTGATATTCTTTTACTATTTGGAACAGTTAAGTTTAGTGATAATAGACAACAGAGGAATGAACAGTGGGTGGAATTAATTTTTAACTATCTTTCATATCTTGCAAGTGAAAAATATTCGAAAAAAATAAATCGTTTCAAAACCATTGGGAGGTAGACTATTTTGTAGTGAAAAACAAACATGGATCAGTAATTGTTTGATTTGTCACGAAAGAGAGTGCTGCATTTAAAAAATACCACTAAACAGGAATCATTCAATAGCACTCTTCCTCGAATATCTCTTTCAAGAGGTGATAAGTAAGCTTTCTTGAATAATCTTTGCAACAACAACAAAGTGTTTTGTCAGTGGTAATATCACAGCGGTAACAAAGACATCCCATGAAGTTCGTTTGATTATTGGTAATGGTATGAAACCGTTTACTGATGCATAAATTGTGAAAGAGTGTTTCTTAAATGCTTCTAATTTAGTGTTAGTAACAAAAATAAAAAAATATAAAAAATAATAATTAAAGAAAGCAAGTGTTTGAATCACAGAGAATATATTATAACAGAGGAGTTATAATATTATGATCAATTTTCCACATAAAGCATTTGTCCCCCTCCATTTAACCCTTTATTGCGGCCCGCGTGAAATAACTAACGCACGTATGCGACCGCGTGAAATGGCTGACATACGTATGCGGCCCAGCAGAAAAAAAAGGTTGAGTTTATCTAAATAAGGGCGATATAAGTTGTTTTAAACGTTTTGACTTGCCCCCAGTCTGTGTCACAAAGATTTTTCAGCATTTATTCTACGGACAGAAAACTTAGACATCTCTTCAAACCAAACTTAGTCTTAAGCAACCAACCTCTGTAAAAAACTGAAAACCCAGTTTACTTCGGAATTATTCTTGATGCAGAACTACGCTTTTCCGAACATGCCAAGAAATGTGCTCTCTCTCTCTCTGATAAATCCTTCAACTCTAAATTATTTTCCAAGCTATGTGTGTTTATCCTATATTTTAAAGGGTGTTTTTTTAGAGGTATAGAACTTTAAATTGCAATAAAACAACGATGTATAATTCGATTGACATGAATTTTTTTTTATTCGAAAGATAATCTTGTGGCATTACATTTTAAATATGATCAAGCAAGGCGTCGAATGGGCCCAAACGATATTGTCGTTGTTCCCGATTTTCATAAGCGAATTTTGTTTAGCGATGAAGCGCACTTCTGGTTGAATGGCTACGTCAACAAACAAAACTGCCTCATTTGGAGTGAAGCTAATCCACAAGTGTATGTCGAAACACCGTTACATCTAGAAAAACTGACTGTTTGGTGCGCTTTATGGGCTGGTGGAATCCTTCTTCAAAAACGATGAAGGCCACAACGTTACAGTCAATGGTGATCGATATAGAGCCATGATTACTAACTTTTTCATTCCTGAATTGAACAATCATGATGTCCAGGAGCTGTGGTTCCAACAAGACGGCGCAACATGTCACACAGCTCGTGCCACAATCGATTTATTGAAAGACACGTTTGGTGACCGCCTAATTTCATGTTTTGGACCTGTGAATTGGCCTACAAGATCTTCTGATTTAACACCGCTAGACTATTTTCTGTGGGGCTATGCAAAGTCATTGGTCTATGCGGATAAGCCACAAACGCTTGACCATTTGGAAGACAACATTCGCCGTGTTATTGCCGATATACGGCCACAAATGTTGGAAAAAGTTATCGGAAATTGAACGTCCAGATTGGATTACATCCGAGCCAGCCGTGGCAGTCCTATGCCAGAAATCATATTTAAAATGTAATGAATGCCACAAGATTATCTTTCGAATAAAAAAAAATCATGTCAATCGAATAATACATCGTTGTTTTATTGCAATTTAAAGTTCTATACCTCTAAAAAAACACCCTTTATTTTTCAAATAACATCTAAGAATTATTTTACTAATAAAGTTGTATTTCATTTCCTGTAATAATGGAGATACCTGTGAGAATCAACAAGTCCTGTAGAAAGTAGTCCTGTCCAGTGATTTATTTAATTAAAAATATTTTTGTTATTTATTATTACTACTTTTAAAATATTACTATTATTTATCACTGTTCCCGAAGTCAAAAAAAAAAAAATTAGGAAATATCGAATATCTCTCCAATAAAATAACCTCAAAACTAAATTACGTTTTTTTAACTTTTCTTTGCCGATTAAGGATGGTTTTGTAATGAAAGTTTTATAAAAATAAAAATAAACGTTCAAATGACATTAAAGAAAAAATTCAGAGAAGGAGATATTTAGAAGAAATTATTTTAAAACGTTCGATCTCGGAAACCTACTTTTGCTGAAAATAAAAGTTTTTTTTTTTTTTTTTTTTTGAAAAAAGCAATGAGAAATTATGTAGAAATTCTTTTATACATAAAAAAAAGTGATACAAATGTAAAAAAAAAGAGAAAAATCTTTCTACAAAATCATTTATTTCAACTAAAATTTGACTTTTTCGAGAGCAGGAACATGAATTATTAATATCAGTAGCGCACACAGGAATTTTTCAAGGGGTAGGGGAGGTCCGGGGTCGAAAGTTCACCATTCTTGTACTATGCTCCTTTTGATTTTGTCGATTTTCGGGAAGAAAACACAGTAAAAAGCTAATTATTGAATAAATAATTAGCATTAATTAATAAAATTAATCATTAATAACAAATACTTAATTAAATGTTACGTACTATATACTTAGAATTATAATCAATCAGAAAAATCAAGGGCTTGGGGAGGGGGTCCGGACCCCCAGGAACCTCCCTCCTTGTGTGCGCCACTGATTAATATCATTCAGGAATTAATAATAGAAAGTAAAACTTTCCTAATAAGAAATGAAAATGGTTTTTTATATTACAGTGCTGCCCAAACTTTTTAACGTTGCGGACGTTTGATAATTTTACCGCGCCCCGCTGAATAAGGGAGGGGGGATGTTGATAGTATATATTTTAAATTGCTTTGATGTAATAACTTTAACTATATAACAAATATGCCTTCAGAATATAATACGGTTGCACCAAAAAAAGGAAACAAGAAGATATAACATCTAATATAAAGTGATTCCTATAAAAAGTCACACAATACCGAGAGAATAACACCACAGTAAATAAAATGGAAGTATAATTTAATGTTTCTTATGTGGCCCTGTACTAATTGATCCACGGATCGATATCGGTCCGCTGCCCGGGAATTGGAGACCAGTTTCTTATTTTTTACCGATTATAAAAAAACTTTCTATTTTATTACTGACGTGCTGCCATCTATCGAAAGCCACAAGAACCATAATGACGCTTCCATCCAAAAGTGGAAAAAAGCATAGTTACCTTTTCTTCATACATCCAGAAGTCATTCCCCATTTTCGAATTAATTTTGAGATAACTATAACACATGCTTCATATTGACAAATATGACTTCATATCTGACAAAATTCTCGATTATTTGTCTTTTGATATTGTAATTATTCTTAATGGAATATTATAAAAGAAGAGAAAAAAAATAGTATGAATATTATTTTATTAATTCTTTTTACTGTAGAACTTACATCTTTCAATAATTCAACAGCTTATTTTTAAATTTTATAAGTCTTCCATAATAAATAAAGGTATTATTATTAAAATTTTTGCCTCAGCAAATTTTAGATAGGAAGATGTTAAAAAGTAATTAGTTTTTCGAGTACATCACACATTTAGTACATTCATTTTATTTTTATTGCATTAGTATAAACGATGACAATATGCAAAATGAAGAATTCTGTTTCGATATAAATGTTATCTTTTCTCAATATTTTCTTGAAAAGGATTTTAGATATAATAAATTGTTATACATTAGTTGTTTCCTTTTAGAATCTTTAATAATTGTATCCTCAGTATAACTTCCTTAGTAAAGTGTTAGTTTCTATTTAAAAGAATAGTAATAATAATTTTAAAAAGTAAGCAATTTTTTCACTCAATTGACTAACTTTTTTAAAAGTATACAGCTTATTGAATATGAGTTACATTTTTAAAATATGCATTGTATTTTAAATTTATTATAATCTCCCCAGTTAATGTTCTCAATATATCAGTGTTATTATCAGAGTTATATATTTACATTCACACACAATTTTATAAATACAAAAAATTTTCAAACTCTTACATTTTAGAAATTTAATCTAAAACTTATTCGGATGACAGTGGTAAAATTTTTAAAAATAGTCACCCGTATGAAATTATCATAAAAATAACAAATGTTTCAAAAATATTTGTAAACAAAAAAAAATTTTTTTTAAGGTATCCGACTACGTTTGGAACTGTGATTTTAAAAAAGTGCCTAAATAGATCATTTTCATGATATTTAGTGTCACTTAGATTAGAACACATGCATAAAATGGTTTTAAGGACATTTTGACAAAAAAAATTATTTAAATACAATATTTCGGCAAAAAATTAACTTAGAAAAACCTTTTTTCAAAATGTTCTCCTTTTGTAAAAAATGATTCTATTATAATAATATTTTGCCTGTATATAGCTCAGACCTCTGTAGAGAGGCTCAAGTATGATTTATGAAAAATTCACATTATTTTCAGCGTTACAACTAATTGAAATATTTATCGGCATTCTTTTCTTAAAATTTCTCCCCTCTGTTGTCGTCAAACATGGATAAACCCACTTCTAAGTTATATATTTCAAAAATTCTAGTCGAGTCTCTGTACAGAGGTCTGAGCTATATATACAGGCAAAATATTATTATAGTAGAGGCATTTTTCTCAAAAGGAGAATATTTTGAAAATGAGTCATTCTATGTTCATTTTTTGTCAAAATATTATACTTAAATAATTTTTTTATTGTAATACTATTCTTAAAACAATTTTATATACATTTTCTAATTTAAGTTACACTAAATATAAATATCCATTTATACGCTTTTGCAAAATCACGGTTCCGAACATAATCGGATACCTTAAGGAGTGAAACAAACTGCTACTTAAGAAATTCACTGATTGTATGATCAAGTAAGTAAATAACCCTTTTATAAATTATTTTATATGTTCTTTAGTCATCAGTAAAAATATTTAAAAAAATTTGAGATCAACTTAAGCATAGTTTTCATTTGTTCCATTTATTAGAAATCGAATTTATCTAAAAAGAGAACTTTTAAAAAAAAGTGTATTTATATATTATCATATATTTAGGTTTGAATATTTTTTTATTCACTGGAAAAGGGGGAAATACGAAATATTTATAGATTTAATAAGAATATCGAACAAAAAATGGTCATTACAACAAATGCAGAAGCTCAAGTGAGAAAAATATTTACGACGAGGATGGGATTCGAACCCACGCGGGCAGAGCCCAATGGATTAGCAGTCCATCGCCTTAACCACTCGGCCACCTCGTCTTGGTAGTGTTTTGTTAAGTACATTTAAACCAATATTTTCTTCTTGCTAATCCTCGAATTTACGCATTAATAAATTTATTTTGTGAATAGTAAATGTCCAAATTTTTTAAAAATCTTTTTCTGGTGTGTTATTTCTTTTTTCATCACAGACTTTTTCGTGAATTGATTCTTCAAGAATAAAATTCACAATAGATACTTTTATTTCCATTTAAAGCCGAGAGCGATGCATTTATCGATAGTTTTTCTTTTCTTTTTTGAATTTATTTTTTTATAGACTATTGTGGCGAAAAGAGTTGAACTTATTATAATATATTAAATTAATTTAATTCAAATAAAATTCATAAAAATTTTAGTAAAAGTCTATATAAATTACCACTAGCGTAGCTCGTCTTGAGTGGGCCTTGTATCAAAATTTCCTGAGGGTACTCTTTTATTGAGGGGAGGGCCTTAACATTTTACGATTACTTGCTTATACATGGGGACCCATATCATTGATACGGCTGATACAGCGGTAGCTGTGTGCGCTCCTGTATTACAATCGAACCCCGATTTACCGAGTCCCTATTCCCCCGATAAAAATGAAAAAAAAAAAACCTTATTTAACGAAAAATAAGCCCCAAATTAACAAATTATTTCAACAACTGCATTTTTTAAAAATTAGTTTGTATGCGGTGAGAGACACTCAAATTGCAATACCGGGAAGGAATAATCTGATAAACATCAAAATCACATGAAAGGAAGAAGAGGTTGGGTTGGGATATATGCAAATGTTTAGTATTTCATTTAGACGACGCGGAAGGGAGAAACAAAATCTGAAGCACAGCATACAAGAAAAAGTCTTGTAGTGGATTTCTCATTAGGAAAGCGCTTTGTAAGATAAGATTTTGTTCAAAATGTCATGTGATGCCTTGAACCAGCAAATAGCAGGATAGGTGCCTTTCGTGAGTATGGATTATCGTTCCGTGATATTGACCGTTGCACAGTGGGACAAATCCACCGAAAAATTTTTAAAAATTTAAGTGATTTCATTTACCCTCATATATTAGTTAAAATACTAACTAAAGCACTATTTGACAGTACAGTGGAACCTGTTTTTGTGCGGTAGATAGGGACCGCATAAAAAAAACCGCACAAAAAAATATTCAAAAATTTCATAACTTCTTACATATAACAAACTCTAAATCGCGTGGAAATACTATAAAAACTTTTTTATGTGGTGGATAGGGACCGCATAAAAAAAAAGTCGCATTTATAAAATATGCCAATTATTTACGAAATTTATGTAAGAGTACTTCCATAACAAAATAAATAAATATTACACATGGAAACATTTTAAAAACATATAGTTTCCCATTGTATACATGGATAAGTCTTTAAAATGCACATACATAATTCATCGCTACTCATCGTAATCCAAAGTCCTGTAATGAATAAGTTCAAATTCGTTTTCGTTACTTGAAGGTGCAATTTCAATTGATTTATTTTTTGGCAACATAAAGTAAGAGATAAGCTTTTGTGACGAAGATCGGGAGGTCAGTTGCTTGTAAACGTCACGATAACCATATATGCATGATTGAAACTTTTTTTGGAATTTTATCCTCCTTTCTTAAATGGTATCTATTTTAAGAAAATGCTTTTCCAATTTGTTAGAAAGCTGCATCCCTACATATTTTTATCCGCTCTCAAAGAATCCGGTTCTTCTTGTCCGTCTTCATAATTTATCAAATTATTGATAATGTCACTGTTATTGAAAGTTTCGTCTTCAATCAAGCGCGGGCTGCTGGAGCGTTGAGAGAAAGTAACTGAATACGCATTGTCGGGAGACTGTTTATAACAAATGAGCAGAGTGTTTTGAAGTTTCTACATTTCAGTGGCGTAACGTACACTCCTGCATCACGGGAGGGGGGAGGCAGGACTCTAGGGGCCCAAGGCCTGACTTACGCTAAATACGTATTTACCCAATTTATAAAATAGAAAGGCGAAACCTGACTTTCAGGCGTTAGGGGTGTTAACATTCACCGTTACACCATTGGTAAATAGATAGAAAACATTACAGTGGCGCCAAAGCCATTGAAATTCATACACCACATAAAAAAAAATATCGCACATAAAGAAAATCGCATAAAAAAAATGGTGCGTGGAACGCCACGCGATAGAAGTGAAACTTCTTTGGCGACGTTGGAACATTGATTATTTGCTCTAATATTCCAAACTGACCGTATACATGTCTCAATCGCCTAATTTGCATGAAAAGTATTCGTGGCGAATTGAGTCTTTCTGATATCAAATCCAAAGTAGGAAAATATGCTGGAATTTCCGGGTATATAAAACTATTATATTTTTTGATTTTTGGTATACTTTTCCTACTTAAACTTTGTCGGTAATTGTAACATTCTTTAATGTCTTCTAAATTAATTTCCGATAAAATATTTTTCCGCTCAGCAATAGGCGTTCTCAAATCATCTCTAAACCATAATCTATCACAAATCGATCACTCGTGACCGAAAGGATTATCAACGAACAGCTTTTGAAAATCTTTGTGAGCAATTTTATGGGTGAGTGAATATTAACGGCGCACTGTTCAGCTACACGAGAACTGTTGGCGACGGACTTTGTAATTTTGAACCATGGTCAAGTGACGAGGATATCACCTGAGCTGGCACTCCCACCTCTCCTAACTACCACACCACACCAACAGGAGGACGTTTGAGCTCTCAACAGATTTGACGTGCATCGCTCCCTTACACGGCGGGTCTTAAGTGGTACACGGCTCGAACTCATGACACGCCAGCCACGATCTGATACTTTGACCACTAGGCTACCGTGGCCATGCATTTTTATGGAAATCATAGTCTTTGTAACGTAATATAGAATTTATTATCGATTCACATGCATCAGTTTCAACACGCACTAGACTTGTTGAGGGTTCTGTAGTTGACGGCACAGGGTGGTTCAGAAAGTCCGTATTAATCTGTGCTGTCATAAGAATAGTCTCAATAGCATTCCCATCCCTTAAACTCGGCATTAAGAGAGTATTTTGCAATGTTTTTTTCCATGCTCGATATTCTCTCATTTGTACTCTGATGGAGATTTGGCATTAGCACTTGATGAATTTGAACTATTTTTCTGTTTGTCATTAAACTCGGCATTAAGAGAGTATTTTGCAATGTTTTTTTTTTCTTTTTCGTGCTTGATATTCTCTCATGTACTCAGATCAAGATTCGGCAGTAGCACTGGATGAATTTGCACTATTTTTCTGGATTTTTTTTGTCACTTTTTCGACTGGACTTGCTGCTAGTTTTTCTTTTTTTTTCTTTCACGAAACTCTTTTCGTCTTTGTGCATTTGATTTAGGCATTCTGACTAGAATTAATAATAATTCGACGCAAATGAAAATTAAAGCAATAAATTGGCCACCGAACACATCGCCATGTAGCCAACAATCTAAAGAAAATTTTGAAAAGGCACGCTTTTGCTGCAAGAGCTATTTTGTCTACACCCTAATGCTCCCACTGTAACTGATACGATCGCTGATAATGTTCCTGGGTCTGAGTTAAAGGACCCCTAATCGAAAGGGGGTAAGATGACCAGTCGGAGACGTGGGCAATTATCCAACTTTTTCACCGATATGACGCAAGTCACGCGGTGTCCCCCTTCCCCCCTCTCCTCCTTACCATGGCGATGATTCGGGGGGATGGGGGGAGACAACTTCCGTTCGCTTTTTCACTGTTACGCAAAACTGGGCAATTTTCTCATTCACTATCCAGACCAAAAAAGTTGCACTTCAAAAGATCACACAAAAACAGGTTCGACTGTATTTAAATGCCCCATAACCAACCTGTGGTTTCTTACTACAATAGTGTACTTAGTCTTGCAGACTGAGCTATTCAGTATTAGTGATTTATGGGGGAACTTAGGAGTATTCCCGAGTTTAAGTAAATTATTTTTTTGGTGTTATTTAGTTATGGAACCTTTATTTTCAGGTATGTAACTGCGTTTTAGATATTTTTTTCCGTTCATTACGTAATTTCAGGTAGCCAAGACAAATTTAATTATGTAGTCAAATATTAGGAAAATAAATGAACAATAGATATTTTGTTTAGGCTTTTTTTAAGCAATATATTATGCTATGGTTGATATTTGAAAATAGTTTTATTATATTAGCTCTTGGAAAAATTTTTTTAGTACTTGACTTATAGAAAATAATTGGCATTTATGTATTAGCATCACCGCCGCCAAATTAGCGCCACGCGAATCGTGCCATTTTCCTCCAAAATCTGACTTAATGGTATTTTTTTCGTATAAAACATGTTAGAATTTTTGTTGTTTTGATATCAATTCTGTCGCGGTGACGCTAATACGTAAGTACCAAATAATTTTATCCGAATTTGTTAGTATTATTCAAAATTATTTATTTCGTTTTAGGGATGTCTTCTAATGCATTATTTATAACAAGACAAAAACTTTTTAATATAATACATAGTTTTGGGGAGAAAGGTTTCTAGAAACAATAAGAGTATTTAACAAAAGAGCAAGAAAAATGAATTAGTCGTCATATCAAGGATTTAATAAGTCGACATTATCAAGGATTCATTTAAGGATTGAACAGAAGAAAAACTTAAACAGAATAAATAGTGGCTTCAGAATCGCATCTTGAAAGCCCCATCCCTAAATAAGGCCACGGTAGCCCAGTGATTAAGGTAACGGACTCGTGGTCGGCGAGTCATGAGTTCGAGCCTAGTACCACTGAAGACCCGCCGTGTTGAGGAATCATGCATGTTAAATCTGTCGAAGCTCAAATCTCCCTGTAGGTGTGGTGTGGAAGTTAGGAGAGGGGGATGCCAGCTCAGGTGTCGTCCTCGTCACTTGACCAAGTTTCAAAATTACGAGGTCCGTCTCAAAGGCCCTCATGTAGTTGGATAGTGCGACGTTATTATTCGCTCACTCACTGTTTAAGTACAAGAAATGTCTATCATTGCGCCCATCACCCCATATTGAGAGTAAAAGCGCTTTGCATTCAGTGTAGTGACTAGCTAGGGAATAGACATTTTTATCATCCACTCATCTCATTTTTGAAGTGTCATAACATTTTCATCAGGGTAAAATGTATAACTTCAGCTACCAAGTATACTGAAGATTAAAAAAAAAAGAGGTGATTTTGACCAATTTGTGGTGTGACAGGCTCACGCGTTTTTTCATTAACATGTCCTTTTGGGTTATTTAGGACCACATTAAATGGCAACTCTTTTCCAACCAACCCGAGAAGTAAAACGTGAGGAAAAGATGCAAATTAGGAAGCTTTTAAATAAGAGAAGTTTAGAGTAAGCGGTGTGGCATTTGGGGAGTGTTATGGTAGTCCGTGTTTCAAGTGTGAAGAGTATTTCGAGAAGTTAAGTGACAATCAAGAGAAGTTACCCGTGACAGAGAGCCCTTAGTCAAGGTGCATACCATTGCACGCCAGTGAACCGCAACTTCAACTAGGATCAGATAGATTGTCATTACGTCGGACATTAAGGTAGGAGTTCCCATTTTAATATTCGAATCTGTATTTACATTGAATTTAAGCTTAGGCGTGTTGGTTATTGATAGTGGTCCGAGTTACGTTATTTCGGTATTATATATGTTGTGTGTTCAGCCACCGTAGATTCTCTCACATATCATATTATTACCTAATCTGTTAAAGGTTTTAGTTAAGATCTTAATAAAGTAATATTAAGATTATGGCAGCTTCTAGTTCTTCATTTATTCCTACACCTCTAGCTCACGCTGATAATCTAGGAGTAGGGCACCCTTACAGTGGTTTTAAAACCTTAACTCTAGATTGTACGAATAATAAAATCTAAAAATCCCTCGGGAGGAGCATAATGACGAGATTTATCAATTAATTGCCAGTTTTGAATTTATAATGGCCTTATACTTGGTGTAAGCCTGTAAAAGCGTTTTCTAAATACTAATTCGTCATATGTAGCGTGAATTCTAAAATTCCGCATTCTTGATTTTAAAAAAATTGCTGCAGAACCTGAGTACTCTAAGCAAATCGTCTTGCAGTGGATCCCTGGACTCTGCGGTGTAACTGGTAATGAGTTTGTGGACCACCTAGCAAAGAAGGGAGCACAGATGTCGCTTTTACCAGTGCTAGGCGTATCATTAAGAAAAAGTTGAATGATCTCTCTTCAAGACGATACGCTGAGAGAAATTCCAATAAAGTCTGTTGGAATAATCTTAGGATCTTCCCATATGGCCAAGACGTAAAGTAGTCGCTGAGTTTTGTCTGACAACTGGGCACGACTGTCTCCTGAAACATCTACATAGAATTCATGTTGCACAGGCCCATACCTGCAAGCTCTGCGATTTTCCGGATGATATGGATGCTGACCGCATTCGCCGCTGCCCAGCCCTAAAAGGTTCCTCTTTGTGCGACCTTTATTGAAAAGCTAGAAACTTACTGGGTTCATAGACTTTTCTCGCCATTTTTATTCCCCCCTACTTTGTTTATTTTGTCTGTTTTTGTTTTTGTTCCTACCCCCTTGCGGTGTAGTGGTCTTCTGTAACCCTGACCATTGGAAATAAAAAAAAAATTCTAAAATTCCAACTAGTGAGTGAGTGTTATACGAGGGTTGATGGATAAGTAGGGTCTCCAAAAGTATAAAATAAGTTTCCGACAAGGTAAAA
Organism: Trichonephila clavipes; assembly: GCA_019973935.1. Taxonomy (NCBI): domain Eukaryota; kingdom Metazoa; phylum Arthropoda; class Arachnida; order Araneae; family Nephilidae; genus Trichonephila; species Trichonephila clavipes. Next base: position 234,805 of record BMAU01018390.1, read on the forward strand.
TAATAACACAGAGGTATCAGAATGAAGGAAATTTATTACTCTTACATATTGTAAACTCATTTCTCAAGATAGTCACCGCTAACAGCTACATATTTGTTCAATTGTTTTGTCCATATCTTCATTCCGTCCATGTAGAAAGATTCTGGTTGGCTGCGTATTCATTTGCGCACGACTGCCTGAACTTCAGCATCCGTTGAAAAACGTTGACCTGTCAACGTCTCCTTCAATTTTGGGAGCAACCAAAAGTTCGACGTTGCCAAATATGCGCTGTAAGAAGGTTGTAAAACCATTGTGAATTTTAGCTTTCCCATGGCGTCCTGTGTTTGTGTACTGCAATGCGGTCTTGCATTGTGATGCAAAAGAAAGACGTTCCTTTCTGGTCTGATTCTGGGGATGCATTGTTTGACTTATCGTAATGTTGCACAGGACTTGTCGGAATACACCGTCAATCCTTCAGTCAGAAATTTCGTGAAGAGCTCACCACTTGCATCCCAAAAGATGGTGAGCATGGCTTTTGTTGCTGACGTTGAAGTTTTGAATTTCTTGACACTCTCGGAGAACCAGGATGACGATATCCCATGGATTGCCTCTTGTTTTCTGGGTCATAATGATAAATCCAGGATGCCAAAGTTCAGACAGCCGTGTGCAAATGGATACACAGCCAACCAGAATCTTTCTTCATGAACGGAATGAAGAAATGGATAGAACGACTGAACAAATGTGTAGCTGTTAGTGGTGACTATGTTGAGAAATGAGTTTACAATATGTAAGAGTGATAAATTTCCTTCACTCTGATACCTCTGTTATTATTTCACCTTGTCGGAAACTTATTTAAAACCATTGAAGACCTTGCTTATCAATCACCCTTCGTATTAGCGTCGAGCTGCACGAGGGCTATTGGCGACAGACCTCGTAATTTTGAACCATGGTCAAGTGACGAGGATGACATCTGAGTTGGCACCCCACTTTCTTAGTTTCCGCACCACAACATTGGAAGGACGTGTGAGCCTTGACATACGTAGGCTGTTCAATAAGTAATAAGACTAAATTTACTGCTGCGAAACCACTCATCGGAATGTTAATTTCTGTAGCATAAGAAAAGTTTGTTATCTGTATTAACAAAAGATACAGATAGATGGCGTGTACAGACTCATGTTCTTGAGTATCACGTGCTCAAACTGAAGCGTGTTTGCGGGCGCCTACGAGACGCGGTCAGTTGTCGTAATGGAAGCAAAAATCTATAAAAATCAGCATCGGAGACCTTTGATGTGATACGATATGATTAACCCTCTTAAGTGGATACCTTCCTCCTGAAAAGTTATTCCGAAAGCGTTTTACTCTTATTTTGCTATTCCCTTCAAAAATGCAACATATTTAAATTCTTTCCCCCTTTTAAAACTTGGGAGGTCGAAAGAGGACAATTTTATGACTTGTTCGGCGTCTTTGTTCAGTGAGAACCAGGATAGCAATCGTTTACAGCTAGCTGTTAAGTTGCCTTGGGCAATCTTGTATGAAAACCGTAGTTCTACTCTTGTCATTTTCCCCATAGATTCAGTCACAGTGTAAAATTAAAACAAAACGCAGAGTAAAAAAAACATGAAATAAATGGCGTGTTAAAAGTTGAAAAATAGTTATATTTTCTTCAAACAAAATTTATTTTTCTGTCATTTTTTAAAAATTAAAAAAAAATATTTTGGTATTGCGATTTGAACCAGAAAAAAGCATCCTGTATTCTCTTTTTTGAATATGAGAGTAAGAAAACGCGCTCACTTTCCTGTTTTTAAAAAAAGTTATGAGGTAAAAAGAGTAAAGGCCCTATCTTTTTTTTAAAACAATAAGACAAAATTTAGAATAACATAAAAAATGATTTCAATACTTTTAATTTATTTAAATTTATATCATATAAATGATATTTTTATGTTAACTGAATATTTTTCGGAAAAAATCTAAATTTTCATTCCTAGTGCTCTCCTTTTCGAACTCCTTGTATTAAATAAAAATATCTTTTCTACATCGGCATTTGTGATGGACATAACACACATTCAGTCAATAATTTTTAATTTTAATGGGGGATATACTTCTTCAAATGCGCATGACAATACTTCTAACCATTTTCTACTCAAGTTAAATTTCTTATCTTTCTGTTTCTTTTATTACAAGGAAAAATGTCACACATCGATAACTACATTTTCCACAATTCAGTCATTACAAATTCTATTGTGAGAAAAAAATTCTCCCTAATTAATTTTGTCTTTCAAAACAGTACACTTAAAACAATTTTGTTCAGTGAAGTTAACCGACAGTTCCACAATGTATTCATACCAAATTTTAAAAACAAATTTAACACTTGAAATGTATCCTGTATTAAATTTTTCAGTATACACAAATATTTTCTGCTGTAGGGAAGATATAGTATGAGAGAGATGTGGTGTGCGGTTTGTGAAGAATGTTTTCGTACATGTAGACTATTTTTGAAAATTTAAATATCACTGAAGCTGATCATATAACTGCAAATGAGCCTTATTTTAATGTGCTGGTATCAAAGTAAAACACTTTACAATATTAAACAGCCTATGGGTTTATACTCAATATCAAACTATTCGCAAAATGGCTTACAACTTCTATTCAAATTGTAAAGAAACTGAAATATATATATAAATATATCTTACTGCAGTCAAAAATATTCATAATATGTAAGTATCCTATTTCCCCACTTATTTCTGTACATTTTAAAAACTGTAGCTGAATGCAAGTTTTTTTATATTTATAAACGAGGCATAACAGCTCCCACAGTCGTAAAAATGTCTTTATCATTTTTAAATATACTACTATAAAACGTATATGGATTGTAAGATCAGTTGTAAAATCCTAAAAGCTTTTAGAGGAGCTAAAAACATGTAATTTTGGATTGATCAAATTTTTAATATAATACACACAAATATACATGTTATTAAGCAAATACATTTGAAAAATCAAACTTCCTTCTGAAATAAACGTAATTGAAAGAAAAATGTTTAATTGCAACTAAGTGGAAATACATGTTTATCTAAGGGGTATCCCCAAAGTGAGGTAATCCTCAAACTTAAGACTCAAACTCAGTGGCACAACAATCCATGAGGGCCAGGAACTACTGTGCCCATCATAATACACGTGACCATTGGACGCTGAGGTGCATGAACAGATGTCCCGATTTGGTGGTCTGTCTGAACAGAGACCTTCAGTGTTTAAGACCCGAAGCAAGCTTGGTACTCATTTATCGACCCAATGTAGCGGAGATGAAAGGCAAAGTCGACCTTGCGCAGCCCGTTAATAGAACCCCAGACCTGTGGTGTGGAAGCACTATACACTACCACTCGATCCTATTCGGTGAAAAATAAAATTTAATGTTAGAATCTTATATAAATCCCTAATGAATGAGGGAGTCCAAACTTTTTTTTTCATGTTAACTGTTTAGACGGAAATGGTTAATTATGAACATTTCACAAGTTGCATAAATTAAAATTAACCGTTATAGTTTACATAAATTTTTAAGGGTGCAAAAGGTGTATTTCGGCTGCACGAATTAATTTTAAAAGGAATACGGTTACGAAAAAGTAGTACAAATCTATCTAAAGTAGGGTTGGTTACCTTACATATTGTCAAACACAACAATGCATTGGAAGCCAATTCCACAATTCGTTGTTATAAAAATGTATGGAAAATTACAAGATTTATTTTTGCATTTGTAATTTATATATATATATAATTTTTCCTGGGAACTTTAAAAGCTAGAGCGGCATCCATCAAAACCGCGGTTCTCTCTCTGTTTTTCCAGATCGCCCTGACTAAGCCGGCTCTGCCATAGTAAGTGAAAATGCCGGATTTTGTTTGTCAAGATCATTTTATAGCAGACTGCATTTTTCATGTATTTTAGATGGTCGTTTTATATTTTCTACATCAATATCTTAATGTCTGAATTTAAAATTACATAAAATTCTTGACATTCGCATCAATGACCATGTTAATTTTTATTAGTATATGAATGTGTCATCAAACGATTACATGACTAATATTAACATATTATTTTAACCATTTAATTAATATTAAGTAGAACATAACGCACACAAATTTTCTGAACTTTAAAATAAATATTTCGAAAACTACTTCAGATATACTCAAAATTTTTCATTCCTACGCTTTAGCTTCTCAGTTTTGCTTCTATGTAAGAATTTATTGTAATTGTATATTCATCAATTTTTTTAGTATTTTTTTGCTCTTAGCATGCAGTTTTCAACTGAATTGTATGAAATCTTCGAAATATATTAAAAGATACCAAAGAAGCTATATAATAAAATTTGAAGTTTTTATTATACTCAAACAATTGCTAAAACTTATGGTAAATAATTTTTAACTGCGCGATATATTTTTTTTTTCGAAATTTCAAATGGAATTTCTAACATAAAATTTCTAGCTTTATACGGTCGAGATTTCAAAAATATCCAGATTTTAATTACTTATTCAGTTAGCCTTTAAAAAAAAAAGATAAATGTTGAGGTATTTTGTATAAATAGATATTTTTGAACAATAATTCGAATGTTTTGAATAGCTCGAATTTAAAATTGATTTTTATGTTTATTTATATGCATAAATGTCTACTGTAAATGTTTCCGTATATTTTTGATTACCATTTATTCAAACATTCAAGTTATAAAAAAAAAAAAAAATGTGTGAAAATCTTCATTCATGTTGTTTTTGACGTAAACTGAAGTTCAAGCACTTAAAATTCAAATATAATTCGGTGTATTTTAACAATATATAACTATATAGGCACTGTACTTAAACTTCCCTGAACACTTGGGCTTTGAAATCTAAAAAAAAAAAAAAAAACTAATAAATCTTAATTAGTTTTTTTTTTCGTTATTATTTTTATCAAAGCGTAAGAAAATGTTCCAAATGATTTGATGAAGTTTAAATTTATTCATTTTTAGTGGTTGGAAAATTGAAAAGGTTTCAAATTTTAAAGAGTTTGGTGTTTTATTAATTTTTTCGGTATCTTATAATAAAATAATCATGTTTCAAAAAACTGAAAGCTTTGATTAAAATAAGAAAAATGAAGCGAAAGAATATACTTAAAAAGATAATTTGTCTAACTATATAAAATAGCAGATTGCACTGACACGCCCCCAACTTGTTACAGTTTCAAATTAATATGAAACCAAAAGGGAATTGTAACATATTTTACTTATGCGTTGGGACTTTTCAAAACTTTTAAAATACGATGTAACAAATAAACACTTCCTGGGGTCTAAAGAAATTTCCCCTCGATTTTTTACGATTGCCCCAGGGTCAAAACACGGGGTTTCCTGCGAGCCATAAAAATTCCTATCAGTGTCCTGATGTGTTGCTTCCACCGTCCCCAATTATCTTTCAAGATGTTAAACCTTTAAAAGAGGGAAAGGATTTCAGAAAAATACGGCTAATCCGCTTTTGAAAACGTTACTTGAAGGCAGAAAAATCCGTGCAGTGCATTTTCGAAGCATCTTTACACTGACGGAATTTTCCGTGCTATCCGGTTAGAGGGTTAAAGACTGAAACAAGAAGGCGACACTATCTTAAAACGCTTCATCACAGCAGACAAAGCTTGGTTGTATCAATGATCCAACCACAAAACAACAAAGCAGTGAACGGAAACATCCATCTTCACCTACTACCAAGAAAGCAAAAACTGTGAAATTGGATGGTAAAGTGATGACCACAATTTGCTTTGATTATGAAGGAATTGTGTAACAACACGCTGTAACGTCGCTTCTCCGAACATCAACAGCGGTCGGCGTCTTTGTTGGACCCAACACCCACACGTGCATCTTGCAGCTGCAGCGCAACCCCTTTTTGACCCCCGAGGAATCGAACACCGTCGACCGGAAGATGAGAGAGGAGAGATGCTTTAAACTTACACGGGAGTGGTAGCCAACGGTTCCTCCTCTCACAAAATATTGGACTCTAACAATCTTTAATTAAGTTTAATAACTTTAATGTATCATTCAGTAAATAATATTCAATAGTTGTAACGTAAATAAATTCCATTTTTAAATTAACCAAGAATACGCTACCGTTATTCTTTCAAACGTTACAACGCTGTCGAATCCGAAACAACCGTAAACGGCTCGTACTACGCGAATGTCCTGCGAACAATGATACAGCACGTTAAAAGGAAACGTTCATTGCTCCGAAATGACTTCCTATTGCACCATGGCAATGCCCGACCACATATTGCTCGTTGCGTACTGGATGTTTCACAGCAGAACATAGATATTTTACCACATCTTCCATACAGTCCTGATAAAACTCCATGCGATTTCTGGCTGTTTCGTCAATTTAAGAAACCATTACGAGGCAAACGTTTTGCAAGCAACAAAGTAAGTGTAAAGGCTGCGGAGGCGATTTTGATAAAGCTCTCACAAATTTTAAGAAGTGGACAGAACGTTGGGATAAATGCATCACATGCCGCTGAAGTTATTTTGAAAAAGACCATGTAAATGATGACGATTGAAAATATTCTTTTTTATATAATTTATTCCTATTGCTTATTGAACAGCCCTCGTATTTAACGGGCATCGGCCCCCTCTGCACGGCGAGTGTTCAGGGACACGAGCCACAACCCATGACGAGTCATAACACACTAGCCATGAGCCCATGATCTTGACCACTAGGCTACTGCGGCCAAAATTCCAACTATACCTGAAAATTTTGGTACACAGAAATACTTAAAATCAAAACCTTTTCAAATATAAAAAAGTATTTTGGAAAGCAGTTCGGCGAAATGTCATTGAATATATCCATTAGTTGCAAACGTACCAACTATTTTTTTAATCGGAAAAGCAATATTTTTAAACATAACCGTAAACATACGGATGTAATACGAAGTAGGAGTCGCGCTAACCTAGTGGTCATGGGCTTGTGGCCGATGTGTCATGAGTTCGAGGAAAGTGCCAATGAAGACCATCCATGTAAAAGGGGCTAATGCACGTTACATCTGTCGAGGCTAAAAGTTGTCCCGTTGGCGTGGTTTGGAAGTTCGGAGAGATGTTGCCAGCTTAGATTGGCATCCTCTCGCTGCTTCACCAGGGTTCAAAATTACGAGGTCTATCGTCAACAGCCCTGCGTTATTGTGCGACGTTAATAAACACTCACTCAATACTAGGTAGCAAAGAATTCTAGTATTTAATTGTTCTTTCTTGAGCCACCATGTATACGCATTCTTAATTTTAGCTATTAAAATGTTTGTCTTTATATTATGACTAGCCGTTACCCACCCGCTTCACTGGGTATTTCACGATGTTGCATATATGTATACTGTTTACATATATATTAATTATTGATATCTAGCATTAAGAATTCGATTGTATTGAAAAATATATTTATAGCTGTTACACTCTCACCCCTTGATATAAAAAGAACATAAATTATAATATCTAATTTCTATTTATGTCTAAAATCGAAGTAGAAAGATTTTTTTCGCTCACTTAACCTAATAATCAAGTGGATTTCCACCAAAGCAACTTTCAGTGGATCTCTACTCCATAAAATAAACATGCGTGCTGAATTTCAAGTCTAAATCTAACAGAGCAAAAACGGAATTTTTATCATCAATACCTCATTGACAGCATTCTTAGCGGATTCCAATACAACAAAAGAAGCATGCAAACCAAATTTTATTATTATAGTCTTAGCAGTTCAAAAACGGGAATTTTGTCTATCAAAACGCCCCAATAACTCTCCTCGCTTCCCCCTGGCGTTTATTTCCGTAAAATCCATTCTTAGTGGAACTCTATTCAACTAAAGAAACGTGCTCCACAAATTTCAAGTAAATGGGTTCAATTCAAAAACAGGAATTTTTTCTATAACACGCCTTAATCCCTTGCAACCCCACACCTTTGGGGTCCGTTTTCGAAAAACTCTTTGTAAAAGGAACTTTATTCAATGAACGGAACATACCTTCTAATTTTCAAGCAGGTGGTTCTATTAGTTGAAACGCGGAAATATTTATCTATTACGCCTCTCAATCCCCCTCAGTGACCCTTGGGGATCAATTTTCCCCAAAACTATTTTGTAGCGGATCTCTACACCATGAAAGGAATTAGCTTACCAAATTTTAAGACTGTACATCTAATAGTTTAAAAATGGAAATGATTATCTATAACGCCCCTTAAGTCCCCGCAACGCCACTTAGGAAACGATTTACACAAAACCCATCTTATGACAGATCACTACTCAGTGAATGGAATCTGCTAACTCAATTTCAAGATTTTATGTCTAATAGTTTAAAAAGGAGTTAATTGCCTATAACGCCCCTTAATTCTCCACAACGCCACTTGGGCCGATTTTCACAAAACCCATTCTGTAGGGGATTTGTACTTTATGAAAGGGATCCGCTTATCAAATTTCAAGACTGTACGTCTAATAGTTTAGAAATGGAAATAATTATGTATAACCCCTCTTAAGCCCCCCGCAACGCCACTTAGGAAACGATTTTAAAAAACCCATCTTATAGCGGATCTCTACTTAATGAATGGAATCAGCTTACTAAATTTCGAGATTTTACGTCTAATAGTTTAAAAAAGGAGTTAATTGCCTATAACGCCACCTAATACTCTACAACGCCACTTGGGGTTGATTTTCACAAAACCCATTTTGCAGCGGATCTGTACTCTATGAAAGGAATCCGCTTACCAAATTTCTCAAGACTGTACGTCTAATAGTTTAAAAATGGAAATAATTATGTATAACGCCCTTAAGCCCTCGCAACCCCACTTAGGAAACGATTTTCACAAAACCCATCTTATAGCGGATCTCTACTCAATGAATGGAATCAGCTTACGAAATTTCGAGATTTTACGTCTAATAATTTAAAAAAGGAGTTAATTGCCTATAACGCCACTTAATTCTCTCTACAACGCCACTTGGGAGTCGATTTTCACAAAACCCATTCTGTAGGGGATCTGTACTCTATGAAAGGAATCCGCTTACCAAATTTCAAGACTGTACGCCTAATAGTTTAAAAATGGAAATAATTATGTATAACGCTCCTTAAGCACCCTCAACGCCCCTTGGAGGTCGATTTTTGTAAAAATCATTATGTAGGGAATCTCTACTTTATGAAAGAAATCAGTGTACCAAGTTTTTTTTTTCACGACTTTACATCTAATAGTTTAGTAAAGGAAATAATTATCTATAACGCCCCTTAAACCCTCGTAACGCCCCTTGGGGTTCGAACTTTGCAAAATCCGTTCTTAGCTGACGTCTACACCATGAAGGGAACCTACCTACCAAATTTCAAGTTTGTAGGTTTAATAGTTCCGGAGATATTGTGATTAGTCAGTCAGTGAGTGAGTGAGTCGCTTTTCTCCTTTATATATATATAGATGAAAGAGCGTTTCGGGTCCACTCCAACACTTAAGCAGTAAACTCCACAATAACCAATTTTATGGTGTAAACACTATCCATTTTTATGGTTCTCTTAGTCGAGAGCTTAATTACTCCTTAATTATTCTCATGACACAATCACAACACAGTTTCTAGTGGACTGGTATTTATTTTTTACTCACAACACTTTTTACATTCTCAGCAGAATTACTGGGCATGCGCAGTTGGGCTTGCGCAAACCCAGTTCACATATTCTTATTTGAAGACACAACAATACAGGAGTGGATCAAGACAGCGCTCTGCACCCAATTAGGTTTTTTTAATGCAGTGCTAGCGCCATCTGTTATGAAATATGGAAACTAAAATAATTGATTGCCTTGCTATTTTTGTATCCCTGTATTAGTCGAACGATTTTTGCGGCGAGGCTTTTGCATTTTATTTACATTTTTACTTTTGGTTTCTTGTTTGTTTTTGTTTTTTTGCTTTATTTTATTAATTGTTTGTTATCTTTCTTGTTATTTTAATTAATCAATCTGTTTGTTTCATTTTCTGTAATCAATTTTTGCATACTTATTGTTTTCTGAAATGAATGTGCATAGCAGAGACTTAATCTGCTCATTTTGTAATGAAGTCTTCACTTGCCCTTTCTGTTTGAAAAGGCATTTAAAAAATATTCATGATCACCAACAGTGTGATGTAAATGAAGAAATTTTGAAGGAATTCGATATTTTCAGTGGTATGAATAGTTGCATTTAAACAAACATTTAGTTTATAAATTTTCACTGTAGTAGACTGAATTTTATACATTTACGTATAAATGTTTTCTACTGAAGTTTACATGATTTTATATTAGTTAATGTAAAGCTTCTTTTAATTAACATTATAGAATTTGTTACATGGAAAGAAGAAGAAGAAAACAAGACTATGTCAAAATATGTTAGACAGCAAGGTTGTAAAACACTTCAAAATGGAGAAATAGTGATGAATTATCACTGTTGTCGAAGTGGGACATACAAACCAAAAGGGAAAGGTCTCAAGAATTAAAACGCTATCTATAAAACAGAAATTTAAGCCCTAATTTTGATAAAATTACCATAAACAGTTCTGAACAAACAAAGCACTAAATATGTGTGTGAAAAATTGAAACAGATTCTTTATGCAAAGCAAAAGTGTAGATATTTTAATGAAATTTACATAATTTAAAAAAACTTGGCTTTTTCAATCATATTTATTTTATAATACAATAAATTATTTTCATTAACTAAATAAATTGCAAATTAAACTGAGGTTTGATAAATAATCATGAGATATATTCACAAAAATAAATAATATTTTGGACAACAGATGGCGATAGCACTGCATTACAAAAATTTATTTGGGTGCAGAACGCTGTCTTGATCCACTCCTAACAATATACACACCTAATTCTCTTAATTACACAGATGGCGTTTCGCATGCCGTGAACTGACAGAGTGGTTGGGGTGGCGTGTTTTATGCATAAAACAAAAACTTATAATGCCCGTAAAGCTGTAACTTTTTAATGTTACTTTCCAATGCATAACACTACTTTATTAAATATGACTGAAAACGTTTTTTTAAATTCAAAATATAGTTTTGCATAATATTGATAGCATTTGTTACGAAGATAGGGTATTCAGCTTAATCTTAAACTGTTATTTTCACAAAAGTTGTGAAACACAAAACATTTATGTGCAAAATAAAAATGATACTAACTTGAGCTAAAAAAAAAAAAAAAATCGCCAGATTTGCACATAAAATTAATTTTTTTTCTGTTTTAAATTGGGGTAGTTTAGCAAATTAGAGTTTTTGTTGTTCCACAATTTTAGAATATAGTACTTCTCAATATGTTTACTATATGTAGTTCAGCACATCATAGAAATATTCAGTTTTATCTGCAATACTTGAATTCGGAAGTCTAGTTACAGTATCAGTTGAAGGCTGATAGTTAGATGCATCATTTTCAGTAGTATTCTATCTCTTCGAAATATTGTTTCTCATAGCAACCTGAGAACATTTTGACTATGGCATTTTCTCAAAAGGAAAAAAATTAATGTGATAAATCTTCTAAACTATTTTTAGAGCAAAAATTGACCTTGAAATCAATCTTAATTAGCTATGAGGACCCAAAACATAATCAAGCAGAAATGATTTTAGTAACAAAGTTGAAATTAATAACCAATTCATATCGATTGTGATCAAAAATATTTTTTAATTAATTCAATTTAAGAATGGAAAAATATTTTTAAATGAAACGGAAACCAAAACCTAAGCTCAGAAAACTTCAAATATTTTAAAAACTAATTTCTTTATCAGATCTGAAGTTTGGTGGCAAGCTTCCCAATGATATGGGCCACAAGAAAATGCAATACATATACGTAGCATGATCCAAAAGTTCGGAGACAAGGAGCAGAAAATATTACTCTGAATAGTTCACAGTATCGAAGCACATGCACTTTCAAAATAGTCCCCTTGGGTGACGATACACGTTTGCCAGCGTTCGCATAACTTCTGGAAGCCGATTTTCCCAACCTACCGTATAGCCAAACTTGGCTCTTGCGCCAAAAAAACCCAACAATCATCATTCCAACCTCCTGTAAGGCCTCCAGCGATGATGCTTTCACTTCATTTGATTGCACAAAACGGCGCTCCTGTAAATGTTTTTTCTTTGATAGGAACAGGTAAAAGTCACACGGGGCTATGTCTGGTAAATAGGAGGTCGGCCGCGGTAGCCCAGTGATCTAGGTATCGGATCGTGGCTGGCTTTGTCACGAGTTCGAGCCCACTACCACTAAAGACCCGCCGTGTAGGGCAGCGATCCACGTTAAATCTGTCGAGAGCTCAAACATCCTCCCGTTGGTATGGTGTGGTAGTTAGGAAAGGGGAGTGCCAGTTCAGGTGTCGTCCAAGTCACTTGACAACGGTTCAAAATTACGTGGTCCGCTGTCAAAAGCCCTCGGTAGCTGAACAGTGCGACGTTAATATTCACTCACTCGCTGGTAAATAGAAGGATGCGAAAGCACGTTATTGCGAGTTATGATGAGGAACTCTTTTACCATTTGGGATTAATGTGCTGATTTGTTGTCATTCAGAAGATACCAGTTGTCACTCTGCCAGAACTGAGACCGTTTACGACAAATGGATTCTCTCAAACGACGTCTTCAAGAAGTGTGCAACTTCAGCGATTTGTGGAGACTATCTTTTCGAACACCAACGCAACATTTCTGCGTTCCGTGAAGTCTAAGGTTGTGCCGAAATATTGACCACGCGAGGGCGCTGGTGTGCGCACATCTGTATTAAAATTGTAAAGATCGTCAGAGTGTGTGTGTGTAACTTGTATCGTAGGATGTAAGCCGCATCGCGGCAATTCGTATCTAATTAAACATTATTATACCTAAATTATCTCATGGAATTATTGTGGACTGTCTTAACTAATTCGCCCGGATACACACTCCTTTCGTTTCGATAGACATTGCTTCGTTTATAATTCGCTACATGGTGCATCGGCCTTGAAGGACATTCGCTGCGTGATGGGGGGTGAGTACTTTCGTTTTGTCTAACTTTGAATTCGGTATTTGTCTAGTTAAGCTTATTTCTCATCATTTCTGATTTTGGTTTATTCGTAACTGTCGGTATTTGGAAGGTTGCTCTGGTATAGTTTTGTTTATTTGAATGCATATTGTTAAGCTGAATTTTGTTTGAAAGTTGTACTAAGTTTCATTCAGAATTGGTGTTGTCATTTGTATATTTGTTTGCAATTATAGTGTTTTGGTTTAAAATGGATGCAGCAAATAAGGCTATATTAGAAAGAACGAAAAAGACTCGGTCTGTTTCGAGATCCCTCGTGACAAAACAAATTAATAAATTAGAATTCGAAATAAGCAATACAGCTGATAAAACAACAGTACATGAGATATATATGCAATTAATTTCTAAATTTGAAGAGCTGAGTACACTCGATAAGGAAATTGAGAATTTAATAGATATTGAGAGTCTAGAAGAAGAAATCGTAACTCGCGAAGAATATCGAGATTAATTTATAATTTGGAAAATCCGTGCTGAACGTTATGTAGAATCAGTTTCGAACACTGCTATTCAAAATTCGGTGGAAAATCAACCACAAAACATAACACTTCCTTTAAATAGTACAGTTAGTTCTATTTTAACAAATCAACCGCGTTTACCTAAACTCACATTAGAATCTTTTTCGGGCAAGGATATCAGTAGTTTTCCCAGTTTTTGGGCTAGATTTAAATCCGCAGTACATGAAAATTGAGTTTAAATGATGTGGACAAATTTTCCTATTTGAAATCGGTTGTCACATCTGATGCAAAATTGGCTATGAGGCTTAACTCTAACATCGGAAAATTATGCAAAAGCAATTAAAATTTTAGAAAATCGGTTCGGACGTAAAGAACTTATTGTTGACTTTCATATGAATCGCTTGTTAAATCTGACCCCCGTCCGTAAATCGTTTGATGTTATTGCGTTAAGAAATTTATATGATCAGTTAGAAATTAATATAAGGGGACTTGAATCTCTTGAAATCTCTCCCGATTCCTATAGTTGTCTATTGTTTCCGGTAATTATAAAAGCTATTCCCCCTGATTTAGCATTAGAATATAATAAAAAACATAATGAAACACAATCACAAATCACTGATTTAATTGCATATTTGCGAAGCGAAGTAGGAAGTCGCGAACGCACAGAACTTTTAGTAAAACCGCATGACCTAGAATTGAAAATAAAAAATTCCTATTCCAATACTAAGTATTTCGAAAGAACGTCTCATAGCTATCCACAGTCAAATCGAAGGGTTCAAGGTCATTCTCGATTCCACCCATCTCATAAATCGTTTCCTCTGCAAACGAACTGTTGACGGCTGCATTTTCGGATTGCTTATTTTGTTTCGAGAATACTCATGTGTCTGATTTGTGTGAGAATTTATGCGTTCAGAAAAAAAGAGCTAAATTAATTAAAGAAGGGAGATGTTTCATTTGTTGCAACACTGGTTGTTATGTTAAAAAGTGCAAGAAAGAGGTTTGTTCGTATTGTAAAGGTCGACATGCACGTGCTATTTGTTTTAAGTTAGAAAAATCTAAGCAAAATTCGCATTTGGATTTGGAGGAAAAGAATGTTGACGTTAAAACTACGTCTTCAAATTCTGTTTTTCATAACAGAGATGGAGTTTTATTGCAATGTGTAAAGGCCGGAATTATAGGTCGTTCTTCATCGGATAAGATATTTTGCCTTTTTGATAATGGAAGTGAGAAGTCGTTCATTAAAAAAATGTGTCTCGGAGGTTGGGGTTGAAAATATTGGGTTCGGAAAGGCTAAATATTTTTTCGTTCGGTTGTAAAACTCCTAAAAAACAAACTTGTAGTAAGCTCGATGTTAGGCTAAGGAATGTATTAAGCGGAGAAGAGACTGTGATAGAGGCATTGGAAATTGAGGAAATTTCAAAGGCAACACTTAGCTTACCTAATCCAGATGCGTAGGCAGAAATGGAGTCAAAAGGGTTTAGGCTAACATTCAGTTGTAATGAATCTTCTGAGAATTGTGAAATTTCATTGTTAATAGGTTCCGATTTTTATTGGTCTTTAACACATCGGATAAAAAGATAGATTCATCATTGGTTGCAGTCGAGACTAGGCTAGGATGGTCTCTTCAGGGAAGGTGTGATGAGCGGAGTGATTGTACTTCGGTACATTTGGTTCACAGTGAAGATGAATCGATTTCAACTGAGCTAAGGAGATTTTGGGAGATAGAAAGTTTAGGAATACTTGACAAGGGTTCTATGACTTTAGGTAATGGGGATGAAGAGATACTTAGTGAGTTTGATAAATCAGTTAATTTCGTAGATGGTCGATATCGTGTAAATTTGCCATGGAAACCAGGTATGAGAGAGGCTTTACAAAAATAATAAAACTGTCGCACGTAAGCGTTTTGAGGGGTTGGTTCGTAGGTTTAAATGTGATCACGAGTTGTTCTGCGAGTATAAGGATGTAATTGATGACTATGTTAGGGAAGGTATTGTTGAGCGTACTTGTGATTCTTTATTGATAGTCAGGGGATTTTACCTACCCCATCATGCAGTGATACGTAGCGACAAAACCACAAGTCATATTAGAATAGTATTTGATGGTTCAGCACATGAAGATGGACAGTCATCGTTAAACCAAAGTTTATATACGGGACCAAATTTGCATCCCAACATTTTAGAACTGCTTTTATGTTTTCGAAAAAGTCCTGTAGCATTTACAGCTGATGTAAAATCGGCTTTTCTTCAAATTGAATTAGATTTCCGTGATCGAGATTTTACACGTTTCTTCTGACTGATAATTTGAATAAAGAGCCATACGTTTTGAATTTCACGAGAGTTCTTTTTGACTTCGACCTAGCCCATACCTTCTCGCAGCAACTTTAAAACATCATTTTAAGAAGTACAGAGAGCAATATCCTCATACATTTGAGTTGCTAAATAGTTCCATTTATGTTGATGACCTCATTTGTGGTCAGAATGATGTTCCGGACGCTCTACGTACTACCTTGAGTGCTTGCAAATATTCAGTGACGCAGGCATGTTATTGCGCAAATGGCGAAGTAATTCGAAACAACTTAATTTGTTATGGCAGCAAGAAGGTGTCAAAACGGAATCCTCTAAAACTAGTGCTATTGATCTTAGACCTCCAACGAAGGTTTTAGGACTTGCTTGGGATCCAGAAAATGATTTAATTTATTTCGATCCAAAGGATCTATTGAAGTTTATGTCACGTAGAGGAGAATCGAAAAGATTTATTCTGAGTGTGGTTGGTCGCATCTTCGACCCCATTGGAATTCTTGGCCCATTCGTTATCAAATTGAAATGTCTTCTTCAGGAACTTTGGACTCTAGGGAGTAGAATGGGACTCTGAACTTCCCCCAAAGCTACGACACAAGTGGCAGCAGTGGAGTAGCGAAGCTGAGGGCTTGACTGAGATAAAGATACCACGGTTCTATTTAGGTAACATAGATCAAGAAATATTTAAGTGTGAAATACATTGTTTTTCAGACGCGAGTAAATCAGCTTATGGAACAATATTATACTTGCGGTTTGTTACTTGTAATAACGAAATCGAAACTAGTTTCATTTGTTCAAAAGGTCGTGTGGCACCTTTGAAATCATTGACGCTTCCTCGTCTTGAACTGACAGCAGCCTTATTGTCAGCTAGGTTGGCCAAACAGGTGTCATCTTGTCTCAAAGTTGATGCTAATATATATTATTGGACCGATTCTCTCATTTCGTACTACTGGATACGCGGCGATTCTTCAGCGTTCAAACCATACATTAAAAATCGTGTTCAAGAGATACAATTGCTCTCTGATCCAATGCAGTGGGGACACTGTCCAGGAAAGGACAACCCTGCTGATCTCCTTTCGCGTGGTACATCTGCCGTCAAGTTAGCACAGAATGAGCTGTGGTGGCATGGCCCACCTTGGCTTAAACTAACACCCGATCATTGGCCAAATCGTCACCGAGATATTTTAGATTCAGAGCTCTGCTCGGAAGAATTAGAACATCGTTCTAGTGTGCATGTGGCAGTTACTCAACAGAGGGAAGCTCTTGTTGACATAAATCGATTCAGCAGCCTTAAGAAACTTTTGAAAACGACTGCTTGGGTTTTCCGATTCGTGAACAATGCTAGAAACATTTACAAATCGATGGACTTCTACATTACTGCAGATGAAATACAAAATGCTGAATATTTTTGGCTTAAATGTGTTCAATCCGAATTTTATTCAGCTGAGATATTAGCCTTAAAACAAAACGAACAACTTCGATCTAGCTCTGAAATAAAGAGTTTAGTGCCGTATTTGGATGAAAACAATTTATTACGACTTACTGGACGGTTGCTTGAAGCAGACTTATACTTTGGTGAAAAGCATCCTGTTATTCTTCCTCGACGCTGTAAATTTACAGAATTACTTGTTATTAGGGAACATGAACGAATTGGTCATCGTGGCGTATCTGCAACTTTGACTCAACTTCGGAAAAAAAATATTGGGTACCTAAGGGTCGTCAGTTAGTAAAAACAATGATTCGAATCTGTCTCGTTTGTAAAAAATACAGTGCCAAACCAGCTGACCAGTTAAGTGGTCAGTTGCCCCGAGATAGAATCACCCAATCTCCTCCTTTCCAAAGTGTAGGAATTGATTTTACAGGTGCAATACTTGTTAAGGACAATCAAGGGACTCGCAAGTCTTATGTTTCTTTGTTTACATGTGCAGTCACTCGTGCCGTACACTTAGAACTTGTGTCGGACATGTCCACAAAGTGTTATTTACTTGCTTTACGGAGATTCCTCGCTCGTAGAGGTAATTGCAAGGTAATATACTCCGATAATGCACGTACATTTAAAGCAGCTGAAAGGGAGCTAACATATTTTGCCAACATCTTGAAAGACAGTGAATTTCAAAATTTTGTCGCAGATAAAGGTATTCACTGGAAGTTCATAGTTGAACGTGCGCCTTGGTGGGGTGGATTTTACGAACGTCTTGTTAAAACTATAAAGGATCCTTTACGTAAAATACTTGGCAGGGCACTTCTAACATTTAAAGAACTTTCAACGATACTTTCAGAAGTTGAAGTCATCGTTAATCATCGACCACTGACATACGTGGAGAATGATCCAGGAGAGCCGGAACCGCTAACACCGGCCCACTTCCTCGAGTTAGGTTATGGTGACTCTAAATATCCTATACATTTCATCGAACTGATCGACGCCACTACGGCAAAGGAGTCGTACAAGAAAAGAAAGACTTACCGAACTCTTCTTTAAAAACAACTTTGGAGACGCTGGAAAGAACAGTATTTGCTCCAGTTAAAAACAGCTAATCATTTTAAAAACACCATCTGTTCATAAGAATTTAAAATTAAACGACGTAGTTCTTGTTGATGGAAATGTAAAATCAAAATTATTGTGGGAACTTGGAATAATCAAAGAAATATTTATTGGAAGAGACGATAACGTTAGATCTTGTCTTGTAAAAACTTTTAAAGGTCTCTTCAAAAAACCCATTCAATTGCTGTACCCTTTAGAAATTGTATAATATACTTGTACTAATTTGTTTATATTTTTCAGATTAATGGTAGGAGATTACACATTATTATTTAATCTCTGTTAAATTTATTTTTGTGAAATCTTGAGGTATGTATCCTAGTATTTGTTTGTTGGTAAATTGAAGCTTTGTCATCTTTAAGTTTCATTATATTGTGTACTTTAATGTATATTTACTTTTTTCTTTCTAATATGTATAATTTAGATTTGATTAGTAGTATTCTATCAGTATTTTCTTTGTAAGAATTGTATTTGAATAATTGTTTGTATTAATTGTGGTTCGATATTTACTGGGTGAACATTCTGTTCACCGGTGGGGTGTGTGCCGAAATATTGACCACGCGAGGGCGCTGGTGTGCGCACATCTGTATTAAAATTGTAAAGATCGTCAGAGTGTGTGTGTGTAACTTGTATCGTAGGATGTAAGCCGCATCGCGGCAATTCGTATCTAATTAAACATTATTATACCTAAATTATCTCATGGAATTATTGTGGACTGTCTTAACTAATTCGCCCGGATACACACTCCTTTCGTTTCGATAGACATTGCTTCGTTTATAATTCGCTACAAAGGTCGTTCAATGTCTTTGATGAATTCTCGGCTGTCTTTAAGGTATGTATGTGACGACCCAAAATTCGCCGTTTTGGTGAACAGTTTCGAAATTTCTTTTATGTTTTTATTTTATAACCCATACATTTAAGATTCCAAAAACACTTTATTTTTGTTTCTGCGGTATCTAGAAGCAAAGTTATAGCATAATTAGTAAACCGGAAATTGAGCTTACACAAAACCGGGAGTAGATCCATACTCAAAATATTTTTAAGTTATTGAATTGAAATTTTCCAAGCATGTTTTATTTAGTTCTACTGTGTTATGAATAAAAATCTAATCTGTGTTTATATTTATGTAGTTTGCTTTTTTATGAAAAAAGACAATTTTTTAAAAAATCATGTTTTTGCATAAAATTTGGCATACTTAAAAATCTTTCAAAAAAGTATTACAAATTACAAAAGTATTTTGTGTAACTGCAATTTTTCATCAAAACTTCACTAAAAATGACAATTGTTATAGTCTATAAAACTCTCCAGAAAACATCAAAAGGTTAAAAAAAAAGGTCCAAATTAGTTAAGCATGAATCTAAAAAGATCTTGACCTATAAATATGGTGAGTTTAAAAAAATGTACAATTAGTAGAGCATTTTTATACTGTATTAAAATCTTTAAATGCATTTTCTGAGCAACTATGTTTTTCAATTTCTTGCTTCACGGTAAAGTTCGCTACAAAATTTCTTTTTTTAAGATATTGAATTAAAATTTTCCGAAAATGTTTCATTTAGTTTTATCTCCTGTCTAGACTATAATTTAAATCTCTGTGTACATATTTATATATTTTAATGCACTCTTTGTGAGAAAATAACATTAGTATTTTGTAAAAACTGAGTTCTTGTGTGTGTGTGTGTGCATAAAAAAGACATATTTCAAAAACTTTCAAAAGTATTACAAATCTGATAGCTCTAAACACAGATAATGATGCTATTTATATATATGTAACTGTATATGTATTATTCGAATATATTAATTAGAATTTTCAATACAAGCCTTATACCGTAACTGCAATTTTTCACTAAAATTTCACTCAAAATTCCCAATATATCCAAAATTAGTTTTAATTTTTCAGAAATTGTACTTGGATTCCTAGTTTTTTAAGTCCTATTTCAAGTAAAAATAGTGTCCATTTAGTTGAAAATTTATATATTTAAAAAAAAAGTGCTCCGAAGGTAGTCACATACCTTAAAACGCCGATGCCATTCCTAAGCCTTGGATCTCTCCATGGTAGATTCATCATACACCTTACTTAGCATTTCCAAAGTCTCTATTGGTGTTTTACCTACGCCTGACAGAATTTAATGCTCAATGCGGTTCAAGGAAAGCCATCTTTCTTACATCGTGGAACAAAGCTAACTAGTTTCAGAAGGTAATAGCTGTGTGCGCGTGCGGTTTGGTGACATGACATGGACTAAACCTACCTGGCCGGATAGGGGAAGGTTGAAAGAATCCATTTCAAGTTGCTGTCGTGTGTTTTTATTCTGAAATACATATGATATACAAGTGGAAGAATACAGACATTTATTCACGATGATGATGATCCCAGTATATAACAGGAAGGGGTGCGCTGCTTTCCATTCGAGACGGAAATCCATTATAGGCGAAAGCCCGACTTCTTTTCCCGAAGAAATACAACCATACCTTACTCGGCATTTGAACCCGAACCCTTATGGGAACCCCTCTGGGTTCCACCCTGGGCACCAAGATTAATTTGAGGCAAAGAATCACCAAGAGCCATTTGTATAGTAATAACTTATATTTATTAACTTGATTCCAATATGAGAAACTCTAATAACATATAATATTATGATGTTACGTCAAACAAAAGGGATTTACCTTTAATATTAAATTAAATTACGAATTATGAAATTAATCAATAATTACGCGTAAGATCAATAAGGTCTGCCGAAATAAGAGGTCTGAGAAATACACGCAACTCGAATTATTAGCTTTCATTAACTTAGACTAATTTTATTAAACTAACGCTTGTTTTAAGCAATAATAAACTATAGTATATCACCTGGTAATAATTTGATATCTTCACTGGTATATTAGCTTTTAAGATTCCCTCGTAGAGTACTAGCAGTAATTCTTCACTATCGTAATCCAATTGAATCCTCTAAAGGTTGACTCTGTTGCTGCTGGCTCAATAGCCTTCGTCTTTGCTAGTTTACAACGCTCAACTTAAATACCCTATCTACTTTGCATATCTCGTTCGCTTCTCGGAGCTGATTGGAAGTGTGTGTGTGTGTGTGTACGCGAATTTATAATCCCCCAAAAGACGCCTAAGAATATTAGTGGAAAGGCTCCGTACAGATTCGTCACACCCTCTCGGTTACAAGCCGAGAGTCATATTCACCATACTGGCTGAGCGGCTCCATTTCATGTGGTTTAACTATGTACTTGCTTTCGTCATTAGCAATGGCCGCAGTCTCCAAATTTCTGGATCGTACTACGTATTTTTGATATTTGTAGGGGGTACTGTGTCGTTTTAAGTCTAACATTTGCAAATACTAGCCCGCTTCGCTGGGTATTTCATGACTTTACATTCTTATTTGGTTATTGTTATGCAAGTCCTAGCATTAAGCTTTTGATCGCATTGAAAATTATTCTCTCAACCCTCGTCTCTAGATTTACAAGAATTGACTTCTAAAACAGAAGTACAAAAATAGCGTTAATGTCCTTCCTTGTAGTCAGATTTTCTATAATCCAGTTTTTAGCGGATCTCTATGTACTTAACAAAAAGATCATTATTGCACGTCTTAACGTAGGGACTTTGAATAGTAAGGTAACAAAGAGCTCTTACATGTGTGCAAATTAGCAATATGAACAAAAATCCATCTGACGACAACGAAGATGATCACAGCATTCAAAGGGTGCCTGTAGATGGAGCTCCATTAACATAACTAAATCCGAGAAGGTTGCGGTTGGGTTGACGGAAACATGGTCAGCGATTGAAATAAGGTGTGGATGCTGAACGTCACTTGGAAACAAAACGCGAAGTGTTCCTATATTGTTAGCGGAGTTACCTCCCCCCTTCACCCCAATTGTAAACGAAATAGAAAAACCAATTGAAATTAACAATTCAAGCAAGGAAATCCATGGAATCGAAAAGGACGAAAACTCTTCTGATCTAGCTCAAGTGATTGAGCTAGTAAATTTAATCTCAAAAATATTAAAAAGATCCCTAGAAATAATGCAAATTATTAAAAAACTTAAAAGTGCAGAAGACGATAATGCTAAAACCTTTCTTCTTGTCGAAGCTTTGCTCGATAAGAAATAACTTTAGATTCTCCTTGTAATTACTTTAAAAATACTTTTAAAAAATTTTCAAAATTTCCTTTTAATTATCTTAAAACTAAGTTCTATTTTTTCATTTCCATCGACTATTCTTTCTAAAGTCTTCTGTTATGAATAAGAATAAGAATCGATTTAGAATTAGAATAATGAATATGGAATTAGAATCAATCATGTTAAGTGGATTGCAGATGTATTCCGACTTACCGCGATCTTGCTTCCATGCTGGACACCTAAGTACATTTTTTATAGAAGCTTGAGGAAAATACGCGTCATTGAGAAACACGCAAGGAACTTTTCCAGTCTATATAAAACACACACGCACACCATTACATGTAAGAAAACATTGCACAACACAATCACAAAAAACGATGCTTCCATCACACACGAATACGAATCGAATGGCATTTTCCCGCCAATAACAAATACTTCTAGAATAAAAAAAGTCCCAGTTTGTGGTGCCATCTCTGGATGGTGAAAGGAGTCAACGGTTCTTAACATCCTCCGGGGGGTGAGAAGATGTAGTCGATGGTGGTAGGGGCAAGACTGCAACTTGAGAGACTGGTCTTGTCATGACTCCACTTGAGGTCTGGATAGTGACGACACGACATATTCTGTCAGCTCAAGGATGTGTGGCCACAATCCATCCGGGAGTCCACCTGGTGCTGAAAGAGGCTGGATTTTTGATGAGGACGAGGGATCCTACCGTTAGGTCTTTCTGTCCCTGCATCCATTTGGTTCGGGACTGCAGGGTGTTGAGGTAGGATAGCTGCCAGCGAGAACAGAACATCCTTTTCAACTTCATCAGAAGAAACCACCTAGAATGAATACTCAAAGATTGGTTAGTCAGACAGTGATCAGGGAGTTCAAGCAAGGGACACCCTATAAGAAAGTGTCCGGGTGTTAACACCTGGAGATCCTTAGGGTCTGAAGATAGGGGACAAAGAGGACGTGAATTTATGCACGCCTCGATTAGGCACAATATTGTATCTAACTCTTCAAAGTTTAGAACAGCCGCCTTTAGGGTTTTGAGCAAATGCTGCTTTGTGAGTTTGACTGAAGCCTCCCAAACACCTCCGAAATTCGGTGCATATGGAGGGATGAAGTGCCACTGAATGTTCTTGCTTGACGAATAGTCCTGGACATTAGAGTTGTGAAGTAATTGAAACAAGTCCTTCAAGTAAGCTGAAGCACCAACGAAATTGGTACCGTTGTCAGAATAAATGTCTGATGGATAGCCACGGCGTGAAACAAATCGACGCAGTGCTGACAGAAATGCTGCTGCTGATAGCGAAGATACGAGTTCAAGGTGCACCGCTTTAGTACACATACATATGAAGAGGCAGATGTAAGACTTGAAGTTGTTCGCGTCTTGCGAGTATTTGGCACTTTGTCGTGATAGGTCCAGCAAAGTCAATTCCTACTTTTTCAAAAGCACGACAAGGGTTGATTCGTTCTATTGGTAGATCACCCATCATTTGAGAGACAGGTTTTGCCACAAGTTTAAAACAGTCTATGCAGTTGCGCAGTTCTTTCTTGACAGCTGATTTACCATGAGGAATCCAAAACTTCTGACGAATGAGGGATAGAACTCGTTCCTGCCCAGCATGGAAATTGACCCTATGAAAATATCTAATGATTAAACTTGTAAAATGATGATTTTTTGGTATGAGCATAGGATGCTTTTGTTCAAATTTAAGAGTTTGTTGGAGACGAAGACGTCCTCCGACACGAAGAATTCCCTCAGAGTCAAGGAATACATTCAAAGACTGAAGTTTGTTAGATTTGGGAAGAGGTTTGATACATTTCAAGAGAGTAAGTTCTGTATGGTATTCTCCATTTTGTAACAATTTGACTACCTTTTTGATTGAGGTTTCTAATTCATGTGTGTATAAAGGCCCAGTAACTTTGGACACTGATTTGGAATTATGGTAGAATTTGAATATCCATGCAACAGTCCTAACTACTTTCATGCATGAGGAAAATTTATCCAAGAAACTAAGAGAATAATCAGCACCAGTTGAAAGAACAACAGAGTCACTTAGCGATTCAGATTGATCAATAGGAACAAGTGAAACAAGCTGTTCAGAGAAAGGAATAAATGAACTGGAAGAAGGATGGAAATCACATGAAGCTATTTTGGACCAACTACCCGCTCTGAATTTTCAAGAAGTTGTTTCCGGTAGAGGTCTATTGTTGCCCAATCTGCCGGGTTTAATTTTCCTGGAATGTGATGTCAAGATTCTTTTGAGGTTAGTGTGTGAATTTTCCCAACCCTGTGTTGCACATATTGATTTTCTTTTACAGGTGGATTATTTATCCAACTCAGTGTAATTGTTGAGTCACACCATAAATATGTATCGTGAGTGATGTTAAGAGATTTCTTAAAGGTATCTAGAAGTTCAGCCAGAAGCAGAGTACCACACAAAGCTCCAATTTAGGCAATGATATTGTTTGCATAGGTGCCACACGAATTTTTGAAGCCAGTAAGAATACGTGTGGCGAATCAGAAACAACACGTAAGTATATTACGGCTGAATATGACTTTGAGGAGGCGTCACAGAACCCGTGAATTTCACAGTGTTTAGCATTTTGTGTTTGAACATACCTGGGATCTTTTATTTGTTTGAGGGATGAAATTTCTGCTTGAAACCGATTCCACCTATTAAGAATGTCTGATGATGTCTCATCATCCCAGTCAAGCCCTGCCTTCCACAGGTCTTGAAGAATAATCTTTAAAATTATAGTTGAGGGAGAGACAAACCCCATAGGATCAAAGATGCGTGCGATGATTGGTAGCATCTGTCTCTTTGTGGATACCTGGTCTGATAAGACTGCTCTTACTTTAAACTAGCCCGTTCTTCGCACGGGTGAATTGAAAATTTAAGCAATACACACTGAAGGATAAAGAAGTTTTTAATGAGTTAATTTTACGTTAATTGTAAACTAAACAAAAAACCCCAACTTTTTGCATATCTCAGCTGAACAAAAAACCATGTTTGCTAAGTTTTAAGTCTGTAGATAAAATAGCTGATAAAAAAAGTTTTTATTTTTACTTATAACGCCCCGTAACTCTCTTATAGATCTATTTTTGAAAACACCTTCCTTCTGCTCAGCAAAATTAGCACATTGTTACAAATTTTGTGTAATAAACGCATTAAAATAATGTAAATAATTTGTATCTGGATGTGTAATACGTTAATATTACTTTCTGATGCATTTATTTTATGTTAAATAGCTATTATCCGCGACTTCGTCCACGTGGAATTTAACAAAAAAGTGTTTATTCAATTCGCAGAGTTTACGAAAACTTAATAATTATATATTCCACGTAAAGAAATTCCTATGCTATAAGTATAATGTCATTCTTCTACTTTGTGAATCAATGTTTCTTTTTTGTTTTACTTTTTTTCTTTGTTTTTTGTTGAGCAAAGTGTGAGAGAGGGACGCATGACCTTTGATACTGTCGATGGGTTGAGGACTGTAAAATCATCAGGATCAAAGGACATGGACGCGAAATGTCGCGAGTGGCAGCAACCTAATCAAACAAAAAGGTTTAATATAACTGCTAGAAATCGTTGAGACTGAAGGCTCGCGAAATAAAATACTCCCTGTTGAATAAAAATAATCCCTGTTGAATAAAAATAATCCCTATTTGAATCGGATATTGCGCACTATTTCATTGGTTTTAAATTTTATTTTCTCGGAACCCAAATTTTTTTTTCTAAAATAAAAGTAGCCTAAGTTACTCCTTGTAACAACAGCTATCTGCCAGTGAAAGTGCCGTCAAATTCGGTCTAGCTGTTTCAGAAATTACTTGATTTTTTTTTAAATAAGTACCGTATATACTTTTAAATGCATTTAGTAAAAAGCTGTTAATTTCAAACTGAAAACACACTTCAATTCACTTTAATCATGTATTTTAAAAGGAATTGGTTTTCTTTTTTAGGTATAGCTAAAGGGTGTAAGTGCACTTTTTCACCTAAAACGTAATTAAAAATATTTATTTTAGAAACAACTACCTAAGCACTTAACTAAATAAAATAACCTATGAGAATTTATCGATTTCAAAGTAAATAAAAAACTGAGCTATTTCCATGAAAGAAAACCTAACGAAGTTTAACATTGATTTCTAATTATTAGGAAACTGTGAAAAAATGTAACGAAACACATTGAATTAAGAACGGAACGGTAGAAAAATGAAAATACTTTGTGACTCGAGAAACTGTTATTCTTTGATTTCAATATACAGATGGGTGACAAAATAATACGAACACCCGTGAAAAAGGCATGGCCCATTTCAAAGACGCACAACGCGCATGTCAGTTAGCATTGCAGTCCGCCGCCTAGCGGATTCGAAAGGTAAAGTATCAGTCGCTCAACAGCTGCGATAGGTGTTGCACGCGTCAATTGTAATTTCTGAAAAACGCAATAATGACGGACCTGTCAGAGTTCGAAAAAGGTATGATTGTTGGAATGAGGTGCACTGGTTGCTCGGTGACGGAAACAGCCATTTATTTGGGGCGTGCAAGGAGTACTGTATCTGCAGTTATGACAGCATACAAGAAATGCGGGAATGTGACGTCTGGCAAGCACAACAGTGGACGGAAAAGAAAGCTTACCGACAGGGATAAAAGAGTCTTAACCCGCATAGTAGCCCGAAAGCGCAAGCAATCGCTATCCCAGATAACGTCTGAGGTGAGTAGTCATCTTCGTAACCCTATTTCAGCAAGAACCGTCCAAAGGGAACTTCATGCTTCGAACTCGCCTTGGAAGAGTTGGAATTCGTAAACCATTGGTAACAGCACGTCATGCTTTACAGCGACGCCAGGGGTGTAGAACACACAGACAGTGTACCCCACAACAGTGGCAACAAGTCATCTGGTCGGATGAATCGACGTTCACCCTATTCCAAACCACCGGACGCGTTTATGTGTGGAGAACGCCCAAAGAAGCATTTGCTCCTGAATGCATCGTGCCGACTGTTAAGCATGGAGGTGGGTCCCTTATGGTATGGGGGGCGATATCTTGGCGTGGTCTTGGGCCACTTGTTACTCTGCATGGCAAGGTTAAAGCTGCCCACTATGTCAATATCCTGGGGGATCAGGTGCATCCATTTGTCCAGACTTCATTTCCCGGAGAATGCCCACTTTATCAAGACGACAACGCTCCTATCCACACTGCTAAAATCGTGCAAGAATGGTTTGCAGAGCATGAGGGGGAAGTAGGTCATCTTGATTGGCCCCCTCAGTCACCTGATTTAAATATTATTGAACATTTGTGGGGATATTTGGAGTCAAAACTACGTGCTCGATTCCCTCCACCATCTACGATTTCGGTATTAGAGACCGCTCTCCACGAAGAATGGCTTCATATTCCATTACAAGTTGTTCATGGCCTCTATGCGTTCATCCCACGTCGCATACAGTCTGTAATTCAGTCAAAGGGGGGGTCCAACTCCCTATTAATAAAGCTTTTCTCCTCTTTCACAGGTGTTCGTATTATTTTGTCACCCATCTGTAAATATTACGCAATATAATTATTCGATTAAATATTATTATATTGTGTATATATTACGCAGGATAAATGAAGTTATTTACAGTTTTGAATAAACTTACTTAATTTAAGGGTGTAAGTGCACTTTTTCACCTAAAACTTAATTAAAAATATTTATTTTAGAAACAACTATCTACATACTTGACTAAATAAAACAACCTGTTGGCTCTGCGATCGCCACCTCCACCGCACACTCACACTTGTACAATCACTCTTGCAAGACAAACATTAATTGTGACTGCTTTGTGCAGTGTTTGGCAATGAAATAAACAATAGAGGTATGAAACTGACTTACCTCTATTTAAATGCGGAGCCTTGTGATAAGTCAAATGACGTAAAACCCAAAAACTTCCTGATTTAAGTTTAAATGCTGTCTAAGTTATAGAAAAATTGATGTTGCTCAGTGTTTTTGAGAGAGAATGAAGTCATTGGAATGATGCAACAGTTCAAAACAGGTCTTAGTAAGAGTAGGGTGAAACGAATCTGCAAGAAGGGGGGAGGGACTCGTGACCTTTGACACTGTCTATGGGTAGACTGGGTACATGAACGAGAAATATCGCGAGTCTCAGTAACCTTATCAAACAAAAAAGTTTGATATAACTGCTAGAAACGTTGAGACAGAAGGCTTGCAAAATAAAACAATCCCTATTGAATAAAAATGATCCCTATTAAATAAAAATAATCCCTATTGAAATAAACAATCCCTATTAGAAACTGATTGTTCACCAGTTCATTGGTTTTAATTTTATTTTTGCGGAACCCTAATTTTTTTTTTACAATAAAACTAGCCTGAGTTATTCCTTATAGCATTAGCTATCTGCCAGTGAAAGTTTCGTCAAAATTGGTCCAGCCGTTTCAGAGATTAGCCGGAACAAACAGATTGACAGAAAGACAGACAGACAAAAATTTTAAAAATGGATTTTTTCATATAAGTACAGTATATACTTTTAAATGCATTTAGTAAAAAGCTTTTAATTTCAAATTACAAACAGACACTTCATTTTTATTTATATGTATAGATGAATCCTCGTTTAAATCCCAGAATAAGCCTAGAATTTTCTGGGTGGACTCATCATCAAATGAATGTGAGGAAATATTTGTCTTTAAAGTGTTTGGCAAGTCTGACAAGACTTCTGAATGAGTGCACGACCATTTCCGCAGCTCGAATCCACCGGCTGACATTAAATTTTGCAGCTCGTGAACAATTTTCCTAGCCGAGTCCAATGAGTCAGCACCGGCTAACAAATCATCTACATAGAAATGATCTTTTGCGAGCTTAGCTGTCTGTGGAAAGCGATGTTTTTCATCCTCACATAATTGTTTCAATGTTCGGATGGCAAGAAATGGGGCACAAGATGTACCATAGGTAACTGTATTTAATTTGAAAATCCCTAATGATTCCTCTGGAGACTTCCTCCAAAATATTTGTTGAAAGCATGCATCATCTTGTGATATTAATATCGGTCTATACATTTTTGCAATGTCAGCAGAGAAAGCAATTGGGAAGAATCTGAATTTAAGTAAAATTAGAAAGATGTGTGTCTGACTGTAGTTTTTTACCAGTCAGCAGAATGTCATTCAAAGAATTTCCATTTGTACTTTTGAATGAGCTGTCAAACACCACCCTTAATTTGGTTGTGGAACTATTATCATTAATCACACCATGATGTGGCAAGAAGTAATGTGGACATTTTACATCTGATGCGAGAGGAGTCATGTGACCAAGGTTTTGGTATTCCTCCATAAATTCTGTGTATTGTTCCTTAAATTGATTATTAGAGTGAAGTTTTCTTTCAAGAGAATAGAATCGTTTTAATGCACCCTCTTTACTATCTCCAAGACTTGAATCATCTCTAAATGGCAGTTTTAGAATATATCTACCATCAGCATTACGAATATGAGAATTTACGAATATAGACTCACATAGCTCATTCTCATCCTTTGACGGAATGTCCTTAGGAACAGATTCAAGTTCCCAAAATTGTTTCAAAGAATGGTCTATGTTTAAAAGAGTGTGACAGATTAGGGATGAATTTTGATTATATTGTGTATTTATGGTACCTGACAATAAATGACCTAATTTTGTTGGCAATGCTGGGGGTGTACCTTTGGGTCCCATTATAGGAGTCCCTGAAATTAATGTCATAAAAACATCAGCACCTAGAAGAATGTCTATTTCATTTTTAATATAAAACGTTGGGGGGATCAGCAAGAGTTAGATCTTTGATATGAGGCCACTCATGATATTTAATTGGAAAGTTTGGCATAGCTGAAGTGACTTTCTATACTAATAAAGCTTTTACTTGAAAGTTATCAGAGGAAACACAAGAAGAAAATTCAAAATTTGTCGAATATAATGAAGTTTCAGCAAATGTTTCATTTACACCTACTAATTTATGATTGGTGTGTTTTAATGGCAATTTTAAGCGTTCAGCACATTGCTTGGAAATCAAAGAATTTTGAGAAGCATTGTCTATCAAAGCATGGCAAGTTATTTGTTGACCCTGTTTAGATTTAACATTTATTAATGCTGTGGACAACAATACGTGATCTTCTGCTGATTGTGTGCAATTGTTAGACACTGTCACAACAGAATTTGCTTGAGTATCTGCTGAAGGATTGACTGAATATATGAGTAATAATGTATGGTGGTCTTTCAGAACAGTTTTTGCAAGAGAATTCTATTCTACATGTGTCAAGCCTGTGGTTACTCCTCAAACGATTGGTACGTAAATTATTGTTCTGTACCACTTGCAATCTTTCATTTACATTCATAGAATTAAAAGATGGACATTTGAATAAGGCATGGCTTTGATAACATAGAATGCAATTGTTACCTTTAACAACATCTGGTTTTACACCTGATTTTACTTGGTTACATTTGACAACAGTAGTATTTACATTTGATTTGTTAAATGAATTTAATGGTTTAACATTACCTATCTTAATGTCAGGTTTTACAAATTTTAACTGATTCAAACCACGAGCCTCTCTTTCAATGAAAACTCTAAATTCCTCAAGAGTAGGAATTTTATTATTTTCCAAAGATAATTCCACCGTTGACTAATACATGCATCCAGTTTTGAAATGAGAAAATTTATTATGATCAACTCTGTTAATGAATTTGTTTTTAAATCTAAAGTTTTCAAATTTCGAATGACTTCATTACAAATATCTATTGTTTCCAAAAGCAATTTTGAAGTATTTGCCCTGGAAATCTTAATATTAAATAGCTTATTTATTTGGCTGAGAGCTAATTGTCATTTGTTTTCATACCAACTGCACAGTATATCCCAACAATTCTTAAGATTGTCCACAGTAATTGCAAAACACCTAATTAATTTGGCTGCATCCCCGCGAACAGAAGCCTGCAGATATTGCAATTTTCAAGATCACTTATTGATTTGTTATCTAGAAAAGAAGACTTAAATAATTATTTGAATGAAATCCAGTTCTCGCACTTTCCATAAAAATGCGGAACTTCAAGTTTTGGTAGATTAACTACTGAAGACTTTACATGAATACTATTATTTACTTCCTCAACCTGAGATTTTTCTTCAAGATCAACAACCCAATTGAATAGTATATCTTTATATTTCATATAAATATCAAATGATTCATCACTTTCATGAGTTAACAATTCACCGAATATTTCAGTTAATCTAGTTTCGTATTGCAACACTTGTGTTTTTAAGACACGTATGCGTGATTTATTATCATCGCATTCATTTATCCTACTTTCAAAAGCTTTTAATTTTTATATAATTAAATCAAATTTACCAATATTTTTCGACTCTTTTGGAGCCATGATTTATGAATGAAATTTTAAAATGCTTATGAAAATGGAATTTTAAAATTCTACATAAAATATACAACTATACCACAATAACAAATGCCTACACAATGCAAATACAAACTATCAAAAAATGTTTATACAAAATAGAATAAACGAATAAATCTAGAATCAAATAATAAATAATATCAATCAAAATGTATAAGAATACTTCAAGAGTTCGTATCAGAATAAATGCACTAGAATAAGCATATCGAATATGAAACGAATAATTAGAATAACAAAGAATAAATCACATCAACAACTCTGAACTCGACGGACCACATGTTATGAATAAGAATAAGAATCGATTTAGAATTAGAATAATGAATATGGAATTAGAATCAATCATGTTAATTGGATTGCAGATGTATTCCGACTTACCGCGATCTTGCTTCCATGCTGCACACTTAAGTACATTTTTTATAGAAGCTTGAGGAAAATACGCGTCATTGAGAAACACGCAAAGAACTTTTCCAGTCTATATTTTACAGTCTATATAAAACACACACGCACACCATTACATGTAGGAAAACATTGCACAACACAATCACAAAAAAACGATGCTTCCATCACACACGAATACGAATCGAATGGCATTTTCCCGCCAATAACAAATACTTCTAGAATAAAAAAAGTCCCAGTTCGTGGCGCCATCTCTGGACGGCGAAAGGAGTCAATTGTTCTTAACACCTTCAATGTCAAAATTTTTCTCCATGCTCACTCCCAACATCCAATGTGGAGCCTCGGCTCTCCAGTCTGATCCTGCCACCCCATTGGTCCTTGCATCCGAAACCTCGCCCATCGCCATCCATCAGGTCGCAACACTAAGCCAATCATACAACCAGATAGAGGATGGAGGGATTTGAATAAATCCCAGTTCCTTATTCATCGTAGCATCATCCCATATCTGAAGTGTTGAATGGCCTTTATGA
Source organism: Trichonephila clavipes (assembly GCA_019973935.1). Lineage (NCBI taxonomy): Eukaryota > Metazoa > Arthropoda > Arachnida > Araneae > Nephilidae > Trichonephila > Trichonephila clavipes. The sequence continues at coordinate 267,549 of BMAU01018390.1, forward strand.
GTGGGAGTCTCCTGATTAGTTGTAAGGATGTGGCAAGGAGGCGTGGTCATGGGAGCTGTTTCGGAGTGAGTGAATATTAATGTCGCACTGTTCAGCTACACCAGGGTTTTTGGCGACGGACCACGTAATTTTTGAACGATGCTCAAGTGAAATGGACGACACCTGAGCTGGCAGCCTCCTCTTCTAACTGCCACACCAACGGGAGAACATTTCAGCTCTCGAAAGATTTAGCGTGCATCGAGGCCCTACACGGCGGGTCTTCAGTGGTACTGGGCTCGAACTCATGACATGCCTGCCATGATCCGATACCTTGACCACTGGGTACCGCAACCTAGGGAGCTGTTTCGAAGGCATCCGAAGTTGGCGGGAAAACTGAAGTTGGATTTGAGTCTTGATTGCCATCGTCTGAGAACACTCGGTGAATAGGCTCTCTATTGGCTGCCCTGATACATTGGAACCTGTGTTAGCCTGCGTGGGATTCCAAAGTGGAATCAGCATTGAAAAATATTTTAAAAGTGTAAAATAAATTAAGAAGGAAAATAAAAATTTTGCTAGGTTCATTCACCTAATGGTAAGTGATTAAACTAAATGCTAGGGGGATTATAAAAGTCGAGAACACTCCTATGTCTTTTAGTATCTGGCTTTGAATAGTAGTTATTTAAATTTTGAACATTAACACAGCCAGTATTACGTAGATTATCGAAAAATGAAATAGGCAGTTTTGCATGAAATTTTGAAGAGGAACTTAAATAGCTCTGTAAATATCAATTTTTGGTATAGCGATTAGCTTTACATATATTACGAATTAAAGTATAGAGCAACTTCGAGAATTTTAATATTAGCATCTGCTGCATAGCCCCACACAGGCGAACCGTAAGCAATTATGGGACGCAAAAAGGCAGTGTAGAGAGAGAAGTATCTTGTTATAAATATGCATTTCTGAATTCCGGCCAATTAAAGTGGTAAAGAGCTCTTAGAGCATTCCGAATTTATAACGCATTTGCATAATGTTTCCAAATGAGTTTAGTATCTAGGATGAGTCCTAGAGGTATTTTGTGTTTTGAGACTATTGAACTGGTGTGGAATAAAGCGTTGCTGGTGTGGATTGTGTTCTCCTGGCTAAGAGTACTGCGACTGTTTTATCTACGTTAATTTTTATTTTCCATGTATCGAAATAAGGTGCGGTTTTGCGTTTTAAGAAAAATCAACCAGCTGAATCAAATCTGCCATTGACAGAAGTGTACAGTGTCACGAAGACAGGCGAGGTCTTGGTGTACTGAGTTTGACAAGGGCAGAACAGATGTGCGAGACAGGGCCGCTTTTTACCTTAGGCACGTGCCAAGGGCGCAAAAGATTAGAGGGTGAAAAAATAGATAAAAATTAATTACAGCGAGAGAACGTACCACCACCTAGCGAATCGTGAGAGTAACATTTCTGTCTTCAAGAGAGTAAAGATTTAAATGAGATATACTATGGAAATTGAAGGAAATGGAAGTTAGATGTTGCTATGCACTCAAAATTGATTACAAGGATGTTAATAATTTTCTCGTAAAAAATCAATCATTTTTCGATGAAAATCTTCGTTGTACAAGTTAAATGACTCAACAAAGAATAAGGATGTCAAAAAGTAAAAGATAATAAAGCGATGGTATAATTAAGTTAAAAACAGTTCACACATACAATATATACTTTATACTGTATTTGCAAACGATTTCATTAATGTACTGTACTAATTTAAAAAAAGGTGGGTGGTCCGTGATGTCTTCAAGTAAGAAATGAACAAGAGGCCAAACCATACCACTCTTCTTGTCAGTCCGTAACAAGGCGGGTCCATTGGTGTGGGTAATGGAAAGACTATTCAATAGCAAAAACAAAAAGAGTAAGAAAGTTAAGGGAAAATCCCTCCCGAAACGAAAGAAAAGGAGGAAGGGGCTATTCTGGAAATAGGAAGGGGGGGGGCGTAGCTATTGAAATGCCTTGGGTGCGGGGAGGTTTAAAACGGCCCTGGTGAGAGATGAATAGTTTTCGGTGGCATTAAATCTCCCCTCCCTCCTTACAGTCCCGACCCCGCACCAAATGATTTTCATCCCTTTGGACCTTCAAAGAAAAAAAACACTTGGAAGGTCAACATTTCGGAATAAAAGCTGAGGTTCAGCAACTTGTCGCATTTCCACGGCGCTGGTTTCGCCAGCCAAATGCCTCAATAAGTACGTTGACTATGTAGAGAAGTAATATGTACCTATGCCTTCGTGCACTGCATATATTTTATTTCCTGAATAAACGTTTACTCTGTGAGGGCTGTAACCTTACTCTTCGAAACCCCTACGTTGCTCAAACTCAATAACGCCCCCTTTGGGAGTTGATAAAAAATTCTTTTCAACAGAACAAACATGTTTGACAAATATTTCAAGTTTGTAAATATTTAAGTTCAATAATGGGAAATTTTTATACGTCTTAATAATCCCCTTTGGAGTCTATTTTCTCAAACCCTTTTAACATTCTTTACACAACAAAACTTAAAATTTATTTTTCAAATACTTTAAAATTGTATAATTTTTTAATGCCTTCTTGTGAGTCAGTTTCCAGTCTTTTAGCGGATCTTTAAAGAAAGAATGTATTTGCCATGTTTTAATCTCAAAATCCCCCCCTCCCTGGATATATATATATATATACAATTTCCGCGTAAACCGATCAAAGCAATGTCTGCCAAATTTCAGGTGTGGCTGTTATACACTCGGGAACATTGAAAATATCGACCCAAAAAGGAAGCTAAGTACAATCGCGAAATTTTGCAAATAAGTACAGCGTAATGTGATATGCAAATGATCCAAGTTTTGTGCCAATACGCATGCTCATACACACCGAGGTGGCGCTACAACCAGGAAAAGCCAGCGCAAATTCGAAGTTTCATAAACGGGATGATTACTCGCCGATTGTAGGAAGACTTTGGTAAGCGAAACATGCCAGGTAAACGCAACCGAGGATAGAAGACATTTCTCACAGTTAATGCATTAATAGAGTTTGAGAGAGGCCTGATCATCGGGATGAAAACTGCAGGCTGGTCGACGCGCCGTGTTGCTGGCCAGGTGGATCGTTCGTGAGTGTGCCGTTAGAAATTGTTGGGAGCAGTGGACACGAGAAGGTACCCACGCGCGGAAAACCGGGTCTGGAGCGACCACTGGAAGACCACGAGGAGAGATGGCATCGTGCGGCAAGCACTTCCGTGGACACCACAGTGACTCGTTCAACGATGCGAGCAGACGTAGGCGTAGCAATTGTTCCACAAACAATTTGAAAATTAGACACCTTGGGAAGATATTTGCAGAAATAAAATCCTGCGAAAACCATAAATACCGGACCAACACGGATTCCGCCGCCCTTTCCTGCTTCCGTGCACGCCCTCTAACACCGGCAACGTGCGTCTACCAGTGGTGCTAAGCCAGATCAATGTGGAATGTCAGCCAGATTTGGCAAAAGGGTGTGTTTATTGATGAATCCCGGTTTGTTTTGGGGACATATGATAACCGTGTACAGGCGCCCTGGTGAGCGGTACAACTTTTTCCCCATACACTGATAAACTCTACGTCACACAAAAAAATGAGAAAACTTTACTCCCTCGCACAGCTGGTGTAATGGTCTGGGGGCGATCTGGGGATAGCCATCGACAATGATAGCCGGTCCACGGTTTAATTGTGATGCGTGAGCAACGATTAACGGGCCAACGTTACGTTGATATTCTCGACCCCATGTAGGACCTTTTCGCTTCTTAAACGGTCTGCCTTTGCCTCCCAGGGGCAATTTTCCAGCAGCTGATAATGCTCGTCCGCATACAGCAAGAGGCTTTGCTCAAGACGTCCTACGTCATTTTCAGAGGCTCGTGTTTCCAGGTGGCGTTCGGCCCAGTGGACACTAACCGCGGATTTGTCCCCTGTAGAGCACGTGCGGGATCAGCTAAAAACGGCAGATGCCATCGTGTCACAGTGATTTAGAGTTGGCTGTTCAAGATTTGTGGGCCCATCTGCCACAAGACAACATAAGGTGTCTAATCAACTCTTTGCCGGACAGTGTGGCGGCATGTATTGCAGCTGGGGGTGTGGTCCAACGCGCTATCGAAGTTGCCCAGTATTTGTGTCGTTGCACAGCCTTTATTCGTTTGTCTTGTTTTTGAGATCAAGTGAATCTCTCATCTGTGTCATTATGTGTATTAAATTTCATTTCAATCCGATGCTTTCTTCTTGGGTCGCTATTTTCAATGTTCCTGAGTGTAGTTTAAAACCGGGTGTTTTCCTTCTTACACTTCCTCCCCCCAATGGAGTAACTTCATCGCCAGACAGTAATCACGTGATTCCAACGTCAATAAACTGCACGTGCGAATCCATAGCATTGGTTTTCCTATACGTTTGTTGACGTCGTTCCTGTATCTTAATTTTATCTAACTAAAACAGGATATCATTGTATTTTTTGCATTATTGTAGTATATATATTTGTTAGGAAATATTTTTAACAACTTTTACACAATTTTTGTTCTATTCTACTTTTTTTATCTAATTAAGTATTAGTTTGCTTCGTTAGTGTTAGCTGGGATATTTATTTATATTTCTTGATTCACTTAGATTTTGCTCTTAGTTATTAATTTTTTAGTCCCTTATTTCATATTTTTTCACAAGAATTGCTCATAGCATATGTTCGAAACCGCTTGTTTTGAAAAATTTCAATTTGCACGAAATATTAAATTACAGTGCGAAGTTTTCCAGTGCCACTGGAAATCGAAGTGTTGCTGCAAATATATCGAAAGGATCAAAATTATTCGATGATAAATTCGTAAGCAAGATATCATTTACTGAGCCTGATTTCTAAATGAATGATTTTTTTATTCAAGGCTTTGTTAAAGCCGAAATGAAGAAGAAAGTGACGTTCAAGCCATCTGTTCAAATCGGAGCAACTTGTCAGGTTAAGTTAAAAATTTTGTTTTAATTTAGGAACTTTTTTTTAAAACGATTATAATTGCATTACTATTTACTCTTTTATGCTTTAATATAACTCATTGTTTTAAAATACAAAATAGGATTCTATGTATTAATATTGATAGTTATTTAATTAAAAGTTGATCACGCAAAAGATAAAAAGAAATGTGAATGGGCTAATTTATATTTTTTTAATAGCTACATTATTAGTGATAAGTTAAGAATCAAATTTATAATTTTTTAGAGTAGCATTTAATATCAATTTCATTGTTTTCTATTTTAATGAATATGCATTATTAAGCTTTAGTCATTCTATAATTATTGCTATTTATGAGTAAATTCTAATTTGATTCCAACACATTAAAAGTAAACACAAGAAATGCCAAACCATTTTGAAAAAGAAATGTAAATTTTTCATTTAAAACTTCAATTCAATAAGGAGTAATATTGTGTAAAAATTAAGATTCTCCCGAATTGTTAGTAATTTTTCTTATAAGGCATAGTATTTTTAATTCAAATACTTTATGACGTGTTTTTATAGTGTTAATTTTTATTTATTTGATTTATTTAAATTTAAACTGAGCTGTAAATTAACTTTAGCATAAATTTCTCAGTAGACTGATACGTAAATACTGAAAACTTATATGAATTTGCAATCTAATTTTAAAATTTATTTAACTTTAGGTTATAAGTGCAACATGTTTTTGCTTTATTGCATGCAATCAATGATTACTTTACATTAATATTATATTTTTTAAAATGATTTGTAAATTTTGCATATAAGTACTTTTAATGCATTTACTTTTATGTATGAATACTTTAAATCATGTCTGAGTAATAATTTTATAAGTAAACACTGACTGACTTCTGTTATAAAATACTTTGTAGATAGTGATAAAAAAAACATTAAGAGCTAAAATTAAATTATTCCATCAATTCAGAAACAGATTATTATCACAAGTATTTTATTATTTTTTTTAATGAGAAAGCAAAATAACAGCACACAATACATTAGATAATCTTCTTTGAACTTTGTATACATGCTTGTCTTAATATGTATGGTTATTTAAAAGTATACTCTATACAGTGCTACCTTTATATAAAGTACAGAATTACTTCTGTTACTTTTAGATTTATACCTTAAGTTTATTAAGGTATTTAACCATTAAAGTATTTTCTAAGTAACTTATTTAAAAACTTGACTTAAACTTAGCAAAAATTTTGAAGTACTTACATTTCAGTAGAAAACACTCTCGCATCGTGGGGGGGCAGGGTTCTAAAGGGGCCCAAAGCCTGACTGACGCAAGTGCCTACCCTTTGAAAAATTCAACATGGGGCCCCAAACGTTATCTGTTACACCACTGGTAGAAGTAGAGGGCTTGCATCTTTCCAGAATTCTTCGGAAAGATGGACTTTTTGTAAACACAAAATTTGTTGGCACTGATCCAGGTTTTAAGTGCCAGTGATTAGTAAAATTTTGGTATTCGGAACATTCCTCTTCAAAATGACTTAAACATAGTTCAGAAGCATAAGAAGGTACGAATTTTTCCTGCCTTATCTTTGCTATCCATGTTTTAAATAAATTTGGATTTTTTAAAGGAAATTGGAAGAAAGTTTTGTTTCTGCAATTGTCCTTTTTTTGGAGTTATTGCATCCATATGCTGCACAGTATGTCATTTCAAAACGTCAAACTTTAGTTAATTATTCTTTTTTAAGAGCAAGATAGTAATGTAAACAAATGACGCCACATGCACGTGCGCAAGAGCTGAACTGGAATCACATGATCGTGACGTCACATTAGAGTAGATTGTCACAAAACTCTTTCTTAGCATACCTCTACTCGATAAAAGGAACATGCCGGCCAAATTTTAAATTTGTGCCACCTTTATATAAATAAAAAAGGGCATTTTAACTAGAAAATTTGCATCAAAGTTTTAAAGTACACTTACTATTTCCCAAAATTAATTTATTAGATACTATCTATTCAGACACAGTATCTCACAATCTCAAGTTCTTACACCCCAAAAAAAATTAAATCATAAAATACACTACATTCATCCTCAAAGAACGAACTTCACTCCAAATCGGAGGTCAATCTGTGTGCAGTTCTGACAGAAGCACGAGAAAACTTATTGAAAAATCAAAGCTTTTATTACATTGAAATGCTTTCATCTCAGACAAAGTAACAGAGCCTAAAGAGTTTTTATTTTAAATCCCCTTAATCGAATTACAACAGAAAATTATCTTGAGAATACTTTATTGCTGTGTGCGCTGTTTATCGAGATTTAGGAATTTGAAGAAGCCCGTTTTAAAACATTTAGAAGAAAAAAAGTAACCCAGGCCACATTAAGCACACACACAAGTACTGATTTAATAATTATTCAAATTAAACGTTTTAAGTTTTCTTTTTATTTTACACATAACCTAATTGATTTTTAACCTGTAATAAGCAACTTTTAGCTTCTTTTGTTTAATGGAAAAGTTGGAAAGGGAGTGCCCAATTTTTTTTCAGACAATGGTACTCTTTCCAAAAAGGTATGTCATCACCACTGTAACATTATCATGGAAATTTAAGAATGCAAGTGATTTTTAAAATTGAACAATGTACTCACACACAGAAATAATTTTCCCAATAAGATTTAAATTTGTTAAAATGAAAGAAAATTGCATACACAATCAAACTTTTGGCATATGTTTTTCCATATATATATTTTTTAATAATGTAACAAAACTTATTTTAAACAATCAGATAAAAAGATACACATAAAAATTTACACCTTACATGTAAATAACTTTTATTTTTTTTACACAAATATGTACAAATTTCTATCTTCTTGTAGTTTTCCCTATAGAACGTTTTCCTGAAAATAAATGTTTAGGTTTCATATTCAGAATTACTCTGTCCCCTTCACCCTTCCTTGCTTTCAAGTTTCTATTACGTTGAGACATCTTGGCAAGTGTCTTTACTTTCAGTTTCATCTAAAGCAAGGAAATCATTATCATTCAAACTTGATAAAAACTTCATAATAGAAATAGAAAGTTTGGTGATGCTGTTTAATTAATAAAATAACAATATACATTTTATTAAACACAAAAATTTAATAACCATATTTACTTTTAATATTTCTTTCAATGTAAATGGTATGGAAAACCGGGTACGGCTTAGAATCGAAGGAAAAGAAATTCGTTGGATGGTGCAATTACAGGTTCATATACATTATTGATGAAATAACTAATTATTCACTTCTTAGTTCTCATTTTAAATTCGTTAACCATTTTACACTATTTTTCACAAAAACAATGAGAATTTGGGGTTGTGGCTTAGAATAGAATAAATACAATATGTACAAAGGATAAATTGGACAAAATCTTACAAATTTAAGCACATAATAGAATTCAAGATGGGAGAATATATATCAACATAATTAACAATGAAGAGCAGATTTCAATGTACACCAACCTTCATTTAAAATACTTAGGAGGATAGGGTATGTATGACATTAAAAAAAAATTCCTACTTAAGCAACAAAGAAAATTTTTATTTTAGTTACTTTTTATCAAATAGTTACAATTAATATAAATATGTATATACATGACAGAATCAATGTTAAGAGGCAACTTACGATTTTTTAATTATCATTAAAGTATCGTATTGTCATCCAAAACAATTGTGGATATAAAATTTCATTTTAACCGAATGTTTTAAAACGCGAGAAAGAAAAAACCTTTTAAAGTTTTGACACAAGTCACCAAAAATAATGCTAATGTGGCTGTATCTGTAATTCTTTGAATTAGTTTTAACCAATTTCCATGAATTAAAATTAAATTACCATATTGTTATCCAAACTAATCATGTTTATAAACTTTCAGCTCAACAGAGTGCTTTAAAATTTATTTTATTAACAATTGGAAATTTGAACATGATATACATAGAGATTGTGAACTAATAGTTGAACTGAATAATATAACACATAATACCTGATTATCTGTGTAAAAAAACTATTTTAAAAACCTAGATGGTACTTTATCAAATATATTTTCCAACATACCTTAAGATCTCTAATTCCAGATTCATCTCTAGGTGTTTTAGAGCTACTACGGACACGTCCTTCACTATCTACTCTTCTACGTTTCACCGATCTAACAGTTCTACCAGAAACTGCATCTTTGTAATGAGCCTAAAATGGGATAAATTTAAATTACATAAAAAATCTTCAATTAATGACAGTTACAATAATATTTTGTTTAACGTTCAGGGATTTTAAAGCTTTCAAATACTTTAAATGACTTCTACTTTCAAAAAGTGCTTTTGATTCCAAGTTTTAAAATTAATTCCTGGATATTTATGAATATAAACAACCACACATTTTACTCTTTCTACAGCAATGATACTCAACCAGCAACCCACTGGTCTTTTTAAGTGACCTGGTCTTATCCCATTGATTTCAATAAGAAATTCAATTGCTTAAGAACAATGTACTAAAAATTTAGATAGGTATTGTATCAATCAAATACATAAAAAAAAACATTTTCATTAATTTTGCTTTGGTTCAATAGTGTATTTTTCTTTGATGCAGCCTGTGTGAAATACCTGTCAATTGTATGTGGACCAGCGGGAAAAAAGGTTTAGATCCCCTGTTCAAAAGAATTGGAAATTAAAGGGCCATGAATTACTATTTTCTGCTTGTATTTGGATGGAGTGGGGGGAAAGATGGAAAGCTTTTTAGTTTAAGTGAGAGTAGATTTATCATTTAGTTTGATGTAGTATTTTAGATCAATAATTTCAGACCTCATGACAGAAGCAGTAAAATATATGAATTTGAGATTGAATCAAAGTAATGTAATTTTTTAAATGTATGTGGTACATAATCTTGGCTATTCAAGTGAAACTGAAGTAGTTTATTGTAAGGTAGACAATTTTTGAATCTTAAACAATGTTTTACATGAAATATGTCATGAGCTTTAAAATTTTTATCTAAATATTGAGTAAATTTCTTACATTTATCCTATACTTTCTAATATTCAGTTTTCCAATGTTTTCTTTATTTTGAATATTCATATGCAAAGATATAAAATTTGTCATTTTCTGAAATTATATATAACAATTTCATTAAAATATTTTTGAATTAATTTTTTAACGAAATTATGCTTAATAGGGAAAACAACACATTCCTGTGCATATGTACTCTCAGAGTGTGCAGGCCTAGGAAAACATTTCTTTTATGGGTTCTCAACAGGTTATAATGCAGCCTTTCTCAAATTGTAGGGCATGATAATCCTAATAGGGAGGCATGAGCATATCAAAAAGTTAAAAATACATTCTGAGATAATAAACAAGACACATTTATACAATAATACAGCATACTTATAAATATATCAGTATTGCACTTTGTATTTGATCATTAATTCATCAATTTTAAGTTAAGGACAAGGTGAATAACTAATAATGCCTTATTGGCTTGTAAAATGCAAAATTGTATGCACAATTTAATACGTCTTGATAATTTGTACAGTTTATAACTAAAGTCGTGTTGTAGCTTTACCGTCAAAGTATTATTGAATTCAGTATATTATTGTGGGGGGGATATGAAAATTATGATTGAAAATTGGGTCACCAACATTGAAAGTTTGAGAAGCACTGGGATAGAAATCATTTTCAAATAATAATTACTCTAGGCTTCTTTCTGATCATGGAAAAGTAAATAAACTAAAAAGAATAATGTGAGAGTTCTTTTCCTCTGTTTTTAAATTAATCTTATGTCTTAACAAAAAATTGACAAGAATAATGAACTAGTCCCGTTTTTTTTTAATTAGTAAATATTCCTAATTATACAATAACTTAAAATCACTTATTAAGCATCACTAATTTTTACCACTTTAAACCATATAAATTAAATATAAAAAGAATCAAATGTTAGATAAGTGACTGAACAGTATACCCAAAAGGATATCTGCTAATTATCTTTCTGTTTAATTTAGCATGCTTATGAAGCCTTAATACAAAGGAATAACACAAAAGCATGCAATATCTTAAACTTCAGGTAGCTTTTTAATTTTCCTAAGACAAAAAACACCACATAATCTAAAATAACTTATTTGAACATAAAGCAGTTACTCCGACATACAAATATATATATATATATATATATATATACACTATATGTACAGTTTTTTCTAAAAAATGTATTCAATTAAAATCTTACCTCATCATCACTACCTAGTTCTACTCCTAATTCTCCAAATTCACCTCTCAATCTGCTAACACTTCTTACTCTCTGCAAAAGTTAATTTACATCAAACAAAATTTTAAAAAAGTTTCCTAAAAGAAACAATTTACAATTTGAATTAATTTAAAAACAAGATTAATTTCATCCCCACAAATTCATTTAAAAAAAAACAATATTGAATTACTTATACTTATTTCAAAATACCTTGCCACTCACTGTCTGAACAAAGAATTATGCCACAGTCAGTCATTAAATAAATCAAAATTAAATGCTAAGGAACATGCTTGATATTTAATTCTTCCACTACTTTGATCATTACCTTTTTAGCTGTGCGAGGAAGTATAGGCTTAGAAATACTTTTCATCCTATCTCTTTCCATTCTCTTAAGTTTCTTCTTTTCTCTTATTCTGCAATTCAAAAAATAAAATTCGGTATCAAAATTAAACTTAAACAATCTACATTTATTTCTTTCTATTTTTAAACTTTGCCTTGTTGGCAACAACTTACTTTCTTGCCAACATACGAATATTTCTCTTTTCTTCATCATCTTCACTTTCACTTTCATCATAGAATCCAGCAGCTTCTCTTAATTCTTCTTCTTTATCCAGTTCGTCCAATTTCTACCAAAAAAAAAAAAGAAAAAAAAAGCAATTAACCTTGAATTTGGTTTTAAATAATAGCTAGAAATATTTTTTTAAAAAAAGACTCAATTTAACAGAAATTTAGCAATTTTAAGAAATTATTCAACCTACAAACTTAAAACTTCCCCAATATTTTACACATTACTCCTCTTTCAAAGAGATTTTAACTCTTAAATTCAAGAAGTGTACTACAATTGCTCAGATTAACACTGTTCACTTACTTTTAATTCTGGATCGATGAAATCTGCTATGTTATGACCTTCCCACAACTCTGGTATAACATCATACTTTTCTTCGTCACGAATGACATAATTTTCTTTCATGAAAGAACAAATTAAAATTTAGTCAGTGAAGGAGGAATGTCATACATATGTTTATAAATCAATTAAATTTATATCCATATATATTTTAAAAATCATACTTTTTAAATCAAGAATATAATTAGCACCAAGTTCCAATTCAAGTTCTCTTTCCTACATTTAAAAAAACAAGATAATTAATGCTTGCCAAAAGTTGTTTTGATGCATATATTTCATTTTTAAAATAATTAAATATAATCAATGCCATGAAACAAAGTAACACTTAAAATGAGTTTGAACTAACCAATTTTCGTTTTATGGAGTCTGCTTGCATTTGCTGTTTTTTCTCAAAAACTTTTTCTGGGATAAAGGGAAGTCTTTGCTGCAAATAAAAGAAAAGAATAAAACTATTAACAAATAGACTAAAAAAAACCCACAGAGCGTAAATGTTTATTTTTTAAAAATAATCCATCTGTATAACAAGAACTTATATTACTTCCTGTAGGATAATTCAGCAAATACATAAAGGAACAATATACAAATACTTTTCAAGAATGCATTTGTTAAAATTAATTTTACTGAAAAAAAAATATTAAAATTTTTTTCACTACATTTCACTAATAAAACTCACCTAAATTTCACTATTTACAAAACAGAACTTACCTTATCATCTCTGGGCTGAGGCTCAGCTACTTCTAATCTGTTCAAAACTCCAGCAGCTTTTTTCCCTTTCAACTTTATCTCAACACGATGGGCAAGGAGACGTTCACAAGCTTCATTTTTAAGCTCAATTACTCCTTCCCCAGTAAGTGTACTCATTTCAAATATTGAATATCCATCTGCAACTAAACTGTCTATTTTTTTCTGGCGGAAAAAAAGGAAATCAATTCTTTAACTTCTACTACTATTAAATACATTTTCATAAGTTTTGTAATGCTTATATATATATATATATATATATATATATATAAAATGCTCAAATATTTTCTTTACTATATTCATTCAATTATTACAATCTATTTTAATTTGTAAAGTTTTTTATACACACGAAATATTTTTTTTAATCACAGTATTCAAACACTGTAAAATACGGCATATAAATTTATCAAAATCTATGGATGTGTGGGTTATAAGCTGGGTACAAAAATGAGAACTTTAAAAATGTATAGGTATGCGTTATACACCGGATTTCACAGTAAAAGCTTTTATTATATAAAAAATCTTCCAACACCCAATTCAAGAACTTGATTAACTTATAATGCATATGACACTTTAAAATGTATAGAAGAACTATGGCTTATATATATATGATTCACATTAACAATGATTAATCCTAAAATATCAAAAAGATTTTTATAAAACAATGATATACATATATTTAAGATGACAAAAAACTGTTGATTTATTATAGCTATTGATTTATAGAAACTCATACAATTAAAATAATAAATTTAAAGACATGTGCATAGTTACATACAAAAAGGTAATAACTTAACGAAGACCTTTTTTTTAAAAAATAAAAAATACAATTGAATAACAACTTTTATTTAATAAAAACAACACATACAGAAATAAACAAATTAGAAGTTATTGTCAAGCAATAATCATAGAGTACAAATTTCTGAGGCTTCGTTAGTGAGCACAATTTGGTAACTTTATATATAGTAAAATATTTGATTGTTTCATTAACTAAGATAAAAAATCACTGGATGCTGGAAAAATAAAAGTGAGGACTACTAACAAATGCAGATTTAAATATTACTAATTAAAAAAAAGCAATGTATGCAAATATAAATGAGAAACTGACACAGGCTCTAGCAAGTGTTCATTAATGTCACACTAAAGAGCTGCACAAGGGCTATTGGCAACGAACCTTTTTATTTTCAACAATGATCAAGTGATAACACAAGTTGGCTCTCCTCTTTCCTAACTTTCACATCAGCAGAAAGTTTTGGCATCTACATATTTAAAGTGCATCATCAATTCTCTGCATGGTACAAGGCTCAAACTTGTGACCTTGACCACTAGGCTAACACTGTCAAATGCAGTATAACTGAATGTGTTATGATCTTGATGCAAAAGTGGCAAATTTTAAATTCAAATTATCTAGTAACCATCTATTTCCTGCAAAATTAGTTCTATAATATCAATCCTAATAAAATAATTTTGTATAACCCAGAAATGATATGTAAACCCATAATGATGTGTTAGAGGCCATATGTAGGGGGTGCTTTGAAAGTGCAGGAATGTAAGAGTGTTTACACCCACTCGAGAGAAAGACAGGAAACGAAGGCATGCAGCCTGTTGAAAGTTTCCCATATTACTGAGTATTTTAATTAATGTAAAGTGTATAATAAAACCATCTTTATATTTTTAAAGAAACTTGTGGAAATTAATGATTTGAGTAGTGACCCTATAATACCATCCTGACATAAGTAAACATAAACGTGAAATCATTATCTATGAGTAGAGTTAGAGCAAGGCTTAACAGATGGAAGATACTATATGTGTATTATAGATCGGTTTACAAAACCTACAACTGATGAGATTAATAGAAGATATATCTGTATTTTAAAAATAACATTCAAGGGTAACATCTTACAATTGTACAATTTGTTACCTAATTATAAATACATTAAGCTATATTTGCTTTTCACATGAATATAATAAAATTCTAATCAATTAATATTTTTCATTCAAATTTAGAACAATAAGTATTCTATGAGAGAATCATGTAAATATAATTAGATCAGATAGCAGTATCATTCATAAATATCAGCGCTGAGTATGTATCATCATTTTATACACATTTCTCTTTCACGGAATCACATATCAAAGTATTTTAAATTATATTAACCAGATTGCAATCTTATCGGAAAAATCAAAAGCGTAAACAATTATCGTATACACATACAGGATGCACAAAGCATTTAGAATAAAATGCTGGTTGAAAAAAAATGGGGAAAACAGAAACACATGTCTATAGATCTGTATAATTACATAACCCTGAGCAACAATGCAGCCTCAAAAACAATTGCACACCTTCAAGATCACAGGTGATCATTTTTCATGGCGCCCATAATATTTAACTCTTTGGTACATTGCAAGGCAGCTTGTGGATTGGATCTGAGGGCGATTTAATTATATAACAATGCTTTAAATGCAGAGAGATAAAAAAATCATTAACATCTAGAATACAACATGATAATTCGCAGTAAGCCAAACCTAGTTTAACAAGCGAGAAGAAACAGAATCCTGCTGGAGTACATTGTATCTCTTGGAAACCATTTGATACAAGGACTAATAACGATATCCAGAGTCTCAACCAATGCAGGCAAGAAGCAAAATTATATGGCAAGACCATTACAGATGAGAACCTGGTATGCACACCTGTGTATAAACCTCAGCTAGAAATGCATAGCATCACATCTCATTTCTTTTGCTCACATCTCAATCCTGCATATTTAAAATTTTTGATCGGAAAATATCCTGAGCATGTAGGGGTCCAACATGTGCTTCAGTTTCTTCAGTAAATAAACACAATCATTTAATTAATTTTTTTCTGTCTTGTCATTTAACTGTCCTTTCCTCATTATATAAGGCTTACACTCGATGTCTTACGGCTTATTTAAGTTGTATTCAAAAAAATACCTTACACACACTGGTCACATATTACTATGTATACAAAACTTTAAACCAATCTGTTAACTTTGTAAGAAAGACGACTAGACAGTTTGTCTACAAAAAGAGAAACTGCTAATTAACCTTTCCTAATAATTTAGCATGTTTTTGAAACTTTATTATCTAGATGAGATCATAAAGACAGAACAACATGCTTGTGTCTACATTAAAATGAGATCTAAACATATGAAACAGAAAAAGGTCTTTTAAAAAAGAAGAAACATTATGCAAACCCAAGAAGTAATACTAAATGAAATAGTGAAGTGGATTTATAAAACAATTTCAACAATTTAACACTCCAGAAAGGCATAAGTTACAGAAATGGGCATCCGAATAACAAATCATGTTTAGGGCAGATTCGGACATTATTTATCATCTGTCCATTTCTGCAAGTAAATAATTCTGGACCGAATGACAATACTTGAAATAACCCTAACATTTGTCGAGAAGTTATGTAAAATTGTTCAGTATTTAAATACTAAACTACTTAATACTAAAAGAATGAAGATTACATATAAAGGCAGATTTTAAAAAAGAACCAAATAAATTAAATATAAAAAGGTACGTATGCAAACAAATGAGAAATTGATGCAGTCCGGTGAGTGTGTTAATTAACATCACACTAAAAAGCTGCACGAGGGCTATTCGCAACTGACCTCGTAACTGTGAACCATAGTCATAACAAGGGGAAAACCTGGGCTGCCCCCCCCAACTTTCACACCACAAGGATTAATAACCATATACAACCAAAGCAGGCAAGAAGTATAACATGGTTTGTTACCACTCATTTAACTATCACAGAAGATGGAAACATGTATGCAACGCTGTGTGTGAACCCCAGCTAGTATTGCAAAGAAACACCTCTTAACTTCTTTTGCTCACATCTCAATCCTGCCTAAAGGAAGTTTTTCTCATCAGAAAAGATCAAGGGCATGTAGGGATCCATCATGTGCTTGTTTCTTCAGCTAATACTTTCATTGAATCAATTTCCCCCTTTGAAATGAACCGTGCTGTCCTCATTACGTTAGGTCCATACTTGAAGATGATGTCTTTCGTCTATTCTCAGATACTTTACACTCAGGACGTACAGTAAAATTCGCTAAATGTGAAAACGCTTAATACGAAATAAAAAGGTCCTGGGCATTTACTTTTTTTGCGTGCATTTTTTCCTCTTACAGAATATGAAGAAACGAGCCATACAGGCAAGAAAAATAAAATGAAAGAAGTGGCTTCACATGTTTCATAGAAAGGAGGCAAACTTGGCTTTGATATACCTGTGGAATACCCGGTGACAGGAGCCAGTTTTGTTTATCTAATCTACATTCACCCTTCACTCCTACAAATGCCACACAAAACAATCCAAAATGAGGATCATCATGAAAAAAACAGTACGCACATTCCATCTGTGAAATGAATAACAAAATGGACAAACAAATGGATAAAGCAAACGACTTTCCAAAAAGCTTCAAAAAATGTTTAGTTTTTCAAAAAGCTTCAAATGTTCAAAAATTTTGTTGAATTTGTTTTTCTTTTTGCAATACCCTCTAACACAAAATTCTTTTAAAATGAAAAAAAAATATTTCATGCATCTGTTTCTTAGAAAAGTATTTTTACTGTATACTGGCATGTACATAGAACTTTTCACCAATTTGATAACTTTGTCAGAAAGCACCTTGCAGTTTATCACCAAATGGAGATACTGCTAGTTCATCTTTCTGATTAATTTTGCATGTTTCTGGTCACTTTATAATCTAGATGAGACCATAAGGTAATACAACATGCTTGTGTCTCTTCATTAAAATGAAATTATATTAAGATGAAATTTAAACATACAAAACAAAAGATGGGGGGATTTTTAAACAGAAGAATCACTGGTCATTACGCAAATCTAAGAAGTAATACTAAATAAAATATTAAGAGGATTTAGAAAATAATTTTGAATCTTCAAAGGTATCAAGAGTTACAGAAATGGGCATCAGAATAAGATAATCATCATGTTCAAGGCAGAATTGGATTCCTATGATCATCATGTGCTCATTTTGCCCTAGTAAATAATTCTAGAATGAACAATAATTCTTGAGCTAAACTTACACTTATATAAAAAAATTGTTCAGTATTTCCATACCTGAAAACTAAATGAGCGAGGATTACATACAAATGTTGATTTAAAAAACAAATGAATTAAATAGAAAAAATAACATACGCAAACTTAAATGAGACATTCATGCAGTCTAATGTGTGTTTGTTACTGACAGACTAAACTGCACAAGCTATAAGTTTTATTACTCAGTTGTATGAGTGGCAACACCAATTCCACTTAAGCATTCATTTTGAAACTTTGCAGCTTGTTGCACAAGGATGTCAAATGTTTTTCTAGAACATAATTTTATTTGTAACATTAAGTACCAAATTAGATTTTAAATAAATCCCCTCTTCTTGTGGGTTTTTCTGCAGAAGACATTTTGTATGAAATTACCTAGTCTTATACCTGAGCCACATAGATGCCTTGTACCTAGGTCCATGTCCCTAGGTACAATTGCAATATTCTTAGTTACTATTTTCTTAAAAAAAGTTTTTATAATAAAAAGGAGGAAAATGGCCTTAATTATCTGAACCATTCTCATTTAGTCAACTTTTTTTTATGATTACTGGATGATATTTAATGAGTGTATATTTTGTTTATACAAACTTAAAAATTTAATTAAAAAAAAACAATTCTTTATAGTTATAAAAACAGAAGCATGATTCTAAATAATTTCTAATAAGCATAATTCTCGAAGTAAATCCAGCAGAGGTGGCCGAAAACCAAGGAGATCTAGAATCTTGACCGACACTCCAGAAAAGGAAGAGATGGGAAAAACATCATGTGCGATTAAAATAAAAACACCCCAAAACTTAGTTTGAAATTGAGGTAGCTTCATCCGAAGAAGTAACAGATATTTTAGATTCTCATTCCACAGTAGCTGATGTAAGGGATATGTTCAAATAAGTTTCTTTATGATAAAGAAGAAACTTATGAAATTGACAACAGAAACATTGTGTTCAAATTGCCCCAGTGACAATGTATTCAGCTCACTTTTGGGACCAGTCTTAAACAATAATGCTGAATGAAAATGCATGCAATTCATTAATAATTTGGTGCATCACAATTTAAATAGTTACATCATAAATCAATGCATTTGCTGATATTGTTTCTTTTATTAAATACATGTGTGTATGTTTGTTTTCTATTGATTACAGAGTGAAACCTAACTTCCAGAGAAAGACCATCAGTGCAATGATATAGTACCCAAGGCCATTTGCGAATTTTTTAAAAAAATTTTCATTTCAGAGAATTAACTCCAATTGGAAGGTAGTTTGTATAACGATGAATGCATATCAATTTGGCACTAGGTACACAAGTTTCCCCTAAACACCTGCATCAAATTAATTTCCTTCTGTCTTGTCATTTAACCTTCCTCTCCTCATTATACAAGACTTATACTTGATGTCCGATGGCTTATTTAAGTTGTATTCTCAAATACCTTACACACATTGGCCACATATTACTATGTATACAAAACTTATAACCAATCTGTTAACTTTGTAAGAAAGACGACTAGACAGTTGGTCAACAAAAAGAGAAACTGCTAATTAACCTTTCCCAATAATAAAGCATGTGTTTGAAACTTTAATCTAGATGAGATCATTAAGATAAAACAACATGCTTGTGTCTCTACATTAAAATGACATTACATTAAGATGAAATCTAAACAAATAAAACAGAAAAAGAGTAAGGCCTTTTTAAATCGAACCCTTGCCATATTGTAAATCCAAGTAGTAATACTCAATAAAATATTAAAAAAAGGATTTATAAACTAATTTTAACTATTCAACACTCTTTAAAGGTATCGGAGTTACAGAAATGGGCATCAGAATAGAAAATCATCATGTTTAGGGCAGACTCGGGAAAAGTATTCATCATTGCCCACTTTCTTGACGTTTAAAATTAAATAATATAATGGTACCTGCAATTTACTATGTTTTTTACATGCATTTCTACCTCTCTGTGAATTCTGGGAGTAAACAGAATTTGCCACGCAGGCAAGATTTAAAAGGGGTGGAAAATGAAAGAGGAGATTTTTCAGGTTTCATAGAAAGGAGGTAACTTAGCTTTGATATACCCTTGGAATAACCTGCAATAAAAGCCAGCTTTGTTTTTTGAAGCTACATCCACCCTTCAATCCTACAAAGGTCACAAAAACATACAAAATAAGGAACATAAAAAAAATCATGAAGTTATTTAGCCACACATTCTCTGTTGGGAGAAATGGATAACAAAAATGACAAATAAATCAAATTATTTTCCAAAAACTCAATGTTTTGTTTCATTGAATTTTACTAAATACATGCATATCCATGTAAATAAAATGAGCTATAATAGTTTTGTTGTGAATCTATGTTTCTCTTTTTGCAATATCCTTGAACACGAAAAAATAATTCAGTACTCTCAGTTTCATGGAAAAAGATTTTCTTGAATACAGAGCTTATCACTAATTTGTTAACTTTGTACAGAACCTTACAGTTTATCATCAAATAGAGATATTGATAGTTCACCTTTCCCATTAGTTAGGCATGTGAGATCATGAGGACAGCACATGCTTGCGTCTCCACATTAAAATGACAAGAAGATGAAATTTAAACATACAAAACAGAAAAAGGCATTTTTAAATAGAAGAAACACTTGTCATTATGCAAATCAAAGAAGTAATACTAAATAAAATATTAAAAGAGGATTTAGAAAATAATTTTGAATCTTCAAAGGTATCAAGAGTTATTGAAATGGGCATCAGAATAGATAATCATCATGTTCAAGGCAGAATTGGATTCCTATGATCATCATGTGCTCATTTTGCCCTAGTAAATAATTCTAGAATGAACAATAAGTCTTGATCTAACCTTACACTAGTCGAAGTTTTATATACGATCTTTTAGTATTTGCATACAGGAAAAGTAATAGTGAGGATTACCTACTGTGGATTTAAATATTACATAAAAGAGTTAAATAGAAAAAAGGAATGTAAGCAAAGATAAATGAGAAACCAACAAGTCTAGTGAGTGTGGTCATGAAGGTCGCACTAAAAACCTGCACAAGAGTTATTCGCAATGGACCTCAATTGTTAACCATGGTCATAACGAGGGCGGGACCTGGGCTGGCACCTAATTTTTTCCTGCACCATAAGGACTATAACCATATCCAGAGTATCAACCAATAGACGCAAGAAGAACAATGACATTGCTTGTTACCAATCATAACACCGTCACAGGAGTTGGGAACTCCAATACATTGCTGTGTGAACCCCAGCTAGAATTACAAATAATCACCTCTAATTTCTTTTGTTCACACCTCAATCATGTCTAACTGAAGTTTATTATCTGAAAAGATCCAAAGCATGTAGGGGTCCATCATGTGCTTCACAGTTAACACTTTCATCAAATCAATTTCCCCCTGTCTTTGGCAGAAATGAACTGTCTATGCCTCATTTTATAAAACTTATACTTGATGTCTGATGCTTTATTTAAGTCGTACTCTCAAATACCTTACACATACTGGCTACATATTCGTATGTATACTAACCAATCTGTTAACTTTGTAATAAAGACGACAAGACAGTTTATCGACAAAAAGACAAACTGCTAATTAACCTTTCCCAATAATTTAGCAAGTGTTTGAAAGTTAATTACCTAGATGAGATCATAAAGGCAGAACAACATGCTCGTCTCTACATTAAAAGCCAAGTAGTAATATTAAATAAAATATCAAAAGGTATCACAGTTACGGAAATGGGCGGTGCCCATTTCCCCGTAGTAAATAATTCCAGAACAAATGGTGATATTTAAACTATAATCCTTATATATATACACACTTGTTAAAAAGTTTTATATAACTTAGATTATTAGGTATTTGCATATTGCAAAAATAATGGCGAGGATCACATACAAATAGACATTTAAATAAGGCATAAATTGAATAGAAAAATACAATTAGCTCTGAAATCACTGATTGTAAGATATTAGTGTTATATATAAAAAGTAATAATTTTACTTTATAATCAAATTGAAATAAAATCTTTTTAATGGTTGGAAAAATTTAATGAATATCACTTACTTTTTTTTCTTCTGGAAGTTCATTAAGTTTTATAACATCTATCTTATTAGCTGCAATCATAGTTGGCTATAAATATAAAATACACTATATAGAACCAAAAATTTTAATACAACTTTAAAAAATTAATTTGTACTTGTCTAATTCATTAGTTACCTTTTAATCTTAAAAATATAAATAGAAATAATACACATTTAATAGTATTGGTTTTGATTGATTCAACAATTTCTCAGGCTTGTACAAAATAACTACATTTTAAATAACTCATCCCCTTGGTTTCCAAGACTTATTTACAATTATAATTGAAATAAAATCTAATAATCACATAAAAACTAGTTTAATAAAATTTTTTAGTCATAAGCTGCGTGAAAAGCACTTTATACTTTTAAGTACAGTAATATGTCGACTTATATGATCCCAGAGTTGCAAGATTTTCACTTCTCTTTGATTCGTCTTTTGTTTGAATGCTTCAAAACTCGATTACTCACACCTCACTTCCTAATTTAGCCAATGTACATGTGTGGACCTATTCAAAGGGATTCGATGCTTTACTTACAATTTATTTTATGATAATTATTTTTTATCTATGGAGTGTGTTTGTTATTACATTTTATAATTGGTTATTACGAGATTCGAGAGAAGGCCATGTTATTCAAACAAAATAGAACTGATTCTTTTGCGCCACATAAGGAAAAGAAAAATTTTAACTGAAGACTTTTAACTCAAAAATAAAAATTTGTGAATCAGTGAGAGTTTATTTAAAAAAGGAATACAAATTCTAGAAAATAAACTGCAAAAAAAAGTATTAGCATGCTACAAAGAAATTTTTATAAGAGAAAAAAATATTGTTATAATCTTTGTTTGAATTTTATGAAATTTTTTTCTAAAATAATTTTGGTTTTCTTTTTACTCTAAATTAATTTTTTTGTCTCCGGACCCAACTAAAAATAATTTATACGAATTTACATGCAAAATTATACCCTGATTTATGTGGTTATCTCTCAGTCCCATCAATCCAGTAAGTTCAGGATATTACTGTACTGCAGAAATTTAATACAGTACACAAATTCGTATATTCAAGGAAATTCACATTTAATTTATCAAGCATGACTTTAAAACCATATGTAATAAGTATGGAAGGACTAACAAACTTTATCAACTTTTTTTTTACCTTATTCAGAAACAGAGGTTTAATGTTATTGAAAAGATCAACCTGTAAAAGAAATAACAATTAATGATTATGTTTTAAGTCACTAATTTGTATTTGTTGATTTTTTTGTAAAAAAATACAGTATATAAAGTATAATGAAAGACGAACTTCTGAATGTTTAACAAAATTTCCATATACCATAAAACCTGGAGTCTAATGTACACTTTTAAGACAAACAAGATCGGAATTTACAGGTGAGTATAAAGAAAATCTAGACCTATATAAATCGAAATGACATACCTAATGAACCGAGTAGCAGTTCTAGAAATATATGTTTTCAAAGGTCTGGGATACCTTAAATAAATGGCTTCAAAATACAAGAATTATTACACACATATCAGGTTTTTTTTAAAAAAAAAGGGAGTCAGTGTTATATGGTAAACATACCTAAAAATTAAACGATGCAGCTTGAAACTATAGGTCAGGGTTGGTGAATCAGTGGCATGCGACACAATATTTTGGGCACGCCACCAATCAAAACGATTAGCATTTTACTTCAAAATAACAAAGTTCACTATGAAGTATTATGAACAAAAGCGAGAAATCGGTCGGAATTTTCAATGATATTTTCTCTAAACGCTCAAGTTTATTATGTACCCTGATTAACTTCATCTGTTAAACTGAATTTATTCAAATTCAATTGGTTGGAGAACAGCAAAATTTGAAATGCAACGGAAAGATTAATTTCCAGTCTAATTCAACATTGATTCAAAATTTATTGAAATAGAAAAAAGTTGGAAATTATTGAAACAGAAAGATTAACAAGCAATATTGGTAAAAATGCTAATAATGAAATTTTGGAAACTTTTTGAAGAAGCTGGATCACACAAGATATTTCAATTATATTTTCATCTTCTTATGCCTGTGAATTATTATTTCCAGTGATGAAAAACATTTAAGACTTGCTTAGAAACAGTTTGGCAGGTGATTCAGCATGCATTTTTCTTAAAGTAACAACCTACAATCCTAATATAAGCTATTTGTCGTCTAATCTGCTACAACAGAAGCCTCACTCAAATGTTATTTTAATTTGAATTACACGTGTAACTAAAACAGTTACTACAATACAGTGCAAAATGTAATTTTTCGTAGTAAAAAAAAGAGTTTTGAGTTGTTAGTATAAAATTTTATTATTTTCCAATAGACACAAGTCAAAATTCTTGGATGGCATGTTTCTACTTCATTAAAGAATTCTTTGGAAAAAATGGCACTTTGATCCATAAAGGTCCGCCACCCCTGATATGCCAAATTTTAGGGTAAGAAAACATTTTTTCGGGATTTAGCTACGTTGTTAAATAGAGGTCCAATTGTACTTGAAATCATGGACATAAATTTCTCTTTTTAGAGTGAAAAATATAAATACATTAGTTTAATTTTTTTAAAAATGAAATCAAACAATTTTTCCCACAAAGAAATTCTTATTCAAATCAACTTTGAACCAAGAAAAGAAAACATTGTATACTACTAGTTTTAAAATTTCCAAGAAAATAACTGAATAAATTACCTGTTCATCAACAGAATAATTACATTGTTCTGATGGATCAAGAACAAAAATTACACATGCTCTCAAGTGTGCAAGTGCTGTAATTGCCAGCATTTCTATTGTATTTCTATCTTCAATTGGATGATCAAGAATACCAGGAGTATCTATAACCTATAAAATATTAGTTATAACATGAGTAATACATCAATTAAGTAAATAAACAAAAACAATTTAAATTCTTCTACTCTTGTTCTTTTTGTATATTAGGGCAATAATATTACATTTGATTCTAACTTTCCTTGGTAATTAATAAAAAAAATGTTTCTATATTTTTATACAGGTATTTTATTCACATTTTCAGCATAAACATATACAAAACGTTCAGTAAATTGGATTATAATGTCAAATACTTGAACTGCAGTGTCACTAATTTATTTTATATTTCAACATGTTAATTCATAACAGTTCAAAGTTTACTAGAAACTTTAATAGAGAGAGAAAGAACTGTTTACTATCACCAATTTTCCATTGACATATTCAATTTCTCAATACAGAGCTTTTAATTTTGTGAAGATAAAATTAAATTTACCTGCCACTTAAGATATTTATAATCTGTATGACCAACATATAATGATTTGGTTGTAAATGCCCAAGACTGAACTTCTACATCAGCCCGAGTTATCTGAAACAAAAATTTTTTCCATTAAAAATCTTTCCTGGTATTAACTTTAAAATAATATTTGATTATAGAGATGTAACAAAGATAAAATTAAGCATATATATAAATATAAAAAATCACAGAAATCAAAAAAACTTAAAAGAATATACCTCAGAAAACTACCTAATACATCTACAGGCATTTACCCAATTTTATAATTTTAAGATTATAGCAACTCTAATAAAATGATGTAAGGAAAGCATATAATAATCATGCTAGATATAACACATGTACAAAACATAGATATAGTCCGATAATGATGGCCCATAATGTGTGTATCATTAGTAATGTGAGTTAATTTTATTTTTATCATAATACTGAAGAACATACATAAATTTTACAATATGTAAAACAATCATATACACAACATACAGCATTTGAATTTCATTTCAGTATGATACAAATCTAAATAATCAATATTTTATATAGAAGTTTTGATCAATAAATATTCCAATCAGAGAATCATGTAAATATATCAGATAACAGTATCATTCATAAATATCAGCGCTGAGTATGTATCATCATATATACATTTCTCTCTTACAAGGAATTATAAATAAAAAAATTTAAAGGTGGGCAATTTACACCAGATTGCGATATCAGATAAATCGAAACCATAAACAATTATATTTGAAAACCCATACAAGGTTCATAATACATGAGAAAAAATTGTTAGAAGAATATTTTAATAGAAAAAACAATAAGACATCCTTAGATTTGCAACCTCAGCTTTGTGATACAGCATAAAAATAACTCCCCCAGAAAACCACAAATAATAGTTAATTCATTGTGGTCATAGCATCCACAATGGTAGCCTTTTACAATTCCTCACAATACTGGCTGCTAACCGATACTGTGAGGATGGTTATAGATCTCTTTCCACAATGCCCCAATTGCAGAGATTGATCACTCAAATTTTGACTGCTAGAAAGCCCAACAAATATTCACAGTCAACACCTAGTTTGAATAAGCTATGTGAGAGGGAGCAGAATCCAGCTGGAATACATTCAGTAGTTTTTCATATTCAGTAGTTTAAGCCCCCTTTCGATCAAAGGGTTAATAACCATATCCAGAATTTCAAACAATGCAGGAAAGAAGCAGAATGAAATGAGAGTAAGCAGAATCCTGCAATTTACTTCCCAAAAACTAAATGTTTCGTTTTTCAAAAAACTTGAAAATTCAGTATTAAATTTCATTAAATTCTTGTGAATGTTTCTTTCATTGATTTTTATTGAAAGCATGCACATATCTACGTAAATAAAATATTTAAAAATGTTGAATTTGTTTTTCTTTTTGCAATACCCTTTAACACAGTATTTCCAACCTTTTTTGTGCCATGCCCCACTTTAAAATTTCTAAAGTTTGTATGCCCCCCCATGTAACATACATAATATTTAATATTAAAAAATTGATTTGTTCACTTAAGAAACAAATGATGGATTCTAGGAATAAATCACTATCAAATTGTTAACAAAACACAGTAAGTAAAATTTCAAAATATATAATGAAAAACAAGAAATTAAAATTCAAAATAAATTTAATAATGATTTTTCCATATTAATTTGCCATTTTAATTTAGTGAGATCCTTGCGCTTGATGCTTGCTGCAGATATTTTATATTGGGTTCCAATTTGGTTCAAATCCCCATGTTGTGTTATATCCAACCGCTTTCTTTTTTTATATCAGTAAATCATTTACAGCACTAAATCCACATTCAGCCAAAAATGAAGATGGGAACGGTAGTAACAGCTTTCTTCCAAACAACTGCGCTGTTTAGCAAATTTCTTGACTAGACGGGGCTATGTCCCCCTCCCGGCAGTCAGCACACTCTGTGGTGAACCCAGGACGAAGCCAATCACCCAGTTGATATTTTGGTCTCAAACGAAATTATGCCTAATAATTATTTAAGAATTTGCTTTTTTGATAAATTCGGGACCGATATCTAGCATTGCATTTAAATGGCCCAGAGTGGAAGGGTTAGTGTTGTGTCGTAACCATTTTCAAATTGCACTTCTGTGAAACGTGGGCTCAAAGTTGGGAAACACTGCTCTAACACAAAATTCTTTTAAAATGAAAAAAAAAAATATTTCTTAGAAAAGGATTTTTACTGTATACTGGCATGTACATAGAACTTTTCACCAATTTGATAACTTTGTCAGAAAGCACCTTGCAGTTTATCACCAAATGGAGATACTGCTAGTTCATCTTTCTGATTAATTTTGCATGTTTCTGGTCACTTTATAATCTAGATGAGACCATAAGTTAATACAACATGCTTGTGTCTCATCATTAAAATGAAATTATAATAAGATGAAATTGAAACATACAAAACAAAAGATGGGGGGATTTTTAAACAGAAGAATCACTGGTCATTATGCAAATCTAAGTAATACTAAATAAAATATTAAAAGAGGATTCAGAAAATAATTTTGAATCTTCAAAGGTATCAAGAGTTACAGAAATGGGCATCAGAATAAGATAATCATCATGTTCAAGGCAGAATTGGATTCCTATGATCATCATGTGCTCATTTTACCCTAGTAAATAATTCTAGAATGAACAATAATTCTTGAGCTAAACTTACACTTATATAAAAAAATTGTTCAGTATTTCCATACCTGAAAACTAAATGAGCGAGGATTACATACAAATGTTGATTTAAAAAACAAATGAATTAAATAGAAAAAATAACATACGCAAACTTAAATGAGACATTCATGCAGTCTAATGTGTGTTTGTTACTGACAGACTAAACTGCACAAGCTATAAGTTTTAATAGGCATTCATTTTGAAACTTTGCACAAGAAAGCTGTGGCAGGTTATAAATGAAAGTAAAATTTTGAAGGTCTGAATTAAAATTTTGCAGCTTGTTGCACAAGGATGTCAAATGTTTTTCTTTGAATTCTAGAACATAATTTTATTTGTAACATTAAGTACCAAATTAGATTTTAAATAAATCCCCTCTTGTGGGTTTTTCTGCAGAAGACATTTTGTATGAAATTATCTAGTCTTATACCTGGGGCCACATAGATGCCTTGTACCTAGGTCCATGTCCCTAGGTACAATTGCAATATTCTTAGTTACTATTTTCTTAAAAAAAGTTTTTATAATAAAAAGGAGGAAAATGGCCTTAATTATCTGAACCATTCTCATTTAGTCAACTTTTTTTTATGATTACTGGATGATATTTAATGAGTGTATATTTTGTTTATACAAACTTAAAAATTTAATTAAAAAAAAACAATTCTTTATAGTTATAAAAACAGAAGCATGATTCTAAATAATTTCCAATAAGCATAATTCTCGAAGTAAATCCAGCAGAGGTGGCTGAAAACCAAGGAGATGTAGAATCTTGACCGACACTCCAGAAAAGGAAGAGATTGGAAAAACATCATGTGCGATTAAAATAAGAAACACCCAAAGACTTGAGTTTGAAATTGAGGTAGCTTCATCCGAAGAATTAACAGATATTTTAGATTCTCATTCCACAGTAGCTGATGTAAGGGATAGGTTCAAATAAGTTTCTTTATGATAAAGAAGAACTTATGAAATTGACAACAGAAACATTGTGTTCAAATTGCCCCAGTGACAATGTATTCAGCCCACTTTTGGGACCAGTCTTTTAAACAATAATGCTGAATGAAAATACATGCAATTCATTAATTTGGTGCACAACAATTTAAATAGTTACATATTAAATCAATGCATTTGCTGATATTGTTTCTTTTATTAAATACATGTGTGTATGTTTGTTTTCTATTGATTACAGAGTAAAACCTAACTTCCAGAGAAAGACCATCAGTGCAATGATATAGTACCCAGGGTCATTTGCGAATTTTTTAAAAAAATTTTCATTTCAGAGAACTAACTCCAATTGGAAGGTAGTTAGTATAATGATGAATGCATATCAGTTTGGCACTAGGTACACAAGTTTCCCCTAAACACCTGCATCAAATTAATTTCCTTCTGTCTTGTCGTTTAACCTCCCTCTCCTCATTATACAAGAGACTTATACTTGATGTCCGATGGCTTATTTAAGTTGTATTTTCACAAATACCTTACACACATTGGCCACATATTACTATGTATACAAAACTTATAACCAATCTGTTAACTTTGTAAGAAAGACGACTAGACAGTTGGTCGACAAAAAGAGAAACTGCTAATTAAACCTTTCCCAATAATTTAGCATGTTTTTGAAGCTTTATTATCTAGATGAGATCATTAAGATAGAACAACATGCTTGTGTCTCTACATTAAAATGACATTACATTAAGATGAGATCTAAACATATAAAACAGAAAAAGGTCTTTTAAAAAAGAAGAAACATTATGCCAACCCAAGAAGTAATACTAAATGAAATAGTGAAGTGGATTTATAAAACAATTTCAACAATTTAACACTCCAGAAAGGCATAAGAGTTACAGAAATGGGCATCCAAATAGAAAATCATGTTTAGGGCAGATTCGGACATTATTCATCATCTGTCCATTTCTGCAAGTATATAATTCTGGACAGAATGACAATACTTGAAATAACCCTAAAATTTGTAGAGAAGTTATGTAAAATTGTTCAGTATTTAAATACTAAACTACTTAATACTTAACTAAAAGAATGAAGATTACATACAAAGGCAGATTTTAAAAAAGAACCAAATAAATTAAATATAAAAAGGTACGTATGCAAACAAATGAGAAATTGATGCAGTCCAGTGAGTGTGTTAATTAACGTCACACTAAAAAGCTGCACGGACTATTCGCAACTGATTTCGTAACTGTGAACCATAGTCATGAAAAGGGGAAAACCTGGGGAGCCCCCCAACTTTCATAACACAAGGATTAATAACCATATACAACCAAAGCAGGCAAGAAGTATAACATGGCTTGTTACCACTCATTAGACCATCACAGAAGATGGAAACATGTATGCAACGCTGTGTGTGAACCCCAGCTAGTATTGCAAAGAAACACCTTTTAACTTCTTAAGCCACATCTCAATTCTGCCTAATGGAAGTTTTTCTCATCAGAAAAGATCAAGGGCATGTAGGGGTCCATGATGTGCTTGTTTCTTCAGCAAATACTTTCATTGAATCAATTCCCCCTCTTATCTTTGAAATGAACTGTGATGTCCTCATTATGTTAGGTCCATACTTGATGCTGATGTCTTTCGTCTATTCTCAGATACTTTACACTCCGGCTAAATGTGAAAACGCTTAATACGAAATATCAGCTAACACAAAATATAAAGGTCCCGGATATTTACTATGTTTTTGCATGCATTTTTCCCCTCTTACAGAATATGAAGAAACGAGCCGTACAGGCAAGAAAAATAAAATGGAAGAAGTGGCTTCACATGTTTCATAGAAAGGAGGAAAACTTGGCTTTGATATACCTGTGGAATAGCCGGTGACAGGAGACAGTTTTGTTTATCTAATCTACATTCACCCTTCACCCCTACAAATGCCACACAAAACAATCCAAAATGAGGATCATCATGAAAAAAACAGTATGCACATTCCATCTGTGAAATGAATAACAAAATGGACAAACAAATGGATAAAGCAAACGACTTTCCAAAAAGCTTCAAAAAATGTTTCGTTTTTCAAAAAGCTTCAAAAAATGTTCTTCAAAAATTTTGTTGAATTTGTTTTTCTTTTTGCAATACCCTCTAACACAAAATTCTTTTAAAATGAAAAAAAAATATTTCATGCATCTGTTTCTTAGAAAAGTATTTTTACTGTATACTGGCATGTACATAGAACTTTTCACCAATTTGATAACTTTGTCAGAAAGCACCTTGCAGTTTATCACCAAATGGAGATACTGCTAGTTCATCTTTCTGATTAATTTTGCATGTGTTTCTGGTCACTTTATAATCTAGATGAGACCATAAGTTAATACAACATGCTTGTGTCTCTTCATTAAAATGAAATTATATTAAGATGAAATTTAAACATACAAAACAAAAGATGGGGGATTTTTAAACAGAAGAATAACTGGTCATTATGCAAATCTAAGAAGTAATACTAAATAAAATATTAAGAGGATTTAGAAAATAATTTTGAATCTTCAAAGGTATCAAGAGTTACAGAAATGGGCATCCGAATAAGATAATCATCATGTTCAAGTCAGAATTGGATTCCTATGATCATCATGTGCTCATTTTGCCCTAGTAAATAATTCTAGAATGAACAATAAGTCTTGAGCTAAACTTACACTTATATAAAATTGTTCAGTATTTCCAAACCTGAAAACTAAATGAGTGAGGATTACATACAAATGTTGATATTTAAAAAACAAATGAATTAAAAAGAAAAAATAACGTACGCAAACTTAAATGAGAAATTCATGCAGTCTAATGTGTGTTTATTAATGTTGCATTAAACAGCTGCACAAGGGCTTTTCACAACGGATCTCATAATGGTGATAACACTTGGGCTAGCACCTCCCTTTCACTAGCTTCACACCACAAAGATTAATAACCATATCCAGTCTCAATCAATGCAAGTGAGAAGCAGAATGACATGGCTTTGATACCAGACCATCACAGTTTATGAGAACTTGTTAAGCATAGCCCAGTAAACCCCAGCTGCTATCGCATAGGATCACCTCTAAATTCTTTTGCTGACATCTGAATTCTTTCTTCATCTGAAAATAATCTTGTTTTATCTTTTTTTCAGTATCCTTTGTGTATATCAGCCCTCTCAGTTTTGAGGAAAAGGATTTTTACTGTATATGGTATGTATACAGAACTTATTGCCAATTTATTAACTTTGTAAAAAGGGACCTTGCAGCTATCACCAAATGTGAAGACACTGTTAATTCACCTTTCCCAATAATAAAGCATGTGTTTGAAACTTTATTATCCAGATGAGATCATAAACACTGAACAACATACTTGTGTCTCTACATTAAAATGTCATCATATAAAGATGAAATCTTAACATTCCTTTTTAGGCCTTTTTAAACAGAACACCATTTTGCAAATACAAGATGTAATACTAAATGAAATAATAACAGAAGCATATTTTTAAAAAATAAATTTAACAATATAACACTTCAAAGATATCAGCTACAGAAATGGACATCAGAAAAGAATATGTTAAGGGTAGCTTTGGGCATTATTCATTACCTGCCCATTTTCGCAAGTAAATAATTTTATAATGAATGGCAATACTTGAAATAACCTTAATATTTGTAGACAAGTTATATAAAATTGTTTAGTATTTGCATACTTGAAAACTGGAAGAGTGAGGATTACATACAAATGTGGATTTAAAAAAAAATGAAATAGAAAAAATGCATGCAAATAAAAAATTGATGCAGTCTAGAGCGTGTGTTAATTAACGTCACACTAAAAAGCTGCATGAAGCTTATTCGCAATGGACCTCATAATTATGACCCATAGTCGCAATTAGGACAACACATGGGCTCGCAGCTCCCTTTCCTTAAGTTCAGACCACAAGGATTGATAACTACAACCAGTCTCCATCAATGCAGGCAAGAAGCAGAATGACATGGTACGTAACCATGCCTAAGACCATCACAGCAGATGGAAACTAATGCATTGCTGTGTGTAAACCCCAGCTAGTATTACATAGAATCACTTCTAATTTCTTTTGCTTGCGCCTTAATCCTGCCTAATTGCAGTTTACTATCATCTGAAATGATCCAGAGTATGTAGGGATCCATCATGTGCTTCAGTTAACATTCTCATCAAATTACTTTCCCCGTCTTTGGCTGAAACGAACTGTCAATGCTTCATTTTATAAAGCTAACTCTTGATCGCTTACAATTTATTTAAGTTGTATTCTAAAATACCTTACACACACTGGCCACATATTAGTATGTATATAGAACTTATAGCCAATCTTTTAACTTTGTAAGAAAGAGGACTACAGTTAAGCAACAAAAAGAGAAACTGCTAATTAACCTTTCCCAATAATTCAGCATGTTTTTGAAACTTTATTATCTAGATGAGATCATAAAGACAGAACAACGTGCTCGTCTCTACATTAAAATGAGACTACATTCAGATGAAACTCTTTTTAAATAGAACACTTGCCATATTGTATAAATCCAAGTAGCAATACTAATTAAAAGAAGGATTTACAAAATAATTTTAACTATTCAACACTCTTCAAAGGTATCAAGAGTTACAGAAAAGGACATCAGAAAAGAAAATCATCATGTTTAGGGCAGCCTCGGGAACTATTCATCATCTGCCCATTTTCTCAAGTAAACAATTCTAGAATGAACAGTAAACCTTGAACTAATCTCACACTTGTTGGAAGTGTTATATAAAATTGTTCAGTATTTGCATACTGAAAAGTAAGAGCAAGGATTATACAGAAATAGGCATTTAAATATTGCATACATTAAATAGAAAGAAACAATGTATTTCAGAATAAATGAGAAACTGAATGCAGTCTGAAGTGTCTTATGTTTTTCTTAATGCAAAAGTAGCAAAGTATCAACTCTAAAATGTCCTTATCAAGAAATAAAATGCAGTTAAAATGTTAAAATTTTAAATTACCACAGTATAGAACATTAAAACATGTTACTTTCGTATTAAATTATATATTTTTGGAAATACGTACTAATTATATGATTTCCAAACACCTATGTTAAGGTTTGACAT
Source organism: Trichonephila clavipes (assembly GCA_019973935.1). Classification (NCBI taxonomy): domain Eukaryota; kingdom Metazoa; phylum Arthropoda; class Arachnida; order Araneae; family Nephilidae; genus Trichonephila; species Trichonephila clavipes. Next base: position 301,557 of record BMAU01018390.1, read on the forward strand.
TTTTGATACACTTTTTCTTCTATGAATTTGTTTAGCTGTTTAAGGTTAAGAAAAGATAATTTTATATTTATTTTTTTTAAAAATCCATCATGAATAAGAATATATTACCAACAAACTGCAAACATTACTATACTGCCAAAATTTATTATTTCATCAAACACTAAAAATTACAATGGGAGCAACAAGAATTTATAGATATGTTTTCAAAAAGATTCCATTGAAAAGAGATACATCGACTGGTAACATTCCAAGAAATAAGAGTAAATATTTATTTACAAGTTCTACCCCCCACCTGATTGTTTCAAATTTAGAGAAAAAAAATACATAAAATTTCTCATAAAACATCTCCAGCTTCGAAAAATAATCAAGAACATGATTAAGAAATGAAATTTTATTATTAATGCTGCAGATTCAGAAAGCACTTCATAGCTAAAAGGAAGAATTATTTTTAAACCACTCATAGTTAAAAGTAAATATATAGAAAAAGATCAATAAATAAGCATGAGTTTTTCCTTGAATTTCACCAAATTACTTTTATTGCTAGTTCACACCAATTATTTAAATGTATTCATTTTGTCATCACATAAAATATTTAATGTTAAAATCAAACAAGAATTTATAGTGATAAACATACTAATCTAAATTAAATGCAATATATATTCCAATAATCTAATTATTTGTTGTCAAATACACTAATATTGTAAAGTCTTTAATTTATCAGAAAAATTTCAATTAAAATATCTGTTGCCAAATACACTGATGAAATTAGTATTTGGCGTATTGTTATCGGAATGATTGCACAGCACAAAATAGAAATGTACTATAATGGCCTTGGTAACATTCCCATTACTAGAAATCAGTATGTTGCCCATTGAGAAAATAGTTAGCCACACTGGCTGTTGTGCTATTGAGCCTGGGTTTGAATCCCAGAAGACATAGATGTTGGTAAATGTTAAGTGACTTTGCAGCATGGGGATACTCTAAATGGTCATTTAGGCACAATTCCTCTTGTGAGGTGGGTGGAAGGGTAAGGAGAGGGTGTTTGCTTTAAAAAATTGTTAAGTCTAATTTATCAGAAAAATTTTAATTAAAATATCTGTTGCCAAATACACTGATAAAATCAGTCTTTGTCAAATTATTATCGGAATGTTGGCATAGCACAATATAGAAACACTAAAATGGCTTTGGTAACATTCCCATTACAAGTCATCAGTATTTTAAGATTTTTATTGAGACTTGCCTTCTCACAATATCCAATTTTACATCTCAGAAACAAACAAGTTAGCAAATTATATTTTTACGTGACTATTTAAGGTTATAAAAGCAACAAAATGGAGAGAAAATTCATAAATACTGTTTAAAAACAAACCTATTTAAATCACTATAAGTGAATGCAAATTAAGAAGTGTTTCTACACAATATCAAAATAGAAAATTGCATGAATAGTCTAGAACTATAGAAATATTCAAAGGAACAAATGAAAATATTCAAAAGGTCAAAACTTTTAAATGCAATAATTACCTCTCCCAAGTTAGTTTTAGAAATCAATTGTTTTTATTGATCACAAACCATAACCTGGAAGAAAAGATTCAAATCAAACATGCAGATTCATTATCAATTCTACAGTTCAAACATTTAAATAAACATTATCAAGTAGTAAAAATGTTTTTGAGTTTAACATTACAACAAAAATAAAATTTATATTTAAGAATATCTGCATGTTGATTACATATTTTCTTCCACTGACCGTAGTTAGTAAATCTAAATATAATAAAAAAATATTTAAAAATTATGTTTTAAAGAAGTATTAAAAATAATTCTGATGGAAACTTAAAAGACAACAATATTTTCGACTTTCTTAAAATAAAATTTTCAAATATGATTTAACCAAATTCTCTATTTTAGTATGCCCCAGCATTATTCAGAACACTAAAGATGTCGAAAAAGGTTTTTAAGGAATCTCAATCAAAAGGAACTTAGATTGAGACTTGAATGTGTATAACAGTTACCATGTTTCATTTCATTAATATTTTAGATTTCCCTTTGATTAAAATATGCAATTACAATTATCATTTAAATTGTTGTTTTTAAAAAAAGAACATTTTGACAATTAACAAATAGTATGATTTGTAGCATTCAATAATAAATACATTAGACATTTGCTTTTCATGTCGGCATGATACAATGCAAATCAAAGAATATTTATTGGAAAAAATTTATTGGTGTTTATGGTGCCGATACTGTAATGGCTAGTTACATGCAATTTTGGTTTTGTCGCTTCCATTCAGGCATATTTTATGTTAAAGATGCACCTCCCATGGGCAGGCCCGTCGTCGAAATGGCGATAAAATCACAGAAAAATTGAAGTTGACCGGCATGCATGTTAGTAGTCGTAGCATCGCCCAGGAGTTAAAGATCAACCATAAAACAGTTTTAAACCATTTACGTACCAAGACTTCTAAGAGAGAGGCATTATGAAGCTACCTTTAAAATGGCAATAAATTAAACAAAATGGTGCATATTTGACCCAAATAGGACAACCCGAAGCATGTTACGAGGTCTGAAAATATAAACAATTTACACAAACAGGTATAATTCTTTTAAATTTAAATTAAATGATTCAAATTTTTTACACATTTATAAAATGGGGCTTCAGAAAAGTATAAAATGTTTGAAATATAATAATTTAAAAATCATAAGCATATGAAAATTCCATAATAAATATTAAGTATTTTTTTCGTTGTGAACGCTATTTTTTAAAATAGCCTCTGATGTATAAAACTTTACACGAGTTATAAAAAATGCATTATACTCTTTAAACCATGCCTATTTTTAGTATTATATTATCTTTTGCATTTCAAAATATTAGTAAAATATTGCCATTATTTAAAAAGTAATTTTTAATTTATTAAAATATATAAGTTCTATTCTATTTATATAAAAATAGTTACAGTGTAATAAGAATACATTTAACTTTATAAATCAAATTATAGCTTGTAATTAAAGCTACTGTTTTAGTAAATAGTAAGTGTGACAAACATTAATATTTCTTATAGAAAAGTTTATTTTCATATTCTTATAATTTTTAAAATTATGATTACATTTTAAACATTTTATACTTTTTTGAAGCCATATTCCTTTATAAATAATGTGTAAAAGATTCAAATTATTTAATTTAAATTCAAAAGAATTATACCCGTTTGAAAATTGTTTATATTTTCAGACCTCTAGAGAAATTTAACACACACACCCCTGAGACCCCTTAAATAAAGTCTTGAATTTCTTGCAAAAATAATGGATTTCTTTTCTCCCAACCTAATATAAAGGGTACATGGTGTGTTAAGAAATTCAACTTATTTTACTTCAATTATTTAATAGACAATTTTTTTCCTGATGAAATTCAGTTCACTTTTTTTAAAACTTAAAATTATTCAAATTCACATTCAAAGGGGGAAGGGGGTTAAATATAGATATCACAACAATTATATACAAATGATACAATATTTATTTTGATATGAAGACAAAAACAACAAAATTTTAAACTTTCTCTACAAAATTGTCCCTGTCATTGTACACTAAAAGCCAAGTAAGATTGAAACATCTAAAATTGAAATTTTCCAATCACAATTTAATAGATAACTAATGTAGTACAGCTGAAGATATAAACAAGAGTATTTTGAAAATTCTATTATTCAACTACATTTAGTAGATAATTTGTACATTTATAAAGAAAATACTTTAAAATACATACTTTATTAATAAAACTTGACTTTCCAACATTTGGAAATCCACAAATCAAAATAGTTCTTGTATTAGGATCAATAGAAGGAAGACGAGACATGTGCTGTCTAACTTCTTCAAGATATTTTAAACTCTCATTTTGACGCTTTACTATAGAAGCCATCCTAAAATAAAGTTCAGCTTTTAAACCTGTTAATATTTCATATGCAAGGGAAGAAATCTTATTCGAGTAACAATTTCTAATCTTTAGCACTTTAATATTTTAATTACTAAAGGGTTATAGGATTTGTCATAATCATTTATTAATAGTTTTTAATTTAAATTTATATCAAACTTTATAAAAAAAGGATTCTAGAACAAAACAAAAAATAAATTTAGTTCACAAATTGCAGGAAAAGCATAATACAGATATATTCAATTTTAAACATAATTCCTATTATTTTTCGACGTGACTGATTTTATAACATAATTAAGTGGTGGAAGGCATTTCTTCACATGGTTAAGAAATTGACTATTTAACAAATTCTCAGAAATTTTATTTATTTCAAGCTATAAAAAATGAAAATAAATTTAATTCAAAAGGATTAAAACAATGAATACACACTGAAAATTCAAGAAATCAAAGCATGAACATATTTGGTTTTTGATAAATTTTTAAATAGGTAACTTATTAACATACCATTAATGTTGTGAAATATGTGTTACCAGGATAAAAAATCAGAAAAAGGTAAAAAAATAAGCCAAATATGGTACTAAATTAAATACAACATATTAATAGTTTTCTCTATCAAATAGTTTTAATTTTGTTTGTGATGATATATAAAAGCAAAGAATTTCCACAATACACAATTATGAATTTACAAGCATCCCTCCGCTAAAACCTGTTTTTTTGCAATTAGTATACAAATATTATCATGGTTGATTGATATCTATCGATTAAATGATCCAGACGTGACACATTAATACTGGTAATCTAACCACTACAACAAATATTTTAAACTTAACTCAGAGGCGCAACACCCCATGAGGGCTAAGTCCTACTGTGCCCAACTCGGCATACACGACTTAGGGCCCTGCGGTGCATGAGCAGATGTTCCGGTCAGTCAGACACAAAACCCCCAGTGTTAAGTTTGAAAGCATAAGCTTGGTACTCATTTATCAACCACTGAAGGGATAAAAAGCTGAGTCAACCTTGCCCAGCCCAAGGTTAAACAAATATCTTACAATTAAGTTATTGATGTTATTTACCAAGTAGATAAATTATGATTTTTAAAATCATTACATATTAAAATCAAGGAAGATGAAATCTCATACAACTCAGAAACAGCCTCTAATTATCAGCACTATTTTCTATATGAAGACTTTTTTTCATCACAGCTGTATGATTATCAGTATTGACAATGGATCTCATAATTTTGAGCCTTAGTCGCATGATGAGGATAACTCCCGACACGTAGCACCTCATTCTCCAAATTTCTACACCAGGCCCCACGTTAAGCGGATACGTTCCATCTTACTGTAATAAATTCAGAAACAGACTCTAATTATCACCACAATTTTCTACATAAAGCTAATTTCCCCCCCTCACTTTTGCATGATATTCAAACTTTCTCAATAAGAGGGGGAAAAAATTACAAAGCTTACTAGATATATCAATCACTAGGAAATCAACTCAGAAACAGCCTCTAATTATCATCACAATTTTTTTATATGAAGCTAATTTCTTAAATCATCGTTGAATGATATTTAAATTTACAATTGGGAAATAACATTCAAAGACTATTTAGACCTATCAATCACTAGGAAATCAACTCAGAAACAGTCCCTAATTATCATCACAATTTTTTTATATGAAGCTAATTTTTTAAATCATCGTTGAATGATATTTAAACTTACAATTGTGGGAAATAACATTCAAAGACTATTTAGACCTATCAATCACTAGGAAATCAACTCAGAAACAGCCTCTAATTATCATCACAATTTTTTATATGAAGCTAATTTTTTAAATTGCGTTGAATGATATTTAAATTTATGGGAATAACATTCAAAGACTATTTAGACCTATCAATCATCGAAATCAACTCAGAAACAGCCTCTAATTATCATCACAATTTTTTTTAAAGCTAATTTTTTAAATCATCGTTGAATGATATTTAAATTTACAATTGGGAAATAACATTCAAAGACTATTTAGACCTATCAATCACTAGGAAATCAACTCAGAAACAGCCTCTAATTATCATCACAATTTTTTTATATGAAGCTAATTTTTTAAATCATCGTTGAATGATATTTAAACCTACAATTGGGAAATAACAATCAAAGACTATTTAGACCTATCAATCACTAGGAAATCAACTCAGAAACAGCCTCTAATTATCATCAATTTTTTTATATGAAGCTAATTTTTTAAATCATCGTTGAATGATATTTAAATTTACAATTGGGAAATAACATTCAAAGACTATTTAGACCTATCAATCACTAGGAAATCAACTCAGAAACAGCCTCTAATTATCATCACAATTTTTTTTTATATGTAGCTAATTTTTTAAATCATCGTTGAATGATATTTAAACTTACAATTGTGGGAAATAACATTCAAAGACTATTTAGACCTATCAATCACTAGGAAATCAGCTTCTAATTATCATCACAATTTTTTATACAATTTTTTAAATCATCGTTGAATGATATTTAAACCTACAATTGGGAAATACCATTCAAAGACTATTTAGACCTATCAATCACTAGGAGATCAACTCAGAAACAGCCTCTAATTATCATCACAATTTTTTTATATGAAGCTAATTTTTTAAATCATCGTTGAATGATATTTAAACCTACAATTGGGAAATAACATTCAAAGACTATTTAGACCTATCAATCACTAGGAAATCAACTCAGAAACAGCCTCTAATTATCATCACAATTTTTTTTTTTATATGAAGCTAATTTTTTAAATCATCGTTGAATGCCAATTGGGAAATAACAATCAAAGACTATTTAGACCTATCAATCACTAGAAATCAACTCAGAAACAGCCTCTAATTATCATCACAATTTTTTATATGAAGCTAATTTTTAAATCATCGTTGAATGATATTTAAACCTACAATTGGGAAATAACAATCAAAGACTATTTAGACCTACCAATCACTAGGAAATCAACTCAGAAACAGCCTCTAATTATCATCACAATTTTTTTATATGAAGCTAATTTTTAAATCATCGTTGAATGATATTTAAAACTTACAATTGTGGGAAATAACATTCAAAGACTATTTAGACCTATCAATCACTAGAAAATCAACTCAGAAACAGCCTCTAATTATCATCACAATTTTTTATATGAAGCTAATTTTTAAATCATCGTTGAATGATATTTAAATTTACAATTGGGAAATAACATTCAAAGACTATTTAGACCTATCAATCACTAGGAAATCAACTCAGAAACAGCCTCTAATTATCATCACAATTTTTTTATATGAAGCTAATTTTTTAAATCATCGTTGAATGATATTTAAACCTACAATTGGGAAATAACAATCACTATTTAGACCTATCAATCACTAGGAAATCAACTCAGAAACAGCCTCTAATTATCATCACAATTTTTTTATATGTAGCTAATTTTTAAATCATCGTTGAATGATATTTAAACTTACAATTGTGGGAAATAACATTCAAAGACTATTTAGACCTATCAATCACTAGGAAATCAACTCAGAAACAGACTCTAATTATCATCACAATTTTTTTTTTTATATGAAGCTAATTTTTAAATCATCGTTGAATGATATTTAAACCTACAATTGGGGAAATAACATTCAAAAGACTATTTAGACCTATCAATCACTAGGAGATCAACTCAGAAACAGCCTCTAATTATCATCACAATTTTTTTATATGAAGCTAATTTTTTAAATCATCGTTGAATGATATTTTACAATTGGGAAATAACAATCAAAGACTATTTAGACCTACCAATCACTAGGAAATCAACTCAGAAACAGCCTCTAATTATCACAATTTTTTTATATGAAGCTAATTTTTTAAATCATCGTTGAATGATATTTAAACTTACAATTGTGGGAAATAACATTCAAAGACTATTTAGACCTATCAATCACTAGAAAATCAACTCAGAAACAGCCTCTAATTATCATCAAAATTTTTTTATATGTAGCTAATTTTTTAAATCATCGTTGAATGATATTTAAACTTACAATTGTGGGAAATAACACTCAAAGACTATTTAGACCTATCAATCACTAGGAAATCAACTCAGAAACAGACTCTAATTATCATCACAATTTTTTTTTTTATATGAAGCTAATTTTTTAAATCATCGTTGAATGATATTTAAACCTACAATTGGGAAATAACATTCAAAGACTATTTAGACCTATCAATCACTAGGAGATCAACTCAGAAACAGCCTCTAATTATCATCACAATTTTTTATATGAAGCTAATTTTTAAATCATCGTTGAATGATATTTAAACCTACAATTGGGAAATAACATTCAAAATTTGACCTATCAATCACTAGGAAATCAACTCAGAAACAGCCTAATTACCATCATCACAATATGAAGCTAATTTTTTTTAAATCATCGTTGAATGATATTTAAACCACAATTGGGAAATAACAATCAAAGACTATTTAGACCTATCAATCACTAGGAAATCAACTCAGAAACAGCCTCTAATTATCATCACAATTTTTTATATGAAGCTAATTTTTTAAATCGTCGTTGAATGATATTTAAATTTACAATTGGGAAATAACAATCAAAGACTATTTAGACCTATCAATCACTAGGAAATCAACTCAGAAACAGCCTCTAATTATCAGCACAATTTTCTTTCTGGAGCAAATTTTTATCTTTTTATGAAATCTAATATTGAACCTTTTAATAAGCACACCTGCATATTTTTCACAGCAGTTTTAGAGATAGCATATTTTAACACTTTTACAGACACTTAACTTGCCATAAATCAACATTGTTATTTGCTGGTACACTTCTAGCTTTTCCAGCAATTTCACAATTGTGAATTTCTTTTTCATTACATTTAAGTTAGTACTTGGATAGTGGAGAAAAGTATCATTCCAATATTTTGAACTAAGCCATCAAAATCCATAAAGCAGAAAATTACTTCCCTTTTTCAAGAATTATACGAGAAGAAAATAAATATGCAGAAATATTTTAGAAAGTAATAGTGATCTTAATAAGAATATTGAAGTTAGCTTTAACAGTAATGAATCTGATGATCCAGAATAATTATTTATTGTTAAGAACAAGAGCACTAACAGAACAAACAAACACAAAAAAATAGAACATACATGCTGAAAGATTGGGAGAGATGGCCATTATAGAAATTCTTCCCGCGATTGAAACATTTTTAAGGTATGTGACTACCCCAAAATCCTCGGTTTGAAGAAAACTTTCGAAATTTTTTTTATGTTTTTATATTATAACCCATACGCTTAAGATTACAAAAATACTTTATTTTAGTTCCTACGATATTTAGAAGCTAAGTTATAGCTTATTTAGTAAACCGGAAATGAATTTTCAAAACCGGAAATGGGTGTTTAAAGAGACAAAAATGTAAACAAAAAGTTTGAACGTCTTTTTCATTACTTTTAAGTAATATAAATATGTAATATTTATGGTAAATATAGATCAACGTATCCTTTACTTATTTATTAAGTATTCGTTGCTTATTTTTTTAATCTGGCAACTGTTTTTTTTTAATTCAAGCTTGTTTTACTGAATGGCAATAATATTATCGTTTATAGTTTGTTTACATTGTTCATACTAAAGCGTTCTTAACTATTACTTACCTTTGATAATTTTACAGTTAATTCATTCATTTTCATTTAATTTTAACGTTTTATTTGATTGTGAGTAATTTCAAAATGCCGAAAGCTAGATCGAAAGTATCTAGAAAGAGAAAGTTTTATGGTAATAGGTTTACCAAGTTAGCACTTAACAGTAATAATACGTCTGCAAGAGAAGCGAAATTGAGCACTTTTGACAGTTTTGATGTGCCTGAACCTGAATTTAATGGTTCTACAGGGAATAGAATTATTAATTTCCAAGCTTTGATGGGAATTATTTCAATTTTGTGTTGTCCAGAATGTTATGCAACTGGATTGAAACTGGCAAAAGATTCTAAGGAAGGACTTTGCTCTAATTTGTGTGTGACTTGCAGTTGTGGGTTCATGGCTGGCTTTAATTCTACTCCTAAAGAAAATAAGAAATTCTCTCTCAATACTTTATTGGTATTTGGATTGAGATTGATTGGCAGAGGATTCACAGCTGGTAAGAAGTTGTTATGCACTTTAAATTTGCCATGCATTTCTAAAAATACCTTCAGAGCTCATGAACTCAAACTGCTGGAAGAAAATATGAAAGCTGCATCTAAAGAAGTGCAAAATTTTTAAAAAAAGCACAACTAAAGAAGTGCAAAATTTTAAAAAAAAGTACAACTTGTGGTATTTTGGTAGATGGCACATGGCAGCGGAGAGGCCATATGTCACTTAATGGCTGTGCGTTTCAGTTATTTTCATTGATACTGGAAAATTTTTAGATCTGGAAGTAATGACTCAGTATTGTAAAATGTGTGAATTGAATGTGAAATGTGAGCATGTATATTCAAATTATAAAGGATCCTCTGGAAACATGGAAGCTGTTGGAGCTTTTAGAATTTTTGAAAGGTCACTAATCAAACGAGACCTGCAATACACCGAGTACTATGGTGATGGTGATTCCAAGGGCTTTTTACAAGTGAAGGATATATATGGTGAAAACAGTGTCACAAAACTTGAATGTATAGGACATATACAAAAAAAGAGTAGGCTCACGTTTAAAAAAACTAAAAAAGAACACCAAAGGACTTGGTGGGAAGGGGAAATTAACTGATAAATTTATCGATAAAAACTGCAGAACTATTATGGGATTGCCATCCGCAGCAATGTTGGATGCCTCGAAAAAATGCAATCTGCTGTAATAGCTAGCTGCCTTCTTTCACTGCTGCTCTAGCAATCAAAATCACATGCATGGGCTGTCCAACAGGGAAAGACAGCTGGTGCAAATATAAACAAGCATTACGTGATGGTAAAGTATATATGGACAAAACATCAGGCCTTTCAAATGACGTGATTAAAGTGATAAAGCCTACTTATTTAACACTCTGTGATAAGGAGTTACTAAAAAAATGCCTCCATGGCAAGACTCAAAATAATAATGAAAGATTTAATAATGTATTGTGGTCTGTTTTGCCGAAAGAAATTTTTGTTCATAAAAAAACTTTGGGTTCATACATGGCTGTCATCTTACATAATTCAGGTTATTTAGGGCTATTGCCTGTATTTAATTATTTAGGTATAGGCATTGATCCAACGACACTTGAAAAATATATGGGAATTGACACGGAGAGAATTCAAAAATCGAAACACCAGTCATTACCCTCAACAACTCTCAAGAAAAAAAACGAAAAGCCAAAAAAAAAAAGTCCAAATTAGCTAAAAATGAAGCTAAAGAGGGCTTAAGCTATAAATATGGAGAGTTCTGAAAATGTTTAGTGAGTAGAAAAGTAATTATTTTGAGTTAAAATTATTAAATGTGTTTTACGAGAAACTGTTATTCAATATTTTTCTTCACGATAAAGCTCACTATACAAAATATTTTTAAGATACTAAATCTTAATTTTGAGAACATGTTTTATGTAGTTCTATCTGTGTTATGAATCAAAATCTAATCTCTGTGTATATATTTATGTACCTAATTGCTTTTTTATGAAAAAAAAGCATTAATTTTTTTAAAATTTTGACTTCTTGCGTAAAATTTGGTATATTTTAAAAACTTTCAGAAGTATTACAAATTTTTTTATTCCTATCACAGATAAAGATGTTATTTATGTACTCTATAAATATTATTTGAATACATTTATTAGAATTTTGTGTACAAGATTTGTCGTAACTGCAATTTTTCACTAAAATTTCGCTAAAAACAACACTCTCCAGAAAACAACAAAAGGGTAAAATAAAGGTCAAATCTGTTTTACATGAAGCTAAAAAGAGCTTGATCTATAAATATAGTGAGTTTTAAAAGTGTAAAATTAGTAGAAAATTTTCCATATAGTATTAAAATCTTTAAATGCATTTCCTGAAAAACTACGTTTTTCAATTTTTTTTCTTCACGGCACAGTTCACTTAAGAATTTCTTTTAAAGATATTGACTTGAAATTTTCATTAAATGTTTTAATCAGTGTTATCTGTGTTTTAGACTATAATCTAATCTCTGTGTATATATTTATTTTATTGCACTTTTTGTGAGAAAATAACATTAGTGTTTTGTAAAAAAATGAGTTTTTACATAACAATTCACATATTTCAAAAACTTTCAGAAGTATTTACAAATTTTATAGCTATCAACACAGATAATTATGTCATTTATGTACTGTATAAATATTATAAGAATATATTCATTAGAATTTTAATACAATCCTTACCGCAACTGCAATTTTTCACTAAAATTTCACCCAAATTAGTTTTAACTTTGTAAAAAACTGCTTTGGAATTCTTACTTTTATGTCCCATTTCAAATAAAAAAAAATGTTTATTTAATTGAAATTTTATATACTTCAAAAAAAGTGCTCTGAAGGTAGTCAATACCTTAAACACATATACAAATGAATTACTTTTGAAAATATAGTTATGTAAATATGATTGCTGAAATAGACAAAAGTACAAATCAGAAACTTTGTTTGAATGAATGAACAAAATGCTCCGAACTGGCACACAAAATTAAAACTTTTCTTCATATGTTAAGAAAAACAAAAACAAACACAACACTGACAGAAAGATGCCTCAATTTAAGAAAACCCACGGCATGGAATTTTATATATTTGTTCATAATGAAGTGCTTTTAAAAACTGAACATTTCATAAATATATATATATAAGCAAATGTTTTCCTTTAACATGTACATTAAAGTAAAAATGCATGAAGTATTATGATATATGAAACAAAATATAGATGAAAAATTGATTAATTTGGATAAAAATTAAAAGTTTCAAAAAATGTATTATTAAAAGATAGTGAAGTCAGAATAATAACGTTAGAAAAAAAAACGTTCCGACTTAGCTTTCTTATATTATACATATATCCTTTAGAGAAAAACATTAAAATTTATTAGTTTCCAATTATTAGATAATTAACTCAGAAACAGCCTCTAATTTTCAGCACAATTTTATGTATGAAACATTGTTTCATCACTGTTGGAATTGTTTTATAAACAGATGAAAAAAAAAAGTCTTATACATCAATTTCTATTCACAATACTATTACACCTTCAAATTTTATTTGATTACTGCAGTAGAATAAAGAAATGATAATAAAATGCAATACAAGCCTCTTAATATTAAATAGAAATATTTTTTTAAAAATCATACATTTTCTTTTACATCAGTTGAGAGAAACTACTCTTTTCAAACATTTTAATTATGAATTTATAATTTTACAAATATATAATGAAATCAAATATACTTAATGTATCAATTCTAGCAAAATCTTTTTTTAAATTTAACAATTTTTAAAAAGGTTGAAAAACTTATTAATCTGACTAACAATTTTATAATTATGACCATTCTAAACATCTTAAGATAAATTAAAAATATTCAGATTTTATGCAAATTCATCAAGTTTTAATGTAACTTACCTTCCTAAGGCAGCCTTTTTTAATAATTTGCACCTGTAGAGGGTATCTCCATATTTTAAGAGGCGACAGTACTCTTTTGCAACACTGAAAATGCACATAATATATTTTTAGAAACTTGCCTAAAAATAAAAATACTGCTATGTTCATAATTTTATGTATATCATTTGATCATACATTATATCATTACTAATTTATTGCTACAAAAATGTATTAACATTCAATATCAACTAACAAAAATGTTTCAACACTAAATTTCATCCATATTATGAAAATATTTAGTTAGTGACTTAATATTTCCCATTACCTGACCAAGAGGAAATGAAATTCCATTTTGGTGAAGAAAATGGGATATTTAGCCAATAAACATGGATTGCTAGAAACTTATCTAAAGTTATAAAAATAATTTTAATGTACAATTTTACATGTCTGATTGAAAACTATCAAGTTACTGAAAGTGCCAATTTTGCTTTAAAATTTTGATATATACTAAAATTGATAATGACACAAAACATTCTTCTAAAATCAGAGCACATTTCAAAGTTATATTTTTGGTATTATGAATGTAATGAAGGAAGACATTATAATTCCTATATAATTAGCTATTTGAGTTAATACACATGCATTTATTTCTTAACTATTACAATAAGACTATTAACAAGTGATTTTAAAAAACACACAGGTCTCTTAATAAACAACTGCTTGCAATACCTTCTTGGCATTAATTTACTCTATGGATAACATTGCAATTTTTTGCTAAGAGCAGCAACTATTAATTCTAGTTACATAGATCCTCAAATTCATAATGTAAATAATATTCGTATTTTGATTTTAAAATTTAAAAGATTTGGCAACAAGGAAGAGATTAGAGGTACATAAAACTATTAACTATTGATCAATGTATTTGATTTGATAACAAATTTTGACACCGTAATGACACACCAGCCAAATTTGCACTATTTTCCCACAAAATCTAACCAAATGATTTTCAACAAACAAAACATTTTAAGTCTTTTTGTTTAAATCAAAGGAAACTAATATTAAATAATGATGAATTCATTTACATTAACACCATTTTAATAACTGATGGGGGGCCAGAAATTGCCCCTGAAACGGCTTGGATGGATGTGGTGAAATTCCTTTTGGTGGGGTGGGGTGTTAAAAACAGTTCCCGCGTTACAAAGTTCAGTAAACGCATAAATTTTGAGGTGGTGTAACACTGCACCGCCCTCCGGACCAATCAGAGAAATTATACTGGATAAGGCAAATAGTTCGGCTCCAGAATTTTGAAGTGATTAGGGGTCAGATAAAAGAGGACACATAGAATTTCAGAGGCAGAGAACCTCTCCCAGAGTTGCAGAAGCACCTTCAAACAACAGACGCTGAAATTCCACCTGGATTGGGTGTCAACCATGTCCATCCCCTTTGCACCTTATCTCTCTCAAGCTAAGTTTAATTATTTTTGATCTTCTTGTAATAGAAGTAAAAATCCTCTATACGTGCTTAAAATAAATTTATCTTAAACGTTAAAAGTTCGTTCTGTTAAATTATTGATTCTTGTTTATTTTAACTATGGTCATGATGCAATGTGAAATTATGGAACTTGGGTTGATTTGAGAATATTAATAAGTTAAAATAGCGTCGCATCATAACCACATGGACCCTAACTACTTCATTCAGACTACATATATTTATAAGCTTTGAACAGTTCATCATGTATGAAACAAATTATATTTTCTGTTCTAAACTGAATCTAGTATTTTCTGTTTTTGAAAGGAGAATACAAAAATTATAAAGGACAGCAATAAAAGTTGAGTCTGTGGTTAACACCTATCATTTCCAATATTAAAACAGTAACACTAAATACAAAAGTAAAAATAAAATCTTTTGTTAATAACATGAGTTTTAGTAATTAAATATACAGATGATACCCTAAAGGTAAAATATTAATAAGAACTGTATGTCTAGTATATATTAATAAGAACTGTATTAAAAGTATGAAGGCCAAATAACTAAATTTAACTTACTTGTCGATTAAATGTCGAGCTGTATTTAACTGACCTAAGGCTATTTTATAATGATCTCTATCATACAATACATTTGATATATCAGCAAAGAAAGGATGAATATCCTATAAAAAAAATTAGGAAAATGCCAATTATAGTAAAATTCACAAGAAAAGAGCATTTGATTATACTTAAATTATGGTTAAAACAAAATTTTAGAATGAAGTTCTAGATCAGGGGTATCAAACTCGGGCCTGCATCAAGCATTTTAGTTGTATGTCTAGTATATTGACACAATAACATAAAAAAATATCAAAATTTCTACCAAAACAGGAAAGATAATTGCAGAGAAGACATGTCAAGTGCCAGAATGTAAATATTAAATTTTTCTTGTTCTTTTATATAGGTTATAAGGCATTGTTAAAAACCTCTTCTTTGCGGCCCACCTTAAATTAAGCTTGGGCCATATTTGCCCCAAGCCAGCCTTTGAGTTTTACATCCCGAATTGTGCCCAATGAACCCTGGTGATTTTTTTAACATCAATGCCCATCCTTAATGCCCCCTCCCAAATTGGCAAGATCACAAATTAATGGGTTTAAACTCGGAAAAATCCTAGAACAGCCTCCTCAGTTCAGCAATAAGTTTCTTGCCAAATGGCACTAAGGTAAAAACCACAAAAACATGATTTCTAAAATGAACATTGAAAAATAGAAAATGCATATTTAAGTTGTTCAAGTAACAATCTCCATTTCTCTCAAACACATATTCCTTAAAAGTTTCGGACATGCATACTGAGATACAATCAATCATTTCCAACCTTTTTCATTCAAAAGAAAAAAAAATTCATTATCTTTATCTTCCTTCTTCAGAGTTCGAGATGAAACAGCACAAAGCATCAAATTATTTTCTAAGCAAAGCAGTTTTAGTAATTTACACAGCAAAGATGAAAACAGCATCATTATTAGATATAAACCATACACATAATCAAAAACTAAATAGTAATTTATAATCCTGATAACATGAAAAATGATGTGAACTTCATTTACACCCTTTATACTGAACAGCACCAAAGAAATAATTATCAAAGTATTTGTCAAGAAGAAGGCGACGCAACCACCATTGTGAGGTTTTAGCGAGTCTTATCTTCTTTTTTTAATATTAGAGATGAAAAAAGCACCATGCCACTATAAAAGTAAACAGGCGACTATCTCGATTTCGAAGCAAAATAGTTTTGATAGATTTACATTAAAAAATAAGAGCATCAGTATTAGATACTAATCATGGTATTCATTTGTCCCTATCTGAAATCATCACATGCTCAAAAGACTGACACAAGCCCCATGACAGATTTAGAATATATAAAAAGTTTAGCTTATCAATTATAAGATAAAAACTTGATATGGAACTAATTCTTTCAACCTAACTCCTAATATTTGAAAGTGAACTCAGCAACTATATAGCATTAAAAATTCCAGACAGAAGGAACTAAACTATTTTAACAATAAAGAAATGAAACATTTACGAATACTTCCAAGACTTACGAGAAGAAAAAAATAATCTCACTATCAAACAGATAGTTTAGGGTAGCAATCTTCAAGACAGATTAGCACCATGCAATTATAAATTAAACGGGCACGCCAATCTCTATTTTCGAAGCAAATAAGTTTTAGCAATTAACATAGCAAAGTTCAATATAAACAATATATATAATCATATAATAAATAGTTATTTATAATCAAAATAATATTATACAATGTGAGACTTTGCTTATCAACTATAAGACAAATTTTGAAATGGAAATCAATTGTGTGTTTTAGCTCTGCATCTTAACATAAGATTATAAATGTAGAATAGGGGGGCACTTTGGATTTGGCGATTTTTATCTAAATGTCATGGTGAGATATTGAATGGAGTAACTTCATGGACAGACTGACGCCAGTCAGTAATCACGCGATTCCAATGTCAATAAACAGCACGTGCGATTCATACCATTGGTTTTCCTTTACGTTTGTTGACGTCGTTCTTGTGTCTTAATTTTATCTAATTAAAAACATATGATATTGTATTTTTTGCATTATTCTAGTATATATATTTGTTAGGAAATCTTAACTCTTATATATATTTTTTGTTTTATTCTAATTTATTTATTTAATTAGGTAATTGTCTACTTCCAACTAATGTTAGCTGACATATTTATTTATCCTAGTTCGGTTGGATCCTAGCATTTATTTATAGTTCATGGTACACTTAGGTATGACTCTTAGTTATTTTAGTTCTTAATTAATTTAGTAGTTATTTATTATATAGTTTTGCGCAAGAATGGTTGACAGTATAGAATTAAAACTACTTTTTTAAAATTGTATGATTATCGAATATAACATTGATATTTCTTTAAAAAGAGCTTACACCTATTATTATACAACACAGTGTCAGGTGTGAATAATATAAAAAATGTGTTTGTAATTATAATTAATAATTCAAACTCAGGAGAGAAAATATTTATTCTGAATTTTTTCAATTTGATGATAATTTGTGGGAGGAATGTTTACAAAAATTAAAGAAATGTTTCTTTGATTTTTACCTTCCACACACAAATTTTCGATTTCTAAATTATTTATAATTATTCTTTGCTGTTAAAATATAATGTCATTTCTTTCTTTAAATTAAATACAATATTCTTAAGGGGAATGAAACCATTACAAAAGGGGTAACAAGTTTTAAAAATGATTACATTTAATTTGATATGTCATTGTCTTATTTTTTTGATCATCATATCAAACTTGCAAAAAAGCTTATTTCTGGAAGCCTGTGTACATAGAACATTAGCTAATATGAAAGTTTTAGATAAATGAAGAGAATAATCTTTTGGTAAAAGTGTTTTTTTCCATCTTTTTTTGAAATCTCAGTGGCTACTTAAAAAGTAAGTATTTATTTACCCATGATTTAACTATTTTCCTTTTTTGCACAAATCCTTAAAATAGTTTAATTCCTGATTACTCAGTATTATGCATGTTAGGGTAATTAAGGATGCGAGTATATGATTCATATATATGTCTCCTGTGATGTTTTTATGATGAAAACGCGGTTTCTAAAATGGATTCTACAATAAAATCTGAAAAATCGTTGTATCTAAACTGCAGTTGAAGAACTAAGCTAATGAATGCTTTAGGCTGATGAACTAACAATCTACAATTTCTCTCAAATGCAAATAATTTTCATATTTCAGACACCTATACCGAAATATTTAATCTCGTTCACTCATTAACTAAGCAATCATTTCTTTCTTACCTCTTTCATTCAAAAGAATAAAAAACAATTGGTCGAGCTTCAAAAAGGAAAAATATGGTTTCAAGAAAAAATGGCTTAAATCTTTCAGTATGACTGTCGGGAAAAAAAGATGACCGCTGTTCAAATCCTGGAAAACCAAAAAAAATCCTGTCCGAGTAGGATTACTACTTTCCAAAATTTTGCAGGGTTGCCATATTATAAACTTTGTTACCAAGAAATGTACTCTCCTAAGATCCACCCAAAATACCATTCAGCCAGATTATGGTGGAAATTGGCACAATTCGCATGACACCAATTTGGTTGCAGTGATGTAATACATATGAACCTAAAATTGTTCGAACTCTATTTTAACATGAGATTTGAAACCGTCTGCAAATCCAAACACAGCCCTCCACCAGAATATTTGGCAACAAAAGTTTAGTGTCAAGGGAAAACCTCGTTTTCAAAACAGCGTCAGACGAAAAATATGTTTTCCAAAACAAACATAGGAAACATCAAATCAAAATTCATTCCTTCCGGATTTCAGACATACCAAGATTCTATCAATCCTCCAATTATACAAAAAACAATCATTTCATTCTTGCCTCTTTTATTCAGTAAAAATTCCACTTGTGTTTCAATGAAGAAAAACTTGGGGTAGTTGTGTACTATTGCAACAATACCAATGTTCAAGAAAACTTGCCAAGTCTACAATCCTTATTTCGTATATCAAAATGCACTGAATTGGCAACCATGTGCTTTATTCAATGTAATATCATTGCAATAATAAATACTAAACGTGGTTTTTAAAACTACTTCCAAAAGAAAAATTTAAAAAAAAACATCCGATAAACATGTTTTAAGTTGATCAAAAAACGATCTCCGTTTCTCTCAAACGAAAGAGCATTCTTTTTCCGCATTTCGTACATTCATATTGAAATATCTTTAATCGTTCACTCATACAAATAGCAATAATTTTTCATTCAAATGAAGCTTGTAAAAAGAAAGCATGGTTCCCTAAATGTCTTCAAAAAGAAAACAAAAAAAAGTTGCTTCTTCAAAATTGAATTTACAGTGGACATCCCTTCATACAATACTAACCAAAAATTTATTTGCCTTAAATGTACATACGATTTTAAGTTCATTGATTGCAACAATTAAGATTTCAAAAACTTGCTACATCCGATTTCAAATAAACTTTACAATAGTAGATTTATCTGATTAAGTAACTTTTTAAAACTCCCGATTTCTGTATTTTACACTATCGCATGTTGAAAAAGAGCTAAACATTCAAAACAAGCTTGAATAATATTTAATTAAAAATCGTTTCATAAATGTTGGGAATAACATTAACTGAGAATGGGTAAAAAACTCGCTTACCTCTAATTTAGGGAAATCTGTGAGAATCCGTGTCAATTTATCATGGAAATTTGTCTGGGTATATTTCACTTTTCGCATGTAAAACGCTCTTATTCTTGATATTTTGTACTGTTTATGAATAACAGTAGGAGTTTTCCTTTGTGTTTTAGACAACACAATATCAGTGAAATCCTGTAAGAAAAATTCGCAATTACATATTACAATACATTTAATAAATATTAACGTCTGATAAAATAATTATACAAATATACCTTGGAAGTAGGAACCACTACGATATTTTTGAAATTATAATGCGTCATTTTGAAATTATATATAATCAACAAATACCGCTTCTCATTTCATGCTCAGCAACGTGCCACAACCACGCGGTCAAGAATTCTCGGGCGAAAGAACGTTTACTCTTCAGTTCAGATGAAATTTAAGTTCGAGTTGAGATGTACATAAAGTAAATCTTTAATTATGACGCTTAGTGTAGCACAATTTAACACACATGCAACATTGTTCATTTAAAAAGAAGCAACTTAGTTTATTCAAAAAAATACAAAAATATTTGTTGGATTACAGTTTAAAAAAATATATTATTGGGGAAAACTTCAATAACATGGGTTGTGGTTTTCCGCCGCCAAATCCTCTTTTCTAGCCAAAGGTGGATCGCCAAGGCGTATCCTTGCAATAACTCCTAGATACATCTAGGACAGTGCTAAATAAATTTTTTATCCATGCGGACCGGAACATCATTTGATAACTTTACCGCGGCCCGTTAAGGTTGAACGCGTTGATTGTTTATATTTTAGTTTGTTTTGATAAAACAATTTTAATTTAGTTACATTTAAATATGCCTTCAGAGTAAAATATAATTACACCAAAATTGAATAAAAAGTGATTTAATGTGTAATATAAAATGATTTCCGCGTGGAAAGTTGCTCAAATCCGAGAGAAATGCACCACTTTAAATAAAATGGGGATCGTTGAATGTTCTTTAGGCGGCCCGGCACCATTTGATCCACGGACCGGGGGTGGCGGATCACTGATCTAGGAGATATTAATCCAGGAGGAACCAGTTTGCAGTAACCATATGCAATATGTTTCTCCTCGCAGGAAAAGGGCCGCGTAGGGATACATTGCATTTCTGATAATCGTTTAAAGCTCATGTTCTCTGGAAATATTACCAGTGTAGTTTCAGCAGTAGTTTTAACAATTTCTCGAATACACTTTGAAAAAAAAAATTTAATCAAAATCAGATTTAATCAGATTTTTCAGTTGTTTTTTTTTCAAAGCAAAGAAATATGTCATTTAAATACGAAGGTAAATTACATTAATTTTATAAATACAAGGCAAAAATGTCAAATTATAAGTAGTTATAATTTTTTGCCGGTTCTAAGGAAAGTAATCATTTATGTAATCCAGAGAAATTTCATACATCTTATTCTTCTAAAAATCTATCATTTGTTTTATTTCTATATCATTATCTCAATTTTTAAAGGAGATAATCACTCATGTTTTTTCGAAATATTCAAATATTTACTGAATTTTCCTCCATTATATTTATTCAGAGCTGATTTATTATCACAGATTACTTCCCACTGAGGTTTTTTTTTCGATGTAATAGTTAAAAGATTTATTTTGGAAGCGAATATATACTTGCAGAGTAGTGTATTTTATTTTGCATTTTTCATTACTTTTCTCTTTTTTTCTGCTTATAGTTTTTCGAAAAAATAGTAATTTACAAAAAATTATTGATATTGCATGCTAGTGAATAGTGTAAGAAAATTCATTTCTGCTCAAAATAATAAATTTCTTTAAGTAAATGTGATGAAAATAAATCCTGAATATTATACACGTACAAAATCTAGAATTCTTAACAACCGATACATCACGACTCTTAGAACATCGGATTTATTGAAAGGGGTGATTATAAAATGATATCTTATCTGCACCACTTGACTGAACAGGAAATATAAATACTCGTATATTTATCAAATTAACATATCAAAATTTTAGCATTTTTTATAAAATGAATTAAACAAAAAAAACTAGAGTTTGCTTATGTCTTTTTGTGTGTGAAATTTCGTTGTTCCTTATAATCCTACATAGTTTTTATTGTTGTATCAACCTAAGAAAAACATTATTAAAGCTCTTGAATTATTTAATAAAACACATTTATGTACATCTGTTTACATAGAATTTTATGTTCTCAGTTATAGTTTCAGTGCAAAATTTTTTTCTAAACAATTATAAGATGTAAGCAGTCTTTTCAATGAAAATGAGTGATTTCCAATAAGAAGATTTTATATTTCAGTATTTGAACCATATACAACTTCAATTATACTAAAAATTATAATTGACATAGTTTAAATATTCATGTAAACATGAAAATAGAATTTACATTCATGTAGTGATGGGGTGTCAAAATTTATGTGTTCCTTAATTCATTGTCGCCCATCCGGTATAGTGGTTAGCGGCGCTGACTGCTGTGCCGTTGGGTCTGGTTTCTCATCCCGGAGAAGACATGGATGCTTGTAAATGTATAGTGCCTTCGCGGCATGGGGTTACTTTAAATATCCGTCGAGCCACAAGTCTTCTTGTGGGGTTGGTGGAAGGCGAAGAGAGGTGGGAGGCCTCTGACCACCTCTAGGGTGTTCTCCCTCAAAATTGGGGTGACACCGAGCTAAATCACCCTGTAACCTGTATGATGCTCAAAGCTACTGCTAACAACAGGCGCTACTTAGCCCTCTGCCATGATAAATTTCGTGGGCCTTGATTTGGCCTTTGCCGATCAGGTGGCATTAGTAGCCACAACCACATTGTTTTACTTATAAAAGTCTTAATAAACATTTAAAAACTTGTAAATCTCAAAAACTCAGAAAACTATTGTAAAAATATTTTATTATTACTAAAGGTTGAACTTTTTATATCAACTGCGAAATTTTAGAGTGTGAAAATGTTGGAAAAAATAATGTGTTTAACTTTTTCTTAATGTGTGTGTTAACTTTTTTCCTTGCAAAACAAATAAATTAATGTTTTAATTAACACGATTTAGATTTTTTCAGAGATTATAGCCATTTTTTAAAAAAATGATAGCATTAAATTTAGTTTTGCTTATAGACCATAGCCAATAAAAATATGATTAATAGCATTTGGTTAATTTCAGAACTTAAAATACACTGGTGTGCAAAAATTAAGGACGAAGTCGAAAAATTAGCATATCAGCTGAACGAAGAGGCAGAGCAGACAGAAAGACCAATCAGGAGATTAAGTAAGGTGATGTACGGTAGCACATGCGCAGATATGCAGGTAGACGTAATGGGGGAGTGTCTGAGTAGTATAAAGCATGTTGTCGGTGTAAGATCAGTATTTCTGGCAAAGAGATTGCACGCCGTATAGCAGTTAAAATCACACCGAGTTGCTCCCTCAGCGGAAAATGGCGAATAATCAATCTGTTAGACGACATCTGGTTGCTTTTACCCGAGGTCGAATCATTGGGAAGTTGGAGGAAGGCCGCAGTATGACAAGTGTGGCTGCAGAGTTCGGAATTGCTCACAGCATCGTTTCACGACTTTGGGGACAATTTCAAACTACAGGAACAGCTATCCGGGGGTTCAGTAGTGGTCTTCCACGAGGAACACCCGCAGATGACCGGTACATTGTCTTACAGGCCAGAAGAAACAGGCGGCAGACAGCGGGAGAAATCGCTAGACACAAGACACAGGCGACTGGACGACCGATATCGCGTTTTACCGTGGCCAGAAGACTGCATGGTGGTGGTCTGTTTGCACGACACCCTGTACGGTGTGTACCTTTAACGCCTGCCCATCGGAGAAGGCGTTCTCTGTGGTGCCGGGAACACCGGGATTGGAGAGACAATGAATGGGGACGAGTACTCTTTACAGATGAGAGCAGATTCAGTTTGAGTAGCGATTCTCATAGCATACTCATCTGGAGAGAGCGGGGAAGCCACAATCATCCCTCGAACATCATTGAAAGGGACAGGTATGGAGGTCGCGGTGTTCTCGTTAAGGGTGGCATCATGCTTGGTAGTCGTACAGACCTTCACATCTTCGACGCAGGTTCAGTCAACGGGACCCGTTATTGTAACGAGATTCTTCTTCCATATGTGCGTCTTTTTAGAGGCGCTATGGGTCTGCAGTTCATTTTCATGGACGACAATGCACCATGTCATCGCACAGTAGCTGCCGAACAGCTCTTAGAGAGTGAGGATATTGAACGTATGGATTGGCCGGCACGATCTCCGGATCTCAATCCCATCGAGCATGTATGGGATTTTCTAGGCAGACGCTTGGCAGCTCGTACCTTACCACCAGTAACGATTCGGGAGCTTCGATTGGCGCTGCAAGACGAATGGGCAGCAATGCCTCAACAACTCATTGACACCCTCATTCTCAGCATGGGCAGACGCTGTGAAACCTGCCTAGCAGTCAGGGGAGATCATATCCCCTACTAAAGACTGGATGTTTCTTGCTGGACACCCGTCACAGGGATGTTTCGGCCTTCAATCGCATTGCGCTCCATGCTACTTTTTCAATCAAGCTTCTTTTTTTCCCTCTGATTTCCCTTTTAGTAAGTGTTGCTTACATTACACATGTCCTTACGTATTGGGGATCTTACGGTATAAAATGTGTTGATTTGGAAAGCCTTTGTACAAAGTTGTATTGAAAAAACCGTCTCGTCCTTAATTTTTGCACACCAGTGTAAAAATAAGTAGTAAAAAAAATAGTGATTTTTTCTTAAGAAGTGATTTTTTATAAATATATAAATCATTTTATAGGTTAACTATTTTTATTGTAAAATATCATTTATAGCATACCACGTTCAATTGTCATATGTAATATTTAGGTTCAAAAGTACCATAAAATTTTGTCGACAGGATGCAAAAATGAGAGCAATACATAAAAGTTGTTATACTTAGCTCTGTATCAATCAGAATTCTTTTTTCTCTTGATTATTACTACTTAGTTACAAATATTGGCAACATTTTGAATTTTATTATCAAAAAAAAAAAAAAAAATCAGATACTTTTTAATTTCTTAAGGTATGCGACTACGTTCGGAACCGTGATTTTGCAAAAGCGTATAAATGGATAATATTTATGATATTTAGTGTCGCTTGGATCAGAAAATGTATATAAAATTGTTTTAAGAATATTATTACAGTAAAAAAATTATTTAAGTACAATATTTCGACAAAAAATGAACATAGAATGACCCATTTTTAAAATGTTCTCCTTTTGAGAAAAATGCTTCTATTATAATAATATTTTGCCTGTATATAGCTCAGACTTCTGTACAGAGGCTCAACTAGAATTTTTGAAATATATGACTTAGAAGTGGGTTTATCCATGTCTTACGACAACAGAGGGGAGAAATTTTAAGAAAAAAACGCCAATAATTATTTCAAATGGTTGTAACTCTGAAAATAAAGTGAATTTTTCAAAAATCATAGTTGAGCCTCTGTACAGGAGTCTGAGCTATATACAGGCAAAATATTATTATAATAGAAGCATTTTTCATAAAAGGAGAACATTTTGAAACACGGTTATTCTAAGTTAATTTTTTGCCGGAATATTGTTGTGGAGAGAGGAGAGGGGTATACGAAAACGAAAATTCAAGAATGATATAGATGCGTTTCCAATCCAATGTTTATTATGGGGTCGTTTGGTCCCGCTGATTACGAAGAAAAGGCGACCCTCTCTCTTAGACAACAATAAGTGGACTGCCTCGAGCGAGGCTTTTCCAGTAACCTTTTTGGCATCTTGGCGATCTCAACAAAGTAGAGCTCTCCAACATCCCGCCGGACCTTGAGATATACATTTCAAACCAATAATACATTTACATAAAACTTGTACAGAGGGTATAAAACAACATACATAGTAAGAACTTAAATATAATCAACAATAAAAAGTATAAGAATTAAAAATACAATCGAAATCAAAGCAATAGTAATCATTACAGTACAATCAATATAATCAAAGGAAATAAAAAATTATTCTTCAATATTTACATTACACAATAGGTAAAATAGCAATTTTTGAAATGGATCTTTTAACAAAGTCACCATTTGCTAATTTTAATTGAACTTTAATTTTATCATCAGTACCTGGATACGTTTGGACAATATATTTTTCCTATAATCCAATGAGCTATGGGAGAGAGAAGATTATCTTCCTTTAACAATACAACAGTATTAATTTCTACATTAAGATTGATCAAATTGCCATTTACTACGGGCTAGCAGATTATTGAGATAATCTTTTTTTCCATGACTTCCAAATATTTTGTATAATTTTAGTAATTTTTCTATATTTATCAAGTTTATTAGTATTGACAGAACATAAATCTGATTCAACAATAGCATTAAGTGCACGCCCGATGAGAAAGTGGCCAGGTGTAAGAATTTCAAAGTTTTCAACATCTGCTGAAAGTGGAATAAGAGGTCTAGAGTTGAGAATTCTCTCTATTGGAACAGTTATTGTAAGGAATTCTTCTATAGTCAAAGCTAAGTTACCAATAATTCTTTTGGCATGAAATTTAAAAGACTTGACTCCAGTTTCCCAAATTTCTCCGAAATTGGGGGATTTGGGAGGTATAAATCAAGATATAGATTATAAATGCGAAAGTTTGTGAGGATGTTTGGGAGTCTTTTACGAAAAAAAAACTGAATGGATTTTAATGAAACTTTACAGTAATATAGCTTATATATCAGACTAACACATAGGCTATAATTTATAGCATAGGCTATAATTTATAAAGATATTGTGAGAAGTGTCCAAAATAAAACGATATTTGTCAAATAAGTAGGAAAAAATTCTGCCATCTGCAAGCAATTGTGACGTGCGCTGCAAAAAAGACCACGTCAGCATATATCTATATTTTGTTTGTGAAAGAACTCTTTTTGTTTTGGCTACGCAAGGCGCTCGCTTCTAATTAATTCCTGTAAACAGTCCCTAATTTTTTTTTATTTCAGAATAAAACTAAGTTTTGAAGGCAGAAGTTCTTATAAATCTCTCTTTATTTGAATCTTTTTTTAATGATTTTATTATGCACATTTGTTAGTAAGAAATTGTTCTTTTTTAAAAATAAATGCTTTTATTGCTTCTGGTTTTTACAGTAGATAAACTTTGTCTTTCACACTACATCATTTGGACATATTTCCAAAGTTTGTTTGTGGTTAGTAGTTAATTATAACGCTATAATTTTAATTGAATAGGCAGATATTGCATTTTTAAGTATAAAAATAATTATAACTACTGTACTGTATTTTTTGGAGTGAGTTAATATTAACGTCGCACTATTCAGCTACACGAGGGCTTTTGGCAACGGACCACGCAATTTTGAACCATGGTCAAGTGACGTGGACGACACCTGAGCTGGCATCCTTTTCTCCTAACTACCACACCACGCCAACTTAGAAGGAATATTCTACCAATACTTAGCAGGAATATTCTTTGAAATCCACTCTTCCAAGATATATGGCAGCACGGGTCTTATGATAATTATTTTAGCGGGGAAGGCGAACAGTTTTGCAGCAGATATGCGTTTTACGTGGATTGCACAGATTATTATTTTTGTCCCGAAAAAACAGTTTATGTCAAAATTTAAGTGTCTTATGTTTTTGTATGTTAATGAAGACTTTAGAAAACAATTTGACTATTTATCTTAAGTGAACGGAGTACACAATTAATTTTACAGTGGAATATCTTTAATTAATTTATTATCTCTAACGGATTAAATTTTCCAAAATGGAGTATTTTGTTTATGTATATCCCTTAATTTTCAATGTAGTGATCCAAAAAAAAAATATTGCATGAAAAAAACCGCAGTAAATCATAATGTGGTAGATAAAGCATTAACGTGCGTCGCGCCTCTACACGGCGGGTCTTACAAGCTCTAATAAAGCTCGAGCTATGAAAGCAGCTAGACATTTGCCAATGTGACTATCGTTATCATTTCGCTGTGTTTTTCATTGAATCTCCATTATAGCCATTATAATTTAAGAAACGGCGTTGCTTGCGAATGTTACAATTTTAACATAAAATAAATACAACAGAAAGTAATACTAATGTATTACACTTTCAGATATAAATTATTTACACCATTTACACTTTTTTCTGCTAAACATAATTATTACAAAAATATATTAACCAACTTAGTATAAAATGTTTTAATGTTATTTATTTATTTTTCTGTTCATTTTATACTAGTTCATTTTATACTAAAAACTATTTGATGACTTAGTAAATGAGTTTTAAACATTTTTCTTCAAGATATTGGGATGAATAATTCCATCAAAAAACTCCAACAAAAGAAAGAAAGAAAGAAGCTCAGAATTTAGTAAAAAAAGAAGTGTCAAATTTCAAAATGAACATTAGAATTTATTTTTTCTTAGAAAATGCAAAGAAATGTAAGAGTCTTCAAATAATATAAATTTGATTTTTACGGAGCTTAGAAAAGAAGTGTCAACTTAAAAATTTAAAATAGCATGTTATTTTCTTAAGAATATATGCATATTAAGGTATCCGACTACGTTCGGAACCGTGATTTTAAAAAGGCACATAAATGGATAATTTTCATAATATTTAGTATGCTCTACTATGTTTATATAATAATTTTGTTTCACTCTAAATAGTGGCTGCGGTAACCTAGTGATTATGGTCACGAACTTGATGCCGGAATGTCACGGGTTTGAGTCCTGGTGTCACAGAAGACTCACTGTGTAGAGAAGACAGATGCAAATTAAATCTGTAGGGGCTCAATGTCCTCCCGTTGTTGTGGTGTGATTGTTAGGCGAGAGGGTTGCTAGGTCATGTGTCGTCCTTTGTCACTTGACCGAAGCTCAAAATTACGGAATATTTCATCAACAACTTTCTTGTTGCTTTATTGTGGGACGTTATGTAATCCTGCCGCCCTCTCCTCTCACTCTCTTGATTTTTTATACATTTTAATGAGTTTTTTTAAAAAAATCATGTATACAAATGAATAAGTATTGCTAAAATCACAAAGGAAAATTTTCTGAAGTATTCATTTCAGGGTTATACTGGTGATTCGTATCAACAGAATTTTTCACCTTAGTATAAATATTTATACACGGGAATGTATTGCAGAGATATCAAGAGAATAGCGGTTTTCTAATGTATATATAAAAAAAAAAGAAAATGAAAGTGACTGATTTTAAAACGTAAAAAACTTGAAAAGAAGTAATTTCTTTGAATAAATTGATTAAACCAATAGTTAAATTCAACATACCTGAAAGGTATGTTTAAAACACAAACGTTTCTGTTCTTCCCGATCTGTGTGTGATTTTGTTCTTTAAAAATTTCTCAATATGATTGACTGCATATAAAACATGCGAATTTGTTTGAAGTAATAATTATTTATAACTAGCTGGTATACCCGTTCTTCGCACGGGCGAACTGAAAAATTAAACAACAGAGATTGAAGGATAAAGAAGTTTTTAATGAGTAATTTTTACGTGAATTTCAAATTACACAAAAATAGCTTTTTGCATGTCTCAGCTGAAAAAAAAAGAAAGAAAGAAAAACACCTTTGTTAAATTCTAAGTCTGTAGATCTAATAGCTGATAAAAAGGATTTTTTTTCCTTTATAATTCCCCGTAACACTCTTGAGGGTCGATTTTTGAAAATAGCTCCCTAAGCTGATCTCTGCTCAGCAAAAGTAACACATTGTTAAAATTGTTGCGTAATGAACGCTTAAAGTAGTGTAAATAATTTATATCTGAAAGTATAATACATTAATATTACTTTCTGTTGTATTTATTTTATGTTAAAATTGTAATATTCGCAAGCAACGCCGTTTCTTAAAATATAATGGTAATTCAATAAAAAACATAGCGAAATGTTAACGATAGAGTCAAGTTGGCAAATGCCTAGCTACTCTCATAGCTCGAGCTTCATTAGAGATTTGTATGAACCGCCGTGTAGGGGCGCCATGCACGTTAATACTTTATCCAACCGCATTATGATTTACTGCAATTTTTTTCATACAATATTATTTTGGATCACTAAATTTAAAATTAAGGGATATACATAAACAAAATATTCCACTTTGGAAAATTTAATCCGTTAGAGCTAATAAATTAATTAAAGATATTCCACTGTAAAATTAATTATATACACCGTTCACTTAAAGTAAGTAGTCAAATCATTTTCTAAGGTCATGAACATACAAAAACATAAGACACTTAAATTTTGACAAACTATTTTTTCGGGACAAAAATAATAATCTTTGCAATCCGCTGAAAACGCCGTCAGCTGAAAACGCAATATCTGCTACAAAAATATTTGCCTTCGCCGCTAAAATACTCATCATAGAACCCATATATATTGGAAGAGTGGATTTCAAAGAATATTCCTGCTAAAAGTATTGGTAGAATATTCCTTCTAAGTTGGTGTGGTGTGGTAGTTAGGAGAAGAGGGTGCCAGATCAAGTGTCGTCCACGTCACTTGACCATGGTTCAAAATTACGTGATCCATTGCCAAAAGCCCTCGTGTAGCTGAACAGTGCGACGTTAATATTCACTCACCCCAAAAAATACAGTACAGTAGTTACAATTATTTTTATACTTAAACATGCAATATCTGCCTATTCAATTAAAATTATAGCGTTATAATTAACTACTAACCACAAACAAATTTTGAAAATTTGTCCAAATGATGCAGTGTGAAAGAGAAAGTTTATTTACTTTAGGTACCAGAAGTGATAAAAGCATTTATTTTGACGAAAGATCAATTTCTTTCTACCAATTGTGCATGATAAAATCATAAAAAAATAAAAACATTAAAATAAAGAGAGATTTATAACAACCTCTTTCTTCAAAACTTAGTATTATTCTGAAATAAAAAAAATAGGCATTATGCTTATCAAAGGAATTAGTTAGAACCGAGCGCCTTGCGTAGCCAAAATAAAAAGGGCTTTTTCCCAAACAAAAGATAGGTATATGCTGTGGTGGGCTTTTTTGCAGCGCACGCTAGAATTGCTTGCAGATCGCAGAATTTTTTCCTACTTACTTAACAAATATCATTTTATTTTGGACACTTCATACAATATCTTTATAAATTATAGCCTATGCTATAAATTATAGCCTATGTGTTATTCTGATGTATAAGCTATATTACTGTAAAGTTTCATTAAAATCCATTCAGTTTTTTTTGCGTGAAAGACCCCCCCCAAACATCCTCACAAACTATCGCATTTATAATATATATTAGATAATGACTTCTGCACAATATGAGAAGCATTAGTATTTACACTTTGAAAGCTGTTCTCAAAATTTCCGTTTAATTATTGAATCCGCATGAATAACCAACTAACTAATTACCATAAAAGAGAATCAAGGAAATGGGTCAGAATCACACAAAAATATAAATTTTTATTTGGATAGTCAATTGATCTCGAATTCTGAACTGCGGTACCAGTTAATGAAATAAAAATAATTTGAAAGGGGGAGGGGTCTTTTTTAATCGATATATTTAATCAACCCTTTCTATTTCTACTGGTTAACTCTTAAATATTAAGCGGTGTGAAATGTTAAATATTTTTTCATGGTACTTAGAGAACAAGAAAATATTCAGTTAAAATTAATTATATTTCATTTCAACAAATTAATTCATTTTAGCATCATATATGTGGGATCATGGTACAGTTCTTAGGGTATTCAATGATCACACTCTCGTTTTTTTCTAATCTAACGTTTAATGCTGGACAAAATACACAGTTCTAATCACTACGACAGACGTTTAACACATATAATATAGTATTTACAATTCGATTAAGCCCCTCTGGCTTTAACGACAATTCTGGTATAGTTAATGACACTTAATCTGCACAATAGTGTTGAGAGTGACCTGCGCATCTCTCTCATGAACAACGGGTTGGTGCGTCCCTACTCGGCCACCGTTCTCATCGCTCTTTCTTCAGCCCCGGATCATCAACCTCCGCGTCTAGCGTCCGCTCGCTGAATCCTAATCTTCAGAACAATCTCAGGTAGAGGGGTTTTTACTAGAAAAACACGACTAAACTATCCAGACATTTACTTACACAACGAAAGAATCCCTTGGTCTCAGAACACCAAATATCTTGGTGTTACGTTAGATAAAAAACTCACTTTCAAACAACATATTACACGCATACGTGAGAACTTCATCAAGAAAGCTCACACGTTCTCCCATCTAATTAGCAGAAGATCTAAATTAAGTAGATCAAATAAACTGCTTATTTATTCTTCACTTCTAAGACCAGTCATTACCTATGCCTCTCCAGTGTGGAGTTTTGCAGCTAAAACACACATCCAAAAATTAGAAGTACTACAAAACAAAACCCTGAGACAGATTCTCAAAGCCGATTGGTACATGAGAAATTCTAGTCTCAGGAACGCCATTAACTACAAAACAATTAAAAACTTCATGAGAAAAATAGCAAAAACATTCTTTACAAAAATAGATAACTCAGATAATATCTCGATCCAAAAGATCGAGAAATACACTCCAACGAGACGTACACACAGACCTAGAAACATACTAATTAATTAAAACCTAAATTTTTATTTCTCATATTATTTTAATTCTTAAAAAACACCATTTATTTCTGTAAATTCATTCAACAGCACTCATTTCATGAACATAAAAATCCACAAACACCCAACTACCAATCGGAGAGCCCCATTGCCCGGTACGGACACTGGAAGCCTCCGATCCCGTACACGACGACGGTACCCCCACCGGAACCGAAGTCACCACATTAACGCAACAACAAATCAGAAAGCTCCCTCTCGCAACACGGGAGGGAGTAATCACTCTCATCTCACACTCAACACAGACACGAAAAGCTGCCTCCCCATTGGACAGGCAATCAGCCATCCTGAGGTCCCTATTGGCCGAAGGAAATTATCTTTAATGTAAACTTCAATAATTCAGCATTGGTAACTTAATATTATTTACTCTGATTCTTAAATTTAATTTGTACTTTAAATTATTCTCATATCCAAAATTTTTTTTTTAACTTCTTAATTTAATTTAATTAAATCTCTAAAATAAAAAGGGCAATGTTTTCAAAGTATCATGTATCAATATTCTTTCCAGACAAGAGATCAAAGCCCCAAAAGGGCTAAGTGCTCTAGATACATAACCCAGCTAGAGAGGGGTTTTGAGAGTGACCTACGCGTCTCTCTCGTGAACAACGGGATAGTGGGTCCCTGCTCGGCCACCGTTCTCGTCGCTCTTTCTTTAGTACCGGATCATCGGCCTCCGCGTCTAGCGTCCGCTCGCTGAATCCCCCTCTCCTTCGTTAACTCCTGGTGGCTGCCTTGACAGCGCTCTCTATAGAATGTTCATGTGGGAATTTCCCACATATATATAAATATCAAAATATATCATACTATGTAAAAATAATGTAAACATTTAACACTCCCAAGTTTTTTAATACTTTGATTATTTTAAAACAGTATCAATTTTTTGAAGATAAGGTTTAAAGATGGGTTCTATTTGTTGAGACTCTTTTCCCTTTTATATTTGTTCGAAATGATTCTCCAGGACTTTCACGTTGGGAAAGAGTCTGCTTTGAGGTCAACAACCATAGCATTATTTTTATGACATGGTCCTATAGATTTCTCTTATGTCAAGGAGAGAACTTCCTGTGGGTTGATAGAGTCTCCCACCTCCCATGTAGCGGTTTAAAAACTTGAAAAAGGTCTTTAGTTATTCTAAGAATTTCTTTTTTTTTTTTAATGCTTCATTACTAGGGTCCTCTTGTCTTAAGCTGAGGACCCTCAGTTTAAACTTCATTTTTTTAGTGAATCATTTCATTATAAAAGATCTACAGTTTGTATTAAATATTTTTATCGAGTACGTAATGCGAAACGTTACGAAAAGAGTACAGAGATAAATTATATAAAATGCTAGCCACATTACCTACCTTGAACTGATCAATTTGTGGGAACCCCCCTGGGTTCCACTCTGGACACTCTGATTGAATTGACGCAAAGAATTACCAGATGACATTTTTACAATAACAAATAATTTTTATTCACTTGAATCAATGAATACAAATATAATCAATGAATACAAATATGAAGCAATATGTCTACGTCAATGGGATTCAACTTTACTGTTAAATTAAATCACGAAATATTATACTAATCAACTATTAAACTCAATATTGAACGGGTTTACCGGAATAAGAGGACCGAGAGATATACGCAATTTGAATTACTAGCATTAACTTTTCACTAATTCTATTATTTATTTACTCTAATTATCCGATAAATGAAGTTTAAATATCACCTGACTTTTACTACTTCACTCCTTTCCAGTCGGCTCAACTTTCCGAATGTAGATCGCTGCCTGATAATCAGCTAGAAACTAATCACACAATCAACTTGAAGCTTCTTAGCGCTCCATCTATGTATCTCTTGGCTCAATAGCCTTCTCCGCTAACCTACAACACTCTCCTTATATACTTTGATTCATTTGCATATCCCGTTTCCTCCTTTTAGAGCTGGTTGGAAATACACGCGAATTTACAATCCCCTAAGACGCCCAAGAGTATTAGTCATAAAGTGCCGTATAGATTCGTCACAAACTGAATTTTTTTCTCCTTGATACATAAAAGTCCTTTGTATATCATAAATGAAATATGTATTTATCTCTATATTTATTACAATTGAAACGAAATGCTATAATTGTCACATCAATTATAAAAGGTTTCTGAAGTTAGTATTTCTTTTTTCGTATACCATGTGTTATTTAAAAATAGCTACAGCATTTTAAATGTTACTATCAACAAAAATAAGTAAATAAATAAATTCAAACGCACTCATTCAAATCCTTAATAATCTTATCCTCATGAGGAAATAAAATAATTTTAAATTAAAGAAAGTCAACTCTTGTAAAAGCTAATCTATATATATAAAATTGAATGTGTGTCTGTCTGTACTCGATAGATTCAAAAACCATACATCCAATCGCCGTGAAAATTTGGGAAATTATTAGGTATATCCCCGGGAAGGTTTTTGAAACTTTTCATTTCGGAATTCACTCTAAATTTTTTAAAATTTAATTTTTAAGTGATTTTTTGGTGTTATGACGTCATATGGTGTCACGATTCTCTCTGAATGCGAAAATTTAAACTTTACACATAGTTTTTTTTTTCCGAATTATTACACATTTTTACTATAGTTATGTTTATTGGTTGTTATATTTATCTATTTTTTTGTTCTTTGATACGTATTGTAAACTCGTGAGTTCTTTTCCGACCGTGTTCGAATTGTGACAAGAAAATAATTGCAGACAGGATTTGGTCCCACTGTTTTATTCCACACTTTCGATGAGACATTTCTTAAAATAAAGAATATATTGCGATGTTACAGGATTACGATACATCGTTCAGCCGTGTCTACTTTTCACGACCCCGGCTTTTTTCGTCACTCTCTCTCTTCTCTCCCGTTCCGACGTTTTTCTCCTCCGTCGTTGCCAGATCCTTTTCTCTATATATCGTCTCTCGTTCGACCTGTTGCCAGGTGCAGGCAGCTGTTCCTTACACGCCCCACCTAAGAGTAAAATTTGCCCCTTGTGGCCGATTTTACCAAATCAGACACCAGGAACAGAAAATTCACAAACCGTGACACAGAAAATCCACAAACAGAACACACAATAATTGCAACAGTCAAAAGTCTTGATGATTGTTCTAGTGAAAGTTCCTTAATACAAACACATGAAATAATATGAATAGTTCACCCAATTGAAATAAGTGACTATGTTCCCAGAAAGATCTAAACTGTAATGGGATTGCAAACAGAAACATAGAA
The DNA here is from genome assembly GCA_019973935.1 of Trichonephila clavipes. Classification (NCBI taxonomy): domain Eukaryota; kingdom Metazoa; phylum Arthropoda; class Arachnida; order Araneae; family Nephilidae; genus Trichonephila; species Trichonephila clavipes. Next base: position 337,519 of record BMAU01018390.1, read on the forward strand.
AACACATTATACAAAAAAACACTAAATATATACAATACAGTCCTTATCTTAATCTAGACAATGCATCTGCACTCCTATGTTGTATACCTGGCCTGTGAGTAATGGAGTGATTCCATCTCTGTAACGCCAGTGCCCAACGGGTTAGCTTGGGACTTTTTGGAGTGGTTTGATTTAGGTACTTAAGGGGATTATGATCAGAAATGATCTCCACCTTGGCACCATAAATCCATTTGTCGAATTTATTCAACCCGTATAACACTGCCCAGGCCTCTTTCTCGATGCTTGCCCAGTTAATTTGTGTAGCATTGAATTTTTGACTAGCAAAAGCTATTGGCCTGTAAATTCCTTCGGTATCTTGCTGTGTCAGACAGCAACCAACCCCATAATCTGATGCATCACAATGCACCTGGAAAGGTAAATTGGCATCAGGGGTAGCAAGACTAGTTACTTCACAAAGTAATTCTTTTAGCTTAACAAAAGAATTTTGTTCAGCCTCCCCCCATGAAACGTTATTGGGTTTATTTTTCTTGGTTAACTCCGTAAGCGGAGTGGATATTTCTGCATAATTTGGGATATATGCACGATAGAAGCCCATTAGTCCTAACACTGACCTAACCTCTTTCTTAGTGGTAGGTCTAATTAGCCTTTTTATTGTTAATATTTTATCTTCATCAGGACCATGTTTACCTCCCCCTATTGTGTGACCCAAATATTTTATTCTCTTAGCCGCGAAAGAACACTTATCCAACCTCACCGAGAACCCCAGTTTTTCTAACTCAGTGAGAACTAATTCTAAGTGAACTAAATGTTCTTCAAACGTCTTTGAAAATATTACGACATCATCCATGTATGCCTGTGCATACTCTGAATGAGATTTTAAAATACGATTCATTTCTCTTTGAAATGTACCGGATGCCCCAGCAAGTCCAAAGGGCATCGTTTTCCACTGGTACACAGCATTATGGGTGGTAAACGCCGTCAATGGTTTGCTTATTTCGTCCATTTTTATTTGCCAATACCCTTTTAAAAGATCTATACTAGTCAACCAATGCGCTGACCCCGCTGTGAATATTAGTTCTTGCATATCTTTCATAGGGAAGACAGGTACCTTAGTTACTGCATTTAAGGCCCTAAAATCTACACACATTCGGATAGAGGAATCTTTTTTGGCTACACAAACTATAGGGTGAGCAATTTCGGCCTCCGATGGTTCAATTAAATTTAAATCAAGTAACTCTTGTACTTGACGCTCCACTTCTCTTCTATATGCCATGGGAACACTATAACAATGGGGCTTTCTCCGCACTGCATTGGCTACAAGCTCAATTTTATGGGCACCTACCCGCGCTGGTTGAACCGGTTTGGTAAATATATATTTAAATTTACTAATTAAATTTTTGAGCACTTTCAAATTATAGCTATTTAAATTATCAGTTTTCAGATTGTTGAGGACTTCGTAAAATTTAGATTCTTCGGTGGCAGTTGGTGGAGTTTCAACTTGACCGAACTCTTTTTCTTCTTCGAAAATTACATTTACCGAATTCGAACTAGCTACATAATGCCTCAGCTTATTTTGATGGATGTGCTTAGTAGAATTATCTGGCATTTCTACTAAAAATGAATGCGGATTCCGTTTTTCAATAATAGTCGCAGGACCCTGCCATCTCGCAAACAATTTACTTGTTGCATCAGGGATCAGCACTATCACCTTTTCTCCCACCTTGAATACTTTGTCAGACGATCTCAGATTATGGTAATAAGCCATCTTTTCCTGCTGCACCGTTGAAACAAGTTTGGCTTGCTCGGCCGCCTTCTCCAATTTACATTTTAAATCTTCCAAGTATTTGGAAACGGGAGTAGTACACAACTGTAAGTTGTTATGCTTACCCGTCCAAGTAGACTTTAAAATTGACAAAGGACCTTGTGGTTGCCTACCATATAGTAGCTGAAAAGGGGACACGCCGGTAGTTGAATGTGGTATTTCCCTATACGCCCACAATACGTACGGAATCTGTAAATGCCACCCTCTACCCTCATCTCTAACTACGTTATGTAGCATATTTTTCAAAGTTCTGTTAAACCTTTCCACTAAACCATTGGACTGTGGATAACCTGGGGTAGAGAATCTCGGGCTGCTCCCTATTCTTTTTTCGAACTCCTTAGTCAGGTCGGCTGCGAAATTTGTCCCATTATCAGAGGCGACAACATTCGGTATCCCTGTTCTCGAAAATATGCTTAACAAAGCTTCACAGGTTACCTTCGCACTGAGACTAGTCAACGGCACCGCCTCGCCCCACCTAGTGTGCTGATCAACCAGACATAAAATATATTTATGTCCCTTTGGCGGATCAATTGACCTTTCCATATTCACCACCTGAAATGGCAATTGAGGTGTAATGGGTGATCGGTCTTTAATCCTTATTGAGCTGAATAACTCACAAAATTTCTTTCGGCCCTCAGACCCTCCCAAAAGAAAGAATACTTGATTCGTTCAATATGTGACTACTGAACACTGAAGTATGCGCTAGTCTCAACACCTCAGTTCTTCTGCACTTCGGAATTACCAGTTGCCCAATAGTATTTTATCCCTACTGAAATAGATACCCATCTACTTCGTAGTAGTTTCCTTTGCCTTCCTTAGCATACTTCAAGCCAATGCTAACTCGGCACAACACTCCTGTTCGGAACGAAAACTATCAGCCACCATGCTTCCTTTTCAGCGGTCACCTCCTCATCCTTAGTACCCAATGTTCCCACTTCATTGGTTCAATGTGCTCCTGTGCTTTCTCTGGCAGAATACCCAATGAAACCCTCGGTTTCATCTACATTTCCTGAGTCAACCCTCAGGTCCTGAGAGCTTTGAGCCAGTGAATTCTCTTCACTCTGGGCTCCTCCCAACATATCCAAAACATCTGGTGGAAGCAACACGTCTTCTACCAAAACTTCTGCCAAAGCACATAACACTTGCTGGTGCACCACATTAACCTGGCCACCGGTCAAGACCAATTGGAACATATACTAAAGGACATTTAACCGCTGGACCGAAAATTTTTCAAATAAATCGTGGAAGCTTTCAACCGATATTCCAGGAACTAAGTCTTTCTTGATAACAGTAATCTCCGTACCAGAATCCACTAACGCATGGACTAATTTCCCATCTACACTGATAGATGTTTTCACTAATTTACTTAATTTGTCTTCAATAGCCCGCCTAGGAATGACTTTACCTAGCAAATCAACTCTAGCAGTGACCGTTCCATCTTCTAATTCTGTCCCTTCCGTTGACACCTTATTCACATTAAGTCTTTTATTATCAACCCCTTTGTTTTTAGGACAATTAAAATGTTTATCTGATCCACAGGTGAAACAAGCGAATTTTTTTATTTCGGTTACTTTACCTTTATCAAAGTTTTCCTAGAAGAAAATTTATCTGTCTTTTTCTCCCCAAATGGCTGTTTACCCCAACTACCATTAAAACTTCTCCTTTTACTACCATTCCATTTAGCTCTCTCAGGTTCATCGTAGGATTTCCCTTTGGAAGCATAAAATATATCACATTGTTTGCCCAAGTTCCTGGGTTTGTACCATTCTTTCCCTTTGAGCACACCAATATGGGTCGCCGTCTCAGAATCCAACATTTCAAACATTTTATCTGCTACGATGTTGATTAACTGACTCAAAATCATTCGCACCTCTTAACTTACAGTAGTATAACCACATCGATGTTAAACGGGTCGCGAACTGAGAAAGTTTCGTCAGAGTTACGTTTGGCCTTTCTAAAATTTTCTAAACATATTTTTGGTGATGGTTCATACTCCTTGAGTACAACCTGTTTTAAAGATTCGTAATCTTTTAATTCTTCTTCGCCTAGGTTAACTAATAAGTTTGACACTTTGTCTCCTAACATGCATAACAAAACCTTTGGTTTTAACTCGTCAACCATTTCACTAGCGAAAGCCTTTTCAAGACTAGAAAAGAAATATTCCCACCCGTCTGATTTATTGGGTTTTTACAGTTAAGAGCCTAACACCATTTTAACTATTTCATCTAAAGATTTTACACGTGAGGTTTGACCATTATTTTGATTAGCACTCTGATTAGCGATCCTAGATAATTCCATTTCCAAGCGTAATTTTTCAATTGATAATTGTTCTTGTTGTTCTAGTTTTTGCCGCTGTTCTGTCTCTAACCTTTCGGCTGTAATAAATAACTCTTTTTGCCTCTTCCTCCTTGTAATATTTACTAGAGATTATTAAATTCCTTAAAACAATTTTAGACATAGACGGATCAGGTGACTCATCTAAGTCCCGCGCTAATTGAATTAAGTCAATTTTCTTACTTCTAATGAGAAATGCCATTTTTAATCAAGCTAAACCCAAATTACCTTTGACAAATTTTACAAACACTTAAATGACCTAGTACACATATTTAACAAGCAAGAAAAATTCTACTCGTTTTTTTAAGAGTACTCAAATTCCAGAAACACAATACGAAATATGTTTACAATAAAACTTATATGAGACACAGTTATTTGTTACTAATCAGAACGCAGGGTTTTTTCAAAATAAAAAAAAACACAATTAAAACAACATACTTTAGCTACATTACCATAGAATTATTTCTCAAATCATAAATCTACTCTTAGTTTTTTTTTTTTAATTAAAAGAAGAATCTTATGCAGGAAACAAAAAACCAATATATATATACATCATAAATTACGAGTAAAGGAAATAACATCAGATTGCATTAAACTATCAACTAACTGACAAATTGCAACACTTTTGCTTAAAATGAAAAACTATCATATAATATTCAAAAAAAAAAAAAACATGCCATATATTCTGAGTCATAAATAACCTACAGAATCTCTTATTTACAACATTTTTAACAGGAAGTCCGTCTACTTGAAATACATATACACATTTTTTTAATGGATATTTTTCACCCACTCAAAACATTTTTCGCAACCATTATTTCAAGATAAATTAATCTAATTCTTTTTTTTTTTTTTTTTTAATTCTGCAAACTGAATTGTTATGCAAAACACTTTCTATACCCAGAATTTAATTTTTGAGACAACTTCGAAACAGTAAAGAATGATGATAAAAAAATTATAGTTTAACACTAGAACTCTAAATACCATATTTTACAACATTTAAAATGATACCCTATCATTTCAGGTAAAATAAGTACACAATTTTCTTATTTCATCTACACAATAATCCAACAACATAGAATATTGCAATAAACCAATGAAATTTTCTTTTTCAGATATATCTGCTTTTTCTAATTTATTTTTTAAAAAACAAATTAAATATGAATGCATCCCATTTATTTTAAATATTCACACAATATTTTAACTTAGGGAACAACAGCCACTTACCTCGACATGAAAGCTGTTTCTGTACTTGAACACTTTTCAGATCACGACTCCATTCATCAGAAACTGAAGAAAAATACGGCATCTGTTTATTCCATAGCCCAACTCGGCAGGTGATAGCAAATTTCTGTATGAAGATCATGATTTTTCACTTGCAACTGCTGCAGGGCATTTCCCGGGATGCACGTGGTCATCAACTTGAAGATACACTACAGGGTTCTATTTCCTTGTTAAAATTTCCTTTCAAACCGAATGTCCACTAGAACCTTGTTCACAATTATGTAGTACGAACACCGATCAATTTGGAATATATTATTCATTTAACTTCTGCTCCATTGAATCCCACTTCTGACACCAGTGTAAACTCGTGAGTTCTTTTCCGACCGTGTTCGAATTGTGACAAGAAAATAATTGCAGACAGGATTTGGTCCCACTGTTTTATTCCACACTTTCGATGAGACATTTCTTAAAATAAAGAATATATTGCGATGTTACAGGATTACGATACATCGTTCAGCCGTGTCTACTTTTCACGACCCCGGCTTTTTTCGTCACTCTCTCTCTTCTCTCCCGTTCCGACGTTTTTCTCCTCCGTCGTTGCCAGATCCTTTTCTCTATATATCGTCTCTCGTTCGACCTGTTGCCAGGTGCAGGCAGCTGTTCCTTACACGTATAATTTGGATTATTTTTCGAATAAATCATTCTTTAAATATTATTCGTTTAACAACTCAAATTTTGTTTTGTAGTATTGGCAACATTCCGATATCTTGAACGCGCGTTGTTTATAATTTTCCTTATACTGTTCCATGCATATTCCAACGCAATATTTGGCGAAATTAATCGACGGAATTTATAATAAGTATGTTTCTATATTTTAAACAATTTTTTAAATTTCTTTTGATGTTATTGAAATACAAATGGCAAAATTTAGATTTTCTGATATATATTTTGAGTCATCAAAATAATAACTCTTATTATTGCATTGCAGAAACTCGAACTTAAGTCATCCTACTGGCCAAGCAAACGCAGTACGAGGGGTAGTTGCTCCTCCAGTTGGAAATTAACTTTAGTATTGTGTGTATATTGTTTTTCAATTTATTTTTTAGCTCAGGATATATACTTTGGATAACTTTTATAAATAAAGTACTAATTTTATAATTCTTTACACTATGGATTTGTTTGGCGTGATTTCAAAATCTCTCCTTTCTCTACCGATTAAATCTTCCACCTATTTTATCTTTCTCCAATGATTCTAAATTAAATTAATATATAATATTTTTATCTTTTGGTACTTATGTTTTTTTTTAGTCGACCATTTTCCTAAAATTACAAGACATCGACAAATGTTGCAATATGCATTCAATAAGGGAAAATCATTCTATGCCTGTTTGTGTACAATAATAATATTTTTTTTTGTACTTGGCAGTGAATTTTTCCACTAAATAATTGTTGAAATTTCTACAAGTTGGGGCAATAACATTAGACTCTCAAAAGACCTATTTTGTGTGATTTCAAAATTTTATTTGGTGTTACTGTGAAATACAAATGGAAAAATTAAGTTTTTCTGAAGTATATTTTGTATTCGTTTTGGTATTTATGTATTATCGCAACCATATTGCCAACATTAGCCCTTGGTTGCCAATTCACCGTGTATGACGCATACAAAATCGGGGTTGACAGTTGCAATAGTACCTAAGTAGCTTTGTTTGGAACTGTTTTTGGTGATTTCATCAAAATATTGATAATATGTTATTAATAATTTGTTTTTGATAGCTTTTTATCATTTAAGTTTGTTATAGCTAGCTGTACCGTGCCATTTTTTTCATTGGCTCAGTCTGGTTAAAAAGAAAGAAAAGAGAAAGCACACATTTTTAATATCTTTAACCGCTTGCACTTGAGGTATGAATTTTTTTTTTTTTTTTTTTTGTAATTTGTTAACAAAATACTCCCAAATTATTATGGGTTTTTTGTCCTTATGTTATAAATCTAAAATTAAGTAAAATATCGAATCGTTTCATTTATAATTTTTCAATTATTGTTTAAATATTACAAATTAAGTTAAAATTTAAAATATTTTAAATATATAAATTTTGTTTCCTTTAAGATTTGGAAATACATTTTATTTAACCCCACAATTATGCCACCAAAGCGAAGGGCCATTGGTCGATCTACAAAACAAGCAAAAAGGAGAAGAGAAGAACGAGCTTCAGAAACAAGTGAGCAGAGAAAAACTAGGCAAGAAAGAGATCGAGTTCATACTGCTCTGTGGGGAACATGCAATTTGAATGTGTCTGACTGGGGCAATGTCATGTTTACTGATGAGTCAAGATTTGCTCTGGAGCCAGATGACAAGTGTATAAGGATGTGGCGTGAACGAGGAACACGCAATCAGCCCTAAAACTTCACTGAACATCACGCATTCCAAGGCAGAAGCATTATGGTGTGGGCAGAGATTTCATTAGGAGACCGCACCGACCTGCACAACTTTAAACGGGGTTCTGTGATGGCTATCCGGTATCGAGATGAAGTCCTAGAATCAATTGTGAGATTGTGTGCTGCAGCAGTTGGCCCTACTTTTGTTTTAATGGACAATAATGCACGTCCCCATAGAGCTGGCATCGTGGACGACTATCTGAAGAGAAGGGATTGCGCGTATGGCGTATCTTCACGTTTCCCACCTCCAGCCACTCTTATTGAACTGGAAATTGCTCTACAAGAAGAATGGCGATTGCTTAATTCTGCGGTGGTTTACCACCTAATTGAAAGCATGGTCAGAAGGTGATACCATATACATACCAGACCCAGGTGATACCAGATGATGGGGGAATCACACACCTTATTAATGTCCTTTTTTTTTTACTTTATGCTATTTTCACTTTATACATAATTCTGTTTAAGTCTCCAGTATGTCATTATCTGATAGCTTACAAAAATTTAATATTGCTTTCATTTCTGTATATAATTATTAATTTTGTTTTATGTATAAATATATATGCTACTTTACTGCTGAATTTTTTGTCAATCAAAGCAGTATGTCATTTCAATGGAATTTTCATTTTAATTAAGTTTAAAACAATATACGCATTATTCTATTGTATAAAAGTATTTATTTTCTCCAAAAATTTGCTCATGTAAGTGTTTTGATGCCGGGCAAAACGCCAGGTATATCAGCTAGTCTAAAATAAAATTCAAGTAGTGATTAACACGACTAATTTGCAAAATTTAACCGATTAATAAATACATAAAAACAACTTATATGTGATCCATTAATAATTTTCAAAAAAATAATACTATTTTAAAATCAATCAATGTACTAAAAAAATTAGGAACATAAAATGTTTGCATTATTTTTATTTAGTTCGATTCAGTTTAATATTAATATATGCTCTGATGTTAAAAACGTCTGAAATAATAATGAAATAAATAACGTTTAAAGTTTTTTAGTAATTGAACTTAATAAGAGCATTGCGTACAAAAGATGAAAAATGTACATGTTTGATTAATAATTCAGTGACTGTTGGAAGAAAATTGTCCCATATTCAATGCATCGCTAAAAATTATTCAACATTTCTTAAGCCTAATAATGAAAATTTAATTAATAGCAATAAAACAATTTTCTTCATTGACGAAACAACAGCAATGAAAATTACAATCATTTTACAAATTAATGTCATACTGAAATTTAGTAACATGAGTTCTTTTGGTAACTGATTTCATAATCTATATGTAGTCAAACGAAGACACCTCAGGTGGAACACGTCTAATTTATATTACTATATTAACTACCACACAATATCACTCGCGAAATTTGAGTTCCCGTTTCGTATAAGTCGTACTTGCAAAATTTCATAAAACGGATTCTTAGCAAAATTAAGATTCTAACCCATGGCTAATTTACTACACTGGGCCCATTAAAAAAGCATTAAGCTACATCTATATAAATATCTTATACGAAGTAAAAATTGACGTGAGAACTAAATACAATGTAGAATTTTCCACCAAAATTCCACTCAGTATTTAGTTGTATTCATAGTTTTTGTATTACCACAAACAGGCCTGTATTGTAGAAATCTTTTGTGAATTGTATATTTTTTTTAGGTATAAAAGAAAATTTGAAATGTAATACAGACTTTAAAGCATTTTTTTTAAAAAGCTGAACTTGATAAAATGGGCAGCTTTCTTTGACATGAATAAATTAACTGATTTGAACATACCAAATTGTATTAAAATTTTTAAAAGTCGTATGAATTTCTTAAAACTTACCAATAATTTGATTTTATGTAATTATTCCACTAAACAAATGGTTAGGAATTCGCATTTTTAAAAATATAACATTTACAAACCAAATAATAAATGGAATGGTTTTCAGTATATAACTATAATTTAATCAAACCAATACTTAAATTAAGCTTGAAAATATTTATTAGAATTAAATGCGAAAATGATGTAGGCAAAATACAAGTTTTGCCTCCAAGATGTATACACAATACATGTAGAGAGAGAGAGACCTTATCTCGTAACTTGTATTAAATAAGTACTAATAATACATAATTTAATCTAGTATTTCTTTTAACTAAATAGTCTAGTACAAGGAAAATTTTAGGCATTTCCATTCATTAATGTTATAATTACTTAATGATTTATATAAAAAAGACACCTTTAAATTAAGGAATCTATAGTTTCACTGAAAACGGGATGACTATTGAAGGACTGAAGAGAAACAATAATATAGTGAAATAAATGTTTCTTTAGTCAGTAAAAAAAAAAAAAAAACTATATGCAATGATAAAAGAATATGAACTTTTTTTTCAGCAGGATATCTGTTTGAAAGAAGTATTTATTAATTAATGTGATAAATGCTGGTAGAGACGTTCTCTTTCTCATTTGTTCTTTTTCAACTAGTTATTATTTTAACTCGTTGTCGAAATGTCTTTAAATACCTCAAATCTTTTTAACCTAATTCATTTTAATCTTTTTAACCTAATTCATTTTAATCTTTTTAACCTAAAACATTTTAATCTTTTTAACCTAATTCATTTCTCGTCTTCAGGAGTGAAAAAAATACAGGTAACGGGCAGTAGCGGCGTTAGGCGTCGGCTACGTCGGCGACCGCCGACGGCCTCGCACTTGAGGGGGCCTCGCAAAGTTTTTAATTATTTAAAATTTAGTTATTCATTTTTATTTATTTTCATACAGTTGCGCGAGTAAAGAGAGTGATTCGTACTTTACGGGCATTATCCAGAATCGTCTGGCAACACTATGGAAACTAAACAACATCGCAGATGGTTAGTTTATTCCATTTTTACTAGATAAAGTTTATTGCTTTCCATGTGTAGACTTTTTTTTCACATTTGTAGACACAGGTGGTAAAAGAAGGATGTTGTGACTGGAAAGATTTGAGTCGGATATTGCAAAGACATGAACAAAGTCAAGGACACATGGAATGCATGATTAAATGGATGGAATTCTATAAAGGAATCAAACACGGAAAAACAATAGATAAGGATAACGAGAGATTGATTAAGGAATCACAAAAGTACTGGCATAGTTTGTTTGAAAGAATGATATAATAAACTACTTAGCCTCACACAATTTATCATTTAGAACTCATCGAGAATCCCTTAAATTGAACGACAGCAGACACAGTGGCAATTTTATAGATTTATTTAAGTTGTTATCGAAATATGATCTGACCCTACGGGAGCATATGCAACGTATTGATGAAAAGCAACTTACTCAACATTATCTGAGTTTGACATCCAAAATGAATTAATTGCATTAATGTCTAAATCAGTTATTGAAGAAATTATACACAGAGTTAAGCAAGCAAAATACTACGCTTTCTTGCTCGATTGTACCAGGGTTGTCAGCCGCGTTGAACAAATGTCAATAATATTAAGATTTTGCAATTCCTCAACTGGAGCAATAGAGTAACATTTTGTTGGGTTTATTGCCTTTGCAGAAACAACGGGAGAATATATAACAAATTCAATATTACAAGAAATGGAAAGAAATGGTCTAGATATCCAAAACTGTTGTGGACAGGTATATGATAATGGCGCCAATAGGGTCGGTATTAATAAAGGTGTCAGAACAAGAATACTCAATATAAACCCAAAAGCATTCTTCACGCCGTGCGGATGCCACAGTTGGAATTTGCTTTTGATTGATGCAGCTAACTCTTCTGCAACAGCCAAAACGTTTTTTGGCTTCATCAATAAAATCTATGTGCTATTTTCAAAGTCAAGTAAGCGTTGGGGGATATTGTAAAAACTAAATTAAAATTAACATTAAAACCTCTGTTTGAAACACGGTGGGAAAGTAGAATCGGAGCAGTAAAAGCAATATTTTTGCAATTAGATGATATAAGCAAACCATGGCAATCGGTTCAAGTCAACTTGAAAGTCGCTATTGATACTTCACGGTCATTTTGCAGCTGGATTCAAGAATTCCGTAATACAGGATTTGACAATAGTGTTGCACAAGCTCGATTATGTGTAGAGAAAAGTTCTTTCGAAATTGAGTCTTAATTTAAAGGAAAAAGAACACCCAGGAAAAAATGAATGTTTGGTTAAGAACATATTGATCAATCTTTTGAAATGCAGTACAGAGTTAACTTTTTTAACACACACAATGATTGATGCTATTATAGTCGACACCTAATGCCGATTTAAAGCGCTCAATGAATATTTTGAACAATTTGGTTTTATTTATGATATCAGTTATTTAAATTCTATATCAAAAGATGACCTTCTCAAGTATTGTAATGATTTAGGTACAATACTTCGGGAAGGCGAAAACAGCGACATACAGCCTTTCGAACTATATGAAGAACTCCAACTTTTAAAAACGAATTCACTAGACTCTATCAACGACGCGAAACAACTCATTCAGTACATTTTAGAAAATAATTTGGAGAGAGAAGAAATATATCCAAATATTTTTATATAACAATTAGAATCATGCTCACAGTTCCCGTCAGTACAGCTTCCGTTGAGAAAAGCTTCTCAAAGTTAAAATTGATTAAGACCTTCTTGAGAAGCACGATGAGTCAAGAGAGACTATCTGCGTTATCAGTTCTATCAATTGAAGCTGAAATAGCGGCTAGTGTTAGCTATGACATAATCCTGAAAAAGTGCAGTGAGGCCAAAACCGAAAAGTTCGTCTATTTTAATTTCTATTTGTGTAATTTTTGTCATCATTTGATTAGCAATAAATCTCGTTTACTCATACATTAGTTTAACTATAATTCCGTTTATGTAATTTAACGTTTTCTTGACTGGGAAAAAAGGAGGCCTCGTGAACCCTAATTTCGCCGACGTCCACGCGTGGTCTAGCGCCGCCACTGGTAACGAGGTTATAGAGAGAGCTAGAAGAAGATAAGAGAGAGTAATCTTAAAATGTTTCTGTACCTTTTGAAATTATTCAAATAATTAAGAAATACTTCATTGTAGGATTGATGTATTAAATAAATTTAATGAATTTATTGAATTATAATTTCACGTTGTACTGCAAAAGAGGGGGTGAAATAATTTAGAGCTGTCATCAATAGCCCCCTGGGAATGTTATGATTATCAATTAAATGAATAAGAAAAAATTAAAGTGGATTTATCATTTTCGAGATACATTAAATGCATTTTTTAAAAATATTCATGTTCCTTATGATCTGGAAATTTTGTTCATTAAATATTTTTCTATATGATTGATTGCATAATATAAAACACCTGAATTTCTTTACAATAGTCTGCATAATAATGGTTTGTATTGATGTCTCAAATCAAAGGCGCAACAGCCCATGAGGCCAAGGCCTACTATGCCCGTTTCAGTCTTCCTTACTTTGGGCACTGAGGTGCACGAGTAGATGTTCCGGTCAGGTAGTTAGTCTGACGTGAAACCCCCAGTGTTAAGTTCCCAAGCAAGCTTGATACTCATTTATCAACCCACTGGATGAAAGGCCAAGTCGACTTTGCCCAGCCCACGGTTTGAACACCCGTACCTGTGGCGTGGAAGCGCGATGCACTACCACTCAGCCACTACCCCTCAGCTATATTAATAACTTCTGTATAATATGCTCTGTATTAATTTATAAAACAGAAATGAAATAATTGGTTGAAGCCTTAGCTTACCAAAGCATTTATTCAATAGAAGCGATTTTCAAAATTTTATTCTTTGAACAATCGTTTTCTGCATGCAATACCTGTTTATTAAAGATGAACTAGGAATCGTAGGTTCGTTCTCTTGAAAATGAAGAAATCATCAGTAAACCAGGTAGAGTAAAGTCACTACTTCTTTAATGGCTAAAGAGTTTTATTCCACAGACAGCCACACACAACACAAAACAACATAAAAAGAAAAACTAACTAAATACATTTAATTTTAATTTAATTTTAATTGGTTAACTATATATATATATATATATATATATATATATATATATATATCTATAATTTTGTTCTTCATTTTGTTCAGCTTTTATATTTTTATTACGCTATTTCTTGTTATGTTCTTTATCTATTATTTCTTGTTTTTGATATATAATACATATTTCTTTTATATATATATATATACAATTTCCGCATAAACTGATCAAAGAAATGTCTGCCAAATTTCAGGTGTGGTTGTTATACACTCGGGAACATTGAAAATAGCGACCCAAGAAGGAAGCTAAGTACAATCGCGAAACTTTGCAAATAAGTACAGCGTAATGTGATATACAAATGATCCAAGTTTTGTGCCAATACGCATGCTCATACACGCCGAGGTGGCGCTACAACCAGGAAAAGCCAGCGCAAATTCGAAGTTTCATAAACGTGACGATTACCCACCGATTGTAGGAAGACTTTGGTAAGCGAAACATGCCAGGAAAGCGTGCTAGAAGACATTTCTCACAGTTAAGCGAGTTTGAGAGAGGCCTGATCATAAGGATGAAAACTGCAGGCTGGTCGACGCGCCGTCTTGCTGGCCAGGTGGATCATTCGGACTGTGCCGTTAGAAATTGTTGGGAGCAGTGGAAACGAGAAGATACCCACGCGCGGAAATTCGGGGCTGGAGCGACCAGGAAGACCACGAGGAGAGAGGATCGTGCGTCAAGCACTTGTGGACCCCTCAGTGACTCGTTCTACGATACGAGCAGACGTAGGCGTAGCAACTGTTCCACAAACAATTTCCAGACACCTTGCAGAAGCAAACCTTAAATCCAAGCGCCCTTTCCATGCCTCCCTTTAATACCGGAACACCAGCATCTGCGTCTACAGTGGTGCCAAGCCAGATCAATGTGGAATGTCACAGATTGGCAAAAGGTTGTGTTTAGTGATGAATACCGGTTTGTTTTGGAGACAGATGATAACCGTGTACGCGTGGAGAGGCGCCCTGGAGAGCGGTACAATTCCCCCCACACACACTGTTCTACGTCACACTGCCCGCACAGCTGGTGTAATGGTCTGGGGGGCCATAGCCTATGATAGCCGGTCCACTTTAATTGTGATGCGTGGAACTTTAACGTGCCAACGTTAAAGTGGACATGGAGTTAATATGGAGTCGAAGAATATCATCAACGTAACTTTGATGATATTCTTCGACTCCATGTTGGACCTTTCCTAAATGGTCTCCCAGGGGCAATTTTCCAACAAGATAATGCTTGTCCGCATACAGCAAGAGTTGCTCAAGATTTCCTACGTCATTTTCAGACTCTTCCATGGCCGGCCCGCTCCCCCGATTTGTCCCCTGTAGAGCACTGTGGGATCAGCTAAAACGGCAAATGCCATCGTGTCACTCTGTACATGATTCAGAGCTGGCTGTTCAAGATTTGTAGGCCCATCTGCCTCAGGACAACATAAGGTGTCTAATCAACTCAATGCCGGACCGTGTGGCGGCATGTATTGCAGCTGGGGGTGGTCCAACGCGCTATTGAAGTTACCCAGTATTTGTGTCGTTGTACACCCTGTATTCGTTTAATTGTCTTGTTTTTGAGATCAAGTGATTCTCTCATCTGTGTCATTATGTGTATTAAATTTCATTTCAATCCGATACTTTCTTCTTGAGTCGCTATTTTCAATGTTCCTAAGTGTATTTAAAAAAAAGTGCTCCGAAGGTAGTCACATACCTTATAACGCCGATGCCATTCCTAAGCCATGGATCTCTCCATGCTAGATTCATCATACACCTTACTTAGCATTTCCAAAGTCTCTATTGGTGTTTTAGCTACGCCTGACAGAATTTAATGCTCAATGCGGTTCAAGGAAAGCCATCTTTCTTACATCGTGGAACAAAGCTAACTAGTTTCGGAAGGTAATAGCTGTGTGCGCGTGCGGTTTGGTGACATGACATGGACTAAACCTACCTGGCCGGATAGGGGAAGGTTGAAAGAATCCATTTCAAGTTGCTGTCGTGTGTTTTTATTCTGAAATACATATGATATACAAGGGGAAGAATACAGACATTTATTCACGATGATGAGGATCCCAGTATATAACAGGAAAGGGTGCGCTGCTTTCCATTCGAGACGGAAATCCATTATAGGCGAAAGCCCGACTTCTTTTCCCGAAGAAATACAACCATACCTTACTCGGGATTTGAACCTGAACCCTTATGGGAACCCCTCTGGGTTCCACCCTGGACACCAAGATTAATTTGAGGCAAAGAATCACCAAGAGTCATTTGTATAATAATAACTTATATTTATTAACTTGATTCCAATATGAGAAACTCTAATAACATATAATATTATGATGTTACGTCAAACAAAAGGGATTTACCTTTAATATTGAATTAAATTACGAATTATGAAATTAATCAATAATTACGCGTAAGATCAATAAGGTCTGCCGAAATAAGAGGTCTGAGAAATACACGCAACTCGAATTATTAGCTTTCATTAACTTAGACTAATTTTATTAAACTAACGCTTGTTTTAAGCAATAATAAACTATAGTATATCACCTGGTAATAATTTGATATCTTCACTGGTATATTAGCTATTAAGATTCCCTCGTAGAGTACTAGCAGTAATTCTTCACTATCGTTATCCAATTGAATCCTCTAAAGGTTGACTCTGTTGCTGCTGGCTCAATAGCCTTCGTCTTTGCTAGCTTACAACGCTCAACTTAAATACCCTATCTACTTTGCATATCTCGTTCGCTTTTCGGAGTTGATTGGAAATGTGTGTGTGTGTGTACGCGAATTTATAATCCCCAAAAAGACGCCTAAGAATATTAGTGGAAAGGCTCCGTACAGATTCGTCACACCCTCTCGGTTACAAGCCGAGAGTCATATTCACCATACTGGCTGGGCGACTCCATTTCATGTGGTTTAACTATGTCGTCATTAGCAATGGCCACAGTCTCCAAATTTCTGGATCGTACTACGTACTTTTGATATTTGTAGGGGGTACTGCGTCGTTTTAAGTCTAACATTTGCAAATACTAGCCCGCTTCGCTGGGTATTTCGTGACTTTACATTCTTATTTGGTTATTGTTATGCGTCCTAGCATTAAGCTTTTGATCGTATTGAAAACTATTCTCTCAACCCTCGTCTCTAGATTTACAAGAATTGACTTCTAAAACAGAAGTACAAATAGCGTTAATGTCCTTCCTTGTAGTCAGATTTTCTATAATCCAGTTTTTAGCGGATCTCTATGTACTTAACAAAAAGATCATGATTGCACGTCTTAACGTAGGGACTTTGAATAGTAAGGTAACAAGAGCTCTTACATGTGTGCAAATTAGCCATATGAACAAAAATCCATCTGACGACAAGAAGATGATCACAGCATTCAAAGGGTGCCTGTAGATGGAGCTCCATTAACATAACTAAATCCGAGAAGGTTACGGTTGTTTTGACGGAAACATGGTCAGCGATTGAAATAAGGTGTGGATGCTGAACGTCACTTGGAAACAAAACCAGGACCATCACAATTATTAGCATTTACATTCCCCCTAGTTCAGACAAAAGACTTTTTACACTTGACATTGAAAACTTAATTCAAATCAACAGTAGTTGTGTGATATTTGGCTATTATAATGCCACACACAACACCTGGAACTGCTCCAACAATTCCACACGGGGAAATCAACTTAAAAATTTTACAGACACTCTTGATATCGAAATTGCATTCCCCGACCAGATTCGGGCACAATTTATCTAATACATTGGATTTTGCGCTCATTAACAACTTTCAATACCCCTACACAATTCTCTCTATTCCGGAACTTTCTTCCGGCCACAACCCCGTTGTTCTTAACTTTTCTTTTAATTCTAATATTCACAAGGATAATACTAGAGCAGTTACCACCTGTTGGTCAAAATTTTCTGAGTACATTAATAATAACATTCATATCTCGGACTTTGAAAAAATCACAAATCCCGATATCTTAGAAAACAAAATCAATCTATTCACCGAAGCTGTCCGCTCCACCTACGAACACGCCTCCCGACCAATCACAAACAAGAATCACACCTACACTCCACAACATATACAAAACCTCATAAGACAGAAAAATAAAGCCAGAAAAACCTTTCAAGACACTTTAAATCCCATTCACAAAACAAATTACAATATACTACAGAAAATGATTAGAAAAGAACTTAAAAAATTCTCTGATCAAACCTGGAAAATTAAATTAGAAGCAATGAATACGCAAGACAACACCCTATGGCAGTATCAAAAATATTTCCGTAAAAAACGTTCAGATATCCCCTCCTTAAATAATACGGCAATTACTGACAAACAAAAAGCCGAATTATTAGCAGAAACATTTCAAAGCAATTTCACAGACAACATAAGACCTGCAAATTTTAATACTAACATCGACGCACTTGTAGCTGATACGTTAGAAAATTTCTTTTCTAACCCGCCTTCTACTCCTATCACACCACTGATCCGATTAAAATCATTAATTATGCCAAAAATTTAAAAAACAATAAATCCCCAGGTGCCGATATGATCTCAAATAAAATGATCAAAAAACTTCCACTTAAAGCCGTTTTAACTCTTACCTTTTCTAATTAACAAAATTCTCAAATTAAGATATTTTTCTAACAACTGGAAAAATGCAATTATTTTCCCAATTAAAAAACCAGGCAAAAACAATCATCATCCTACAAGTTACAGACCTATTTGCCTTCTGTCTTCTCTCAGTAAAATTACTGAGCATATCATACTTAACAGAATTAACACACCTTCATTTCAGATACAAACTTTATTAACCCAAATCAATATGGTTTCACAAAGCGACTCTACTTCCCACCCACTCCTACGACTGACGAGAAAATTGCTTCTGGATTCCAGAGGGGCAGGTCCACTGGAGCTGTTTTTCTGGATATTCAGAAGGCATTTGATCGGGTCTGGATTGGTGGTCTAATTTACAAACTCATAATTAACAATTTCCCACCCGCTCTAATACACATAATCACCTCGTACCTCACTAACAGATCCTATCAAGTTCGTGTTAAGGATTCTCTCTCCAATGTCTATAACGTCAACATAGGGGCCCCGCAAGGGAGCTTACTTGGACCAATTATTTTTAATATTTACATCAATGACATAACTACAAATCCACAGACAAGTCTCAATATCTACGTGGATGATACTGTCATTGCAACAACATACAAAAATCACAAATACATTACCAAACAATTAAATAATCATTTAATGCTTCTAGAAATTTACTTCAACACATGGAAAATAAAACTAAACGTTGAAAAAACTGTTGCAGTACTATTCACAAGGAAAAGAAAAACTGCAACACCCCCAACACTATATTCCACACCACTTCCATGGTCTCAAAACACAATTTATCTAGGACTCTTGCTTGATAGTAAACTCACATGGAAACAACACATTTTACATGCGCGAAACAAATCCCGGAACGCTCTAAGATTAATTTACCCCCTCTAATTTGCCGGAATTCTACAATGACTATGGAAAATAAGGTACTTCTTTACACTACCGTTCTGCGGCCCATTTTGAGTTATGGTAGTCCTGTGTGGGGTTATGCTGCTAAAAGCAATTTAAAAACGCTTGAAATTTACCAAAATAAAACCATTCGCATGATTGTTCATGCGAATATGTATATGAGAAATTCAGATATTTACAAAGCACTGAAACTTCCGACCTTTAAAAGTTATATTAAAAATCTTGGCACAAAATTTTTTGATTCCTTACCTCTAACTAATAACTATCACATTCTTAATCTTGAAAGCTACACTCCCCATGATAACACCAAAAGACCAAGGAGAATTCTCCTTGACTCCTATAATCCACCCTAACATTAAATAACGTCATTTGCCTTAAGGCAAATCACCTGCTAAATTTTTATTCTTTAATTCCAAATGTTTTTTCTTTAACTTAATATTAATTACCTAGTTTTATACCACTCACCCACACAGGCTACTTTCCCATTCAGTAATTCTAATTTTAACATCAGGGCAGCCAATCAAATGCCAGTTCACTTTTCAACATCGTCAAATCACAAGGAACCTTCACAGCTACTACAGGATGAACTTTCCCAACTTTGACTTTCAATTAACCGCACCTCTCTCCTACGTCACAATGAATGCCAGGCTGTTTCTCCTCATCGAGGACATTTAACTCTCCCAGGCACCATTAACATTTATAATATGGGATGGAGGCTCGCTTCGCGAGCCATATGCCCAGCGCTTTTGGTGACGGACCACGTAATTTTAGAACCATGGTCAAGTGACATGTACGACACCTGAACTGGCAGTCCCCTCTCCTAACTACCACACCACGCCAACGAGAGGACGTTTCAGCTCTCGACAGATTTAGCGAGCATCACGGCGGGTCTTTAGTGATACTGGGCTGGAACTCATGACATGCCTGCCATGATCCGATACCTTGACCACAGGGTACCGCAGCCTCGGGAGCTGTTTCGGAGGCATCCGAAATTGGCGGGAAAACTGAAGTTGGATGAGAGTCTTGGTTGCCATATTGTCTGAGAACACTCGGTGAATAGGCTCTCTATTGGCTGCCCTGATACATTGGAACCTGTGTTAGCCTGCGTGGGATTCCAAAGTGGAATCAGCATTGAAAAATATTTTAAAAGTATAAAATAAATTAAGAAGGAAAATAAAAATTTTGCTAGGTTCATTCACCTAATGGTAAGTGATTAAACTAAATGCTAGGGGGATTATAAAAGTCGAGGAGAACACTCCTATGTCTTTTAGTATCTGGCTTTGAATAGTAGTTATTTAAATTTTGAACATTAATACAGCCAGTATTAGGTAGATTATCGGAAAAGGAAATAGCCAATTTTTTGCATGTAATTTTGAAGAGGAAGAACTTAAATAGCTCTGTAAATATCAATTTTTGGTATAGCGATTAGCTTTACATATATTACGAATTAGAGTTTTGAGCAACTTCGAGAATTTTAATATTAGCATCTGCAGCATAGCCCCCCACAGGCGAACCGTAAGCAATTATGGGACGCAAGAAGGCAGTATAGAGAGAGAAGTATCTTGTTATAAATATGCATTTCCGAATTCCGGCCAATTAAATTGGTAAAGTGCTCTTAGAGCATTCCGGAATTTATCACGCGTTTGTATAATATATTTCCAAATGAGCTTAGTACCTAGGATGATTCCTAGTAATGCGACGCTGGTTAGACTTAAACTATTTAATTTATTCCCATTAAATCCATTTTATACAAAACCAGGTTCTACTCTTCTATTAGCGTCACATTATAGCTTAAGTTTAAACTTTAGATCTTTTAAAGACAAATAAACTGTACGCTAAATCAAAAGACATTCTTTAAATAACCTTTAATTTATTTATAACAATAAGATTGAAATTAAGTTAAAACATAAAGAGACACATAACAGGATTTTACTTAACTCTGAGAAAGAGGCGAGGAAGAGGAGTCATGTCGCCGCTTGGAGTCCCCGCGGTATTAATTGGAAGGGACGTGTCAGACCAAGTGGGTGTGAGAGAATGCGTCAGAGAGTGAGTCTAATCTTCGGTGCCTTCGGTGCAATTACTGGGCATATGGCTCGCGAAGCGAGCCTCCATCCCATATCCGGTATGTATATGTTGATCGGACTTTATTATTATCATGCTAGCGTGTAGCAGGAAGCTGATTGGCCGAGCCAATCGTTGAGGAAATGTCCTGGGTCATGCGGAAATCTACTTTCAAGACGGAGAGCTGAGTGGGTGCTCTCGTATTGGATCATGGCTAGTGATAATTGAGTCTCTCATTGGCTGCTCAAATCTCTCAGAAAGAAATTTAAGTCTAAAGGGGGAGGGGCTAGCCCTGATGGTGGGGATACGAAAAATAATTTAAGATAGATAAAAATATAAGAATAAAAAGATAAATATTCAAAATAATTGATAATTAGAAATAATTTAGCAATGAGTGTGCAATCAAATTGCACTAATCCAAAAATTTAAGGTGGATTATAAGAATCGAGAAGAATTCTTCTCGGCCTTTTGGTATTGTCATGAGAGTTGTAATTAGGCATATTAATCATATTAGCATTGTTTGTAAATTTAAGTGAATTAAAGAAATTTTTAGCAATTTTTTGAATGTAAGATTTAAAGCTATTTATTTTAATCGCGTTCCGAATGTCGTCGTTTCTCATATATCTACAAGCTCTTACGATCATTCGGATAGTAGAATTTTGCAGAGTATCAAGGATATTTATATTAGTTTTAGCTGCGTATCCCCACACTGGGCACCCGTAGGCTAATATTGGACGCATAACGGCTGTGAAGAGAAGCACTTTATTGTCTCTAGATAATTCGGAATTCCGGCCAATTAGGGGGTATAATTTAAACATTATTTTCCGGAATTTATTACGCGTGTGTTGTATGTGTGTTCTCCAAGTGAGATTTTTATCAAAGATGATACCAAGGTATTTAGTGTTTCGAGACCATGGAATTGTTGTGTTGAACATAGTGGGTGGTGGTGGTCGTTTGCGTTTTTTGGTGAATATTACGGCTGCGGATTTTTCAACATTAATGCTGATTTTCCACTGGTCGTAATATTTCTCGAGTAATTTAAGGTGTTTGTTAAGTGCATATGTGACAGAGCTGATTCGTCTGTATGTTGTGTGTACGGCTGTGTCGTCTGCGAACATGTTGAGTTTGGTAAGTGTGTAGTCTGGAATGTCGTTGATGTATAAGTTAAAAAGCAGAGGCCCAAGGAGACTACCCTGGGCTACTCCGCAGTATATATTTTTTGTGTTAGAAAGCGTATCCTTGACTCGAACCTGATAGGAGCGATCGGAGTTGTACGAGTGGAGTAGGCAAGTAAGGGGTGGGGGAATGTTGTACGTAATAAGCTTGAAGGTTAATCCGGTAAGCCACACGCGGTCGAAGGCTTTCTGGATATCCAGAAAGACTGCGCCGGTGCTCTTTTTTCTTTGAAATCCCTCTGAGATTGCTTCAGTTAAATTGAGCAGTGGGTGAAGAGTGGAAAGTTTATTAGTAAAACCATATTGATTAGGATTAATTATATTGTTAATATTGATGACATTTTTGAGTCTAGTTAAAATAATAGATTCGGTAATCTTGCTTAAGGTAGAAAGAAGGAAAATTGGCCTGTAACTAGCAGGATTATTTTTGCTTTTACCTGGTTTAAAAATTGGAAAAATTATATGGCCTTTTTCCAGATTTTAGGAAAGTAATTATGCGTGAGTATCTTATTGATTAGTATTGTTAAAATCAGAATTGCTTTGAGTGTAAATTTTTTTGTCATGCGATTACTGATGCCATCTTTACCTGGCGCTTTTTTGGCATTAGAACTTTTAATATAAGAAATAATCTCAGAGGAATAAGCCGTTTCAGCAGTGGGAGGGGGAGGGTGTGATAGAAAAGCTTTGACGGTATTATTAACTATTTCGTCTTCTTCGTCAAAATCGTTATTATGCCTCTCATTTTCCGTAAAATTTGTGAGGATAGATTCGGCCAGGATATTAGCTTTTTGTTTGTCTGTAATAGCCGTGCCTGTGTTGCAGTGTAGAGAAGGAATGTCGGAACGCTTGTTTTTGAGAAATTTTTGCACCGCCCATAGACTGTTGTCTTGTGTGCTGAGTGCTTGTAATCTGGCTGTCCAGTTTTCATTGGTATATTTTTTAAGTTCCTTTTTGACGTTTTTTTAGCTCTGCTGTACAGTGTTTTGTAGTGTGGGTCTAGTGTTCTATGATATAAGTTTCTAAATTGGTTTTTCTGTTTGATTAGTTTGTGAATGTGATGTGGAGTGAAACTTTTGAGGAGCGTTTCTATTGGTCGAGAGGCGTGGCTATGGGCGGCGCGGACCGTATCGGTGAACTCAGAAATTTTCTGATCGATGTCAGAATTAGAATTAATGGAATTTGGGTGATAATTCAAAAGCGAAAGATTAGTATTTAAATATTTGGAAAAAAGTGGCCAGTTCGTGTGAACTGCCCTGGGGTTAGTGGTATCTTTATTAAGTTTAAGAGTAAAGTTAAGCATAACTGGGTTGTGGTCAGATGACAGCTCATGAAGTGAGTTAATAGTGTAGGGGTAATAGAAGTTTCTAATAATAGCGATGTCTAGTGTATTAGCGGAATTAAGTCCGAATCTCGTTGGAGTATCCGGATAAGCAATATAAAGATTAGCCAAGTTAGTAAAGTCCAGGAGGCGTACGCCTCTGGATGAGTTAGTATTGCAGTTCCAGGCAGTATGTGGGGCATTAAAATCGCCAAATAAAACACAGTTACTGCTCTGGTTTGTATAAGATTCTCAATGTCGATAGTGAAGGTATACTCGTCGGAATTCGGCGGTATATAAACACTAACAATCGATATTGGATCGTGATCAAAAGGCGTTAAAATTACGATAGTAGCTTCAATAGTTTGCATAGGAGGGGTAGGAAGAGAAAAATGATTAGCGTTTTTAACGAGGATGAGAGTTCTACCGAAGGCCCTGTTGTTGTCAGAGGATGTTGGTCTGTCATTTCTATAGCAGGTGTAATTAGCTATGTTGATGTTGTGTGAAGGTCTAAAATGTGTTTCTTGAATTAATATTAAATCTGGGAGTGCTGCTCAATAAAAATTTTTAATTCAGTAAGTTTACTCAAGATGCCGTTAGCGTTCCAGGAACACAAACTGAGGCCGATAGGGGATTTACTTATCATTATTAATTACATTGCAAGATGCCTCTATTAGGCCGTACATTTGGTTTGCATCCGCTTGGGCGGAGTTTACAGTATCGAAATTATTAGCAAGATTAGGGGTTGTATTCATAGCATTTAAGAGTTGGATAAGGCATTGAACAGTAGTACTTAGTAGAGCTTTAATGTCATTATTATTATTACCATTTAGTACGTTAGAGTTTACAGTGAGAGCTGGATTTGAATTAATTATTGGGGGTGCAGTTACTTTTTGAATTTGAATGGGAGGTGCAATATTTACGGCCTCAGTTTGGCGAGAAGACTCAACTCTTCGTGGCGCCATCTGCTGCTTATTTTGTGTGTTATTTCTTGGTGTATTGTTTGCGACCTGCGCGTATGAGAAATTGGGTCTTACAAAGCTATTGTATAGATTCGTGTAAGTGTTTCTGTTTGTTTTAGCAGCGCCCTTAGGGAAACAGGGGCAGCCATGCCAGTTGGCCATGTGACCATAGACCTGGCAATTAATGCAAAATTTAGTACCAAGTCGTTGTTTTATGGGACAGTCCTTGGTGAGGTGTTCTTCACCGCATTTCAAACATCTAGGTTGTAAGAAACAGTTATCCGAGTTATGGTGAAAATTTTGACAAGTGTAGCACTGGGTTACTCCCTTGCCATTGTAGCCGTCTACAGTAATGTTGAGGTGAGCTATAATGTTTTTAGGTCAAAAATCTTGAAGTTTTCAATTGATCTGGGGAGAGTTACTAGAAATATTGGAAGTTTTTGTTTGGTGCGACGGCCTATGAGTTGGGTAACTTTGTCAGGTTCGAATCCTTCAGCTTCAAGGTCAGTTTTTATGTTTTCGGGGTCTGCAGTTTTAGGGAAGCCTTTTATTACGATTTTAATAGGTCTCTCATTTTTGGGGGTAATTACGTAGAATTTGTATCCTAGACTTTTCATTGTGTGCTTAACTGCCCTATTTTGTTCTGCCGTGTTGGAATAGAGTTTAATATATTCACCAGTGGTTTTTAATCTTAAGTGGGGAAAGTATTTTTTCATTGTATCGACTTGTTCACGATACGTTTTAGTAATTTTCATCATAACGGGAGGTGGGAGAGCATTTGTACCTTGATTTTGATTTTCATTAGTATTATCAGTGGGTTTATTTGGAGTAGTTGTAGATGGCGCCACTTGACCAGTGACTTGTTGTTTCATAATGACATTGGGGAGCAAAGAAAATTGATTGTCTAAGACAAGATCTTCAGATTTTTCAAGAATGGTTTTCCTAGCAGTTTTACGGAGCGGAGGAAATTCAAAGTCTTCCTCGTCCTTTCTTTTTAATTGAGAGTTTCTCCTAGTAGGAGAGGGTGGTGGAGTAGAATTTGGAGTATTTCTAGGGAAATAAGATGAGAGCAGCCTGGGTTGGTACATTGGGGGAGAGAGTCAAAATCACTCACCACTTGTTGGAGAGTGCCTTGCACATCCTGGAACTCATTCCATGCAAGTTGATATAGTGTGTCCGATTCGTCATGACCGTGGTCGGATCGTAGGAGTGAGACGGTTTTACTCCTTCTCGATACAGATGATTCGTAATCTCCGTATGTAATTTTTCATCGCGGTGAGCTCCTCGCAAGGGGTGGGAGCAGTACCGGATGGAGTGAGTCTAATCAGGGTGCATCTCGTTTTTATTTGGCGGCAATTTACACCTATGTGCTAGAGCGGATTCTTTTCAGTGTCTGCACAATTTTCTCCCATTGGACTAGGGTCAGCGGATGATTACCGTCTCACGGTCAGTGACATCCCCAAGCGCGGGAAATCCTAATGACACTCCCTATACCATGATATATTTATGGGAACAATGCCCCCTTCCAGGCGTGGGAACGCGTCACCCTTTTTGGTGGGGTAAAAGAGACGCATTCACCAAATTCCGTTTCTTGTAAACAGCAAGAACAGGGCAGATGTAAAAATTACAGTTGTAACTTTAGGGACCGGCGACCTCCCATCACTAGGTATTTTGAGACTATTGAAGTGGTATGGAATAAAGCGTTGCTGGTGTGGATTGTGTTCTCCCGGTGAAGAGTACTGCGACTGTTTTATGTACGTTAACTTTTATTTTCCATGTATCGAAATAAGGTGTGGTTTTCGTTTTAAGAAAAATCAACCAGCTGAATCCAATCTGCCATTGACAGAAGTGTACAGTGTCACGAAGACAGGCGTGGTCTTGGTATACTGAGTTTGACAAGGGCAGAACAGATGTGCGAGACAGGGCCGCTTTTTAGCTTAGGCACGTGCCTAGGGCGCAAAAGATTAGAGGGTGAAAAAATAGATAAAAATTAACTACAGCGAGAGAACGTACCACCACCTAGCGAATCGTGAGAGAAACATTTCTGTCTTCAAGAGAGTAAAGATTTAAATGAGATATACTATGGAAATGAAAGTTAGATGTTGCTATGCACTCAAAATTGATTACAAAAAGATGTTAATAATTTTCTCGTAAAAAATCAATCATTTTTCGATGAAAATCTTCGTTGTACAAGCTCAGTGATTCAACAAAGAATACGGACGTCAAAAGGTAAAAGATAATAAGGCGATGGTATAATTAAGTTAAAAACAGTTCACACACACACACACATACAATAATATATACTTTATACTGTATTTGCAAACGATTTTATTAATGTACTGTACTAATTTAAAAAAGGGTGGGTGGTTTAGCTGAGTTGTGTTCATAGAGCACTTAGCCCGCTAGGGGTTTGATCTCTTGTCTGGTGATTTTAAAAACATGATAGCTTAATTACTTTGCCCATTTTGTTTTAGAGGTTTAAGAATTTAAAAATTAAAAGAGAGATAAAATGAATTCATAAAATTGTAAGTTTAAAATATCGGAATAAAATAGTTAAAATTATCTTTACTGAAGTAGAAAAATTACATTAGGATGAGATTCCTTCGGCCAATGGGGGCTTCGGGATGGCTGATCGCCTGTCCAATGGGGAGCCAGCTTTTAATGTTTGCGTTGTGTGTGTGTGAAACTTGATTAACACGGCCATTGCGGCCGGAGACTACAACGCTAAACATACCTCATGGAGCTGCAATAGCAGTGACCCACGAGGTAACTATCTTTTAAGATACATCACTAATAATAAACTTGATTTAATAGCTCCCCCTACCCCAACCCGTTATGGAATTGATTCCACTTCCACTCTTGATTACGCTCTTATCAAAAATTTAAACTGGCCCTGCACTGCAGATTCCCTCGCGGAACTCAGTTCGGACCACAATCCCATCAGATTCTATTTTCCACGAACTCCTAAATTTGAAATTCCCCCTCCTCAATTAAATACTACTTGGAGTATTTTCACAAAAATCTTGGTAAATCCTGATAACTTTGATCTTCCAAAAGCTGACTCCACCCAAGAGAATGACTCCCAAGTCAGCAATCTCACCACTGAAATTTTAAATGCACACACAAGTGCCTCTAGACCTTTCTACCACTCGGAACAACCGTATGTTCAGGGCGAGCTAAAAGAACTCATTAAAGATCGTAATAAAGCCAGGAAAACCTGGCAACAATCAAGACACCCACAACACAAAACAGAACTCAACAGACTTCAAAACATCATTAAAAGGAAAATTTACCACTACAGACAACAAGCATGGGAGGATAACCTTTCTACCCTGAATGCTGAGGATAACTCCCTTTGGGGAATTGCGAAAGCTTTCAGGAAGAAAACCTCCCCGATCTCCGCCCTTAATGGCCCTACTGGTATTGCTCTCAGCGACACAAATAAAATTGAAGTAATTGCTCATTCGCTAGAGAGTCAATTTCAACTTAATGACATACACAACCCACACAAAGACGAGGTCATCACCAGCGTTGTTGATGCATATCTAGATTCTAACATTAATAATACTGATACTATTCCCCCACTCTCCCATCTGAAATTATTCAGATCATTAAAAAGATTAAAATTAAAAAATGCCCCGGGAGAGATGGGATCACAAATAAAATGATTAAAAAGCTTCCTAAACTAACTATTTTTAAGATTACTGACATTGTAAATAACGTGCTAACTCTCAGATATTTTCCTAAATCATGGAAGACAGCGGTTGTCGTACCGATTCTAAAACCAGGTAAAAATTCGGCCCTGGCCGAATCCTACAGACCAATCAGTTTACTTCCTGTCCTTAGTAAACTGGCTGAAAAAGTTATCTTAGTCAGACTCAACGACCATCTCGAAAGAGAAAATATACTGATTCCGGAGCAACACGGAATCGTCTCTCCACTTCCCACCAACTTCTCAGAGTCGTTGAATTTATTAAGGAAGGAAATAACAAAGATGAATGCACGGCCGCGGTCTTCCTTGATATTCAAAAAGCCTTTGATAGAGTATGGCATACTGGCCTACTCTTCAAACTAATTACCTACAAAATTCCGCCCCCTCTCATTTTTCTCATCAATTCTTACATCTCTGATCGTTCCTTTACTGTCAAAATTAACCGCACTTACTCTCAACTTAAAAAGATTAGCGCAGGAGTGGCTCAAGGGTCCATCCTCGCCCCCACCCTTTTTAATCTCTATGTTAACGATATCATTAAAAATACTAATGCTCAGCTATGTCTATATGCAGATGATACAGCCATACTCAGCAGACACAGAAATCTCAACACACTTGTTGAAAACATAAATGAACACTTAGCTCACCTGGAGATTTGGTTCTCCGTGTGGAAGATTGCTTTAAATTCTTCAAAAACGCAAGCGGTTTTCTTTTCCAAAAGGCAACCCCCCCCTGAAATTACTCTGCAAAATCAAAGAATCCCATGATCTCAACACACCAAGTATCTTGGTGTCATTATTGATAAAAACCTCACTTTCCGACAACATATAACATATATAAGAGATAAATTTAAAGATACAACGCGCAAACTATACTCCCTAATTTGCAGAAAGTCGAAATTAAGTAGACATAACAAATTGCTTATCTACACTCTGATCTTAAAACCATTACTTACCTACGCCTCTCCCGTGTGGGGACATGCAGCAAAAACGAATATAAATTTACTGGAAACCTCGCAAAATGT
Organism: Trichonephila clavipes; assembly: GCA_019973935.1. Classification (NCBI taxonomy): domain Eukaryota; kingdom Metazoa; phylum Arthropoda; class Arachnida; order Araneae; family Nephilidae; genus Trichonephila; species Trichonephila clavipes. The sequence continues at coordinate 367,063 of BMAU01018390.1, forward strand.
AATAATTAGACAAATATGTAACGCTCATTGGTATATGAGAAACAAAGACTTAAGAATAGCTTGTAATATACCTACTTTACGACAAACCAACAGAAAATTAGCTATTAACATTTTTAAGAACATAGATGACTCTGATAATGCATCTATTAATAGAATTACCCCATATTTTTCCCACTTCTCTGTAAAGCGACCAAGATATATCTTGGTCAATCCTGACTTTGTTTAATTCTTTATTTTACTTAATTAATTGAATTATTTTTCCTTTCTTTTTTCCGGCCCGCAGTCTAACTTCGTTGAACTGCAGGCACTCTCTGATTGGCTATCCCCCCCAACCCAGTACTTATACATCATTAGCCGAACTCTTAGCTCGGCCAATCAGATAACTTCCATTTTATATCTAGACTAGACTAGACTGCCAAGATCTTTTTCCCGCGCTATCTGATCGACAGTTTTTGCTGCATTCGGATTGGCTAGGATAACTCCGCCCATTTTTTTAGCATTTTACATTGATTTTTCTAAGTTTTTTTTTAAAGTCTAATTTTTTAATATTGTTGAAATCTCACATCCAAGTATCTTATATTTTCATATTCTACAGAACTTTTACTATTTTAAACTGATTTTCTTCCTAACACTGGGCAATGGTAAAATTCACTAAAGGCATCTCAAAATTACCTGATAGGAGGTTAGAGGCCGACAGGCCTAGGCACTCCACCCAGTTCATCAACGATCTGAAACTTGAGATCATATCGCTGAGCATCCTATATTATAAATGTTAATGGTGCCTGGGAGAGTTAAATGTCCTTGATGAGGAGAAACAGCCTGGCATTCGTTGTGACGTAGGAGAGAGGTGCGGTTAATTGAAAGTCAAAGTTGGAAAATTTCATCCTGTAGTAGCTGTGAAGGTTCCTTGTGATTTGACGATGTTGAAAAGTGAACTAGCATTTGATTGGCTGCCCTTATGTTAAAATTAGAATTACTGAATGGGAAAGTAGCCTTTGTGGGTGAGTGGTATAAAACTAGGTAATTAATATTAAGTTAAAGAAAAAACATTTGGAATTAAAGAATAAAAATTTAGCAGGTGATTTGCCTTAAGGCAAATGACGTTATTTAATGTTAGGGTGGATTATAGGAGTCAAGGAGAATTCTCCTTGGTCTTTTGGTGTTATCATGGGGAGTGTAGCTTTCAAGATTAAGAATGTGATAGTTATTAGTTAGAGGTAAGGAATCAAAAAATTTTGTGCCAAGTTTTTTAATATAACTTTTAAAGGTCGGAAGTTTCAGTGCTTTGTAAATATCTGAATTTCTCATATACATATTCGCATGAACAATCATGCGAATGGTTTTATTTTGGCAAATTTCAAGCGTTTTTAAATTGGTTTTAGCAGCATAACCCCACACAGGACTACCATAACTCAAAATGGGCCGCAGAACGGCAGTGTAGAGAAGTACCTTATTTTCCATAGTCATTGTAGAATTCCGGCAAATTAGAGGGTAAATTAATCTTAGAACGTTCCGGAATTTGTTTCGCGCATGTAAAATGTGTTGTTTCCATGTGAGTTTACTATCAAGCAAGAGTCCTAGATAAATTGTGTTTTGAGACCATGGAAGTGGTGTGGAATATAGTGTTGGGGGTGTTGCAGTTTTTCTTTTCCTTGTGAATAGTACTGCAACAGTTTTTTCAACGTTTAGTTTTATTTTCCATGTGTTGAAGTAAATTTCTAGAAGCATTAAATGATTATTTAATTGTTTGGTGATGTATTTGTAATTTTTGTATGTTGTTGCAATGACAGTATCATCCGCGTAGATATTGAGACTTGTCTGTGGATGTGTAGTTATGTCATTGATGTAAATATTAAAAATAATTGGTCCAAGTAAGCTCCCTTGCGGGGCCCCTATGTTGACGTTATAGACATTGGAGAGAGAATCCTTAACACGAACTTGATAGGATCTGTTAGTGAGGTACGAGGTGATTATGTGTATTAGAGCGGGTGGGAAATTGTTAATTATGAGTTTGTAAATTAGACCACCAATCCAGACCCGATCAAATGCCTTCTGAATATCCAGAAAAACAGCTCCAGTGGACCTGCCCCTCTGGAATCCAGAAGCAATTTTCTGTCAGTCGTAGGAGTGGGTGGGAAGTAGAGTCGCTTTGTGAAACCATATTGATTTGGGTTAATAAAGTTTGTATCTGAAATGAAGGTGTTAATTCTGTTAAGTATGATATGCTCAGTAATTTTACTGAGGGAAGACAGAAGGCAAATAGGTCTGTAACTTGTAGGATGATGATTGTTTTTGCCTGGTTTTTTAATTGGGAAAATAATTGCATTTTTCCAGTTAGGAAAATGTCTTAATTTGAGAATTCTGTTAATTAGAAAGGTAAGAGTTAAAACGGCTTTAAGTGGAAGTTGTTTGATCATTTTATTTGAGATCATATCGGCACCTGGGGATTTATTGTTTTTTAAATTTTTGGCATAATTAATGATTTCAATCGGATCAGTTGGTGTGATAGGAGTAGAAGGCGGGTTAGAAAAGAAATTTTCTAACGTATCAGCTACAAGTGCGTCAATGTTAGTATTAAAATTTGCAGGTCTTATGTTGTCTGTGAAATTGCTTTGAAATGTTTCTGCTAATAATTCGGCTTTTTGTTTGTCAGTAATTGCCGTATTATTTAAGGAGGGGATATCTGAACGTTTTTTACGGAAATATTTTTGATACTGCCATAGGGTGTTGTTTTGCGTATTCATTGCTTCTAATTTAATTTCCCAGGTTTGATCAGAGAATTTCTTAAGAGAGTTCTTTTCTAATCATTTTCTGTAGTCTATTGTAATTTGTTTTGTGAATGGGATTTAAAGTGTCTTGAAAGGTTTTTCTGGCTTTATTTTTCTGTCTTATGAGGTTTTGTATGTGTTGTGGAGTGAGTGAGTTAATATTAACGTCGCACTGTTCAGCTACACGAGGGCTTTTGGCGACGGACCACGTAATTTTGAACCATGGTCAAGTGACGTGGACGACACCTGAGCTGGCACCTCCCTCTCCTAACTACCACACCACACCAACGGGAGGACGTTTCAGCTCTCGACAGATTTAACGTGCATCGCTGCCCTACACGGCGGGTCTTTAGTGGTACTGGGATCGAACTCATGACATGCCTGCCATGGTTGGATACCTTAACCACTGGGCTACCGCAGCCCTTATGTGTTGTGGAAGTGTAGGTGTGATTCTTGTTTGTGATTGGTCGGGAGGCGTGTTCGTAGGTGGAGCGGACAGCTTCGGTGAATAGATTGATTTTGTTTTCTAAGATATCGGGATTTGTGATTTTTTCAAAGTCCGAGATATGAATGTTATTATTAATGTACTCAGAAAATTTTGACCCACAGGTGGTAACTGCTCTAGTATTATCCTTGTGAATATTAGAATTAAAAGAACAACGGGGTTGTGGTCGGAAGAAAGTTCCGGAATAGAGAGAATTGTGTAGGGGTATTGAAAGGTGTTAATGAGCGCAAAATCCAATGTATTAGATGAATTGTGCCCGGAATGTCGGGGAATGCAATTTCGGTTGATCTCCTCGTGTGGAATTGTTGGAGCAAACTTGAGATCGACTGCTCTCTCCCGCGTTGCGAGAGGGAGCTTACTGATTGGTAGTTATGTTAATGTAGTGACTTCGGTCCCGGGGATGGTACCGTCGCCGTATACGGGATCGGAGGCTGGTCCGTACTGGTCAAAGGCGCTCTCCAATTGGTGGATGGGTTTCGTGATGTTTGATTGAAAGTTGTTCGTGAGCTATGCGAAGTGATTGAAATTGGAGTGAGGAAATTTGGAAAAGTGATGTTTCTTAATAAAAGGTGGGGGTAAAACTGATATGAAAAAAGTGGGTGTTAATCAATTAGTATGTTTCTGGGTCTGTGCATGAGTCTCGATGGAGTGTACTTCTCGATCTTTTGGATCGAGGCATCATCTGAATTATCTATTTTTGTGAAGAAATTTTTCATGAATTCTTTAATGGTTTTGAATTTAATGGCTTTCCTGAGAGCAGAGTTTCTCATGTACCATTTGGCACGTAGAATCTGTGTCTCAGGGTTTTGTTTTGAATTACTTCGAAGTTTTTGTATGTGTGTTTTAGCTGCGAAACTCCACACTGGATAGGCATAAGTTAGGATTGGTCTTAGAAGTAGAGAATAAATAATTTATTTGATCAACTTAATTTAAATCTTTTGTTAATTAGGTGGGATAACGTGTGAGCTTTCTTGATGAAGTTCTCACGTATTCGTGTAATGTGTTGTCTAAAAGTGACTTTGTTATCAAACGTAACACCAAGGTATTTGGTGTTCTGAGACCAAGGAATTTTTTCATTATGTAGGAAAATATCTGGGTATGTTAGGCGCGTTTTTTTTCTAGTGAAGAAGACTGCTTCCGTTTTTGCCACATTAAGGACAATTTTCTATTTGGAGAACCAGTCCTCTAAAACTAGGAGGTGTCTGTTGATTGCTCTGGCAGCGAGTTTGGGTTCAGTGTGGGATGCCAAAATTGCCGTGTCGTCTGCGTACATGCATAAAATCGTGAGTCGGAATGTCGTTCACGTAGATGTTAAATAAGAGGGAGGAAATTAAAGTTCCCCGTGCCACGCCCGCTTCCGTGGGTCTGTGGCTGGAGTAGGTGTCGTTGATTCTGGGTGGTCCGTGATGTCGTCAAGTAAGAAATGAACAAGAGAGGCCAAAACATACCACTCTTCTTCCTGTCAGTCCATAACACGGCGGGCCCATTGGTGGTGGGTAATGGAACTATTCAATAGCACACACAAAAAAAAGGAGTAAGAAAGTGAAGGGAAAATCCCTCCCGAAACGAAAGAAAAGGAACTCTGGAAATAGGGGCCTAGCTATTGAAATGCCTTGGGCACAGGGACGTTAAAAACGGCCCTGGTGAGAGATGAATAATTTTCAGTGGCATTAAATCTCCCCTCCCTCCTTACAGTCCCGACCTCGCACCAAATGATTTTCATCTCTTCGGACCTTCAAAGGGAAAAAAAAAACACTTGGGAGGGTCAACATTTCAGAATAAAAGCTGAGGTTCAGCAACTTGTCGCATTTCCACGGCGCTGGTTTCGCCAGCCAAATGCCTCGATAAGTAAGTTGACTATGTAGAGAAGTAATATGTACCTATGCCTTCGTGCACTGCATATATTTTATTTCCTGAATAAACGTTTACTCTGTGAGGGCTGTAACCTTACTCTTCGAAACCCCTACGTTGCTCAAACTCAATAACGCCCCCTTTGGGAGTTGATCAGAAAATTCCTTCAATTGGATCTTCTTTTCAACAGAACAAACATGTTTGACAAATATTTCAAGTTTGTAAATATTAAAGTTCAATAATGGGAAATTTTTATACGTCTTAATAATCCCCTTTGGAGTCTATTTTCTCAAACCCTTTTAACATTCTTTACACAACAAAACTTAAAATTTATTTTTCAAATACTTTAAAATTGTATAATTTTTTTTATGCCTTGTTGTGGGTCAGTTTCCAGTCTTTTAGCAGATCTTTAAAGAAAGAATGTATTTGCCAAGTTTTAATCTCAACCCCCTCCCTGTGTGTATATATATATACACAATTTCCGCGTAAACCGATCAAAGCAATGTCTGCCAAATTTCAGGTGTGGCTGTTATACACTCAGGAACATTGAAAATATCGACCCAAAAAGGAAGCTAAGTACAATCGCGAAATTTTGCAAATAAGAACAGCGTAATGTGATATGCAAATGATCCAAGTTTTATGCCAATACGCATGCTCATACACACCGAGGTGGCGCTACAACCAGGAAAAGACAAATTCGAAGTTTCATAAACGGGATGATTACTCGCCGATTGTAGGAAGACTTTGGGAAGCGAAACATGCCAGGTAAGCGTGCTAGAAGACATTTCTCACAGTTAAGCGAGTTTGAGAGAGGCCTCATCATAAGGATGAAAACTGCAGGCTGGTCGACGCGCCATGTTGCTGGCCAGGTAGACCGTTCGGAGTGTGCTGTTAGAAATTGTTGGGAATGAGTAGACGTAGCAATTATACCGCAAACAATTTCCAGACACCTTGCAGAAGCAAATCTAAAATCCAAGCGCCCTTTCCGTGCACTCCCTTCTAACACCGGCATCTGCGTCTACAGTGGTGCCAAGCCAGATCAATGTGGAATGTCACAGATAGGCTAAAGGTTGTGCTTAGTGATGAATCCTGGTTTGTTTTGTGGACAGATAACCGTGTACGGGTGTGGAGGCGCCCTGGTGAGCGGTACAATTCCCCCACACAGCTGGTGTAATGGTCTAGGGGGCCATAACCTAAGACAGCCGGTCCACTTTAATTGTGATGCGCGGAACCTTAAGGGGCAAGGTCACGTTGATGATATTCGTCGCAAGAGTTGCTCAAGATTTCCTACGTCATTTTCACTCTTCCATGGCCGGCCCGCTCCCCCGATTTGTCCCCTGTAGAGCACGTGTGGGATCAGCTAAAACGGCAGATGCCATCGTGTCACTCTGTACATGATTTAGAGTTGCCTATTTAAGATTTGTGGGCCCCTCTGCCTCAGGACAACATAAGGTGTCTAATCAACTCAATGCCGGACCGTGTGGCGGCATGTATTGCAGTTGGTGGTGGTCTAACGCGCTATTGACATTTAGAGTAGATAGTCACAAAACCCTTTCTTAGCATAAAATTTGTGTCACCTTTATATAGATAAAAAAGGGCATTTTAACTAGAAAATTTACATCAAAGTTTTAAAGTACACTTATTATTTCCCAAAAACTATATTATTAGATACTAACTATCAAACTATCTATTTAGACACAGTCTCTCAAGTTCTTACACCCAAAAAAGAATTAAATCATAAAATACACTACATTCATCCTCAAAGAACGAACTTCACTCCAAATCGGAGGCCAATCTGTGTGTAGTTCTGACAGAAGCACGAGAAAACTTATTGAAAAATCAAAGCTTTTATTATATTGAAATGCTTTTGTCTCAGACAAAGTAACAGAGTCTAAAAAATTTTAATTTTAAATCCACACTTAATTGAATTACAACAGAAAATTATCTTAAGAATACTTTATTGCTGTGTGCGCTGGTTATCGAGATTTAATTTGAAGAAGCCCGTTTTAAAACATCTAGAAGAAAAAAAGTAACCCAGGCCACATTAAGCACACACAAGTACTGATTTAATAATTATTCAAATTAAACGTTTTAAGTTGTTTATCTTTTTATTTTTCACATAACCTAATTGATTTTTAACCTGTAATAAGTAACTTTTAACTTCTATTGTTTAATGGAAAAGTTGGAAAGGGAGTGCCCAATTTTTTTTTCAGACAATGGTACTCTTTCCAAAAAGGTAGGCCATTACCACTCTAACATTATCATGGAAATTTAAGAATGCAAGTGACTTTTAAAATTGCACAATGTTCTCGCAGAAATAATTTTTCCAATAAGATTTAAACTTGTTAAAATGAAAGAAAATTGCATACACAATCAAACTTTTGGCATATGTTTTTAATAATGTAACAAAACTTATTTTAAACAATCGGATAATACAAAAATTTACACCTTACATGTAAATAACTTTTTTTTTTTACACAAATACAGAGTGTTTTTTTCCCCAGGTATAGAAGTTCAAGTTGGCATTACTGTCCAAGATGGCGACCAATTTAACAGCTGTCAAGTGATTTATTCTCAGTTTGGTTTGGCAATTCATCATGAATAGACTCACGCCTGAAAGACGCTTTCAAATTGTATAATTTTATTTCGAAAATAATGGTCGATTTTCATAAGCGAACTTTGTTTAGCGATGAAGCGCACTTCTGGTTGAATGGCTACGTCAACAAACAAAACTGCCGCATTTGGAGTGAAGCTAATCCACAAGTATGTCGAAACACCGTTACATCCAGAAAAACTGACTGTTTGGTGCGCTTTATGGGCTGGTGGAATCATTGGTCTGTACTTCTTCAAAAACGATGAAGGCCACAACGTTACAGTCAATGGTGATCGGTATAGAGCCATGATTACTAACTTTTTCATTCCTGAATTGAACAATCATTATGTCCAGGAGCTGTGGTTCCAACAAGACTGTGCAACATGTCACACAGCTCGTGCCACAATCGATTTATTGAAAGACACGCTTGGTGACCGCCTAATTTCACGTTTTGGACCTGTGAATTGGCCTCCGAGATCTTGTGATTTAACACCGCTAGACTATTTTCTGTGGGGCTACGTAAAGTCATTGGTCTATGCGGATAAGCCACAAACGCTTGACCATTTGGAAGACAACATTCGCTGTGTTATTGCCGATATACGGCCACAAATGTTGGAAATAGTCATCGAAAATTGGACGTCCAGATTGGACTACATCTGAGCCAGCAGTGGCAGTCCTATGCCAGAAATCATATTTAAAATGTAATGCCACAAGATTATCTTTCGAATAAAAAAAAATTCATGTCAATTGAATAATACATTGTTGTTTTATTGCAATTTAAAGTTCTATACCTCTCAAAAAACACCCTTTATAAGTACAAATTTCTATCTTCTTGAAGTTTTCCTGAAAACAAATGTTTAGAGTTCATATTCAGAATTACTGTCTCCTTCACCCTTCTTTGCTTTCCAGTTTCTATTACGTTGAGACATCTTGGCAAGTGCCTTTACTTTCAGTTTCATCTAAATCAAAAAACAAGGAAATCATTAACATTCAAACTTGATAAGAACTTCATAATAGAAATAGAAAGTTTGGTGATGCTGTTTAATTAATAAAATAACAATATACATTTTATTAAACACAAAAATTTAATAACCATATTTACTTTTAATATAAATGGTATGGAAAACCGGGTACGGCTTAGAATCGAAGGAAAAGAAATTTGTTGGATGGTGCAATTACAGGTTCATACATATTATTGATGAAATAACTAATTATTCACTTCTTAGTTCTCATTTTAAATTCGTTACCATTTTACACTATTTTTACAAAAACAATGAGAATTTGGGGTTGTGGCTTAGAATAGAATAAATACAATATGTGCACAGCATAAATTGGACAAAATCTTACAAATTTAAGCACATAATAGAATTTAAGATGGGAGAATATACATCAACATAATTAACAATGAAGAGCAGATTTCAGTGTACACCAACCTTTATTTAAAATATTTAGGAGGATAGGGTATCTATAACATTAAAAAAAATCCTACTTAGGCAACAAAGAAAATTTCTATTTTAGTTACTTTTTATCAAATAGTTACAATTAATATAAATATGTATATACATATGACAGAATCACAATGTTAAGAGGCAATTTACGATTTTTTAATTATCATTAAAGTATCGTATTGTCATCCAAAACAATTGTGGATATAAAATTTCATTTTAACTGAATGCTTTAAAACGCGAGAAAAAAAACCTTTTAAAGTTTTGACACAAGTCACCAAAAATAATGCTAATGTGGCTGTATCTGTAATTCTTTGAATAATTAGTCTTAACCAATTTCCATGAATTAAAATTAAATTACCATATTGTTATCCAAACTAATCATGTTTATAAACTTTCAGCTCAACCGAGTGCTTTAAAATTTATTTTATTAACTATTGGAAATTTGAACATGATATACATAGAGATTGTGAACTAATAGTTGAACTGAATAATATAACACAAATACCTGATTATCTGTGTAAAAAAACTATTTTAAAAACATATATGGTACTTTATCAAATATATTTTCCAACATACCTTAAGATCTCTATAATTCCAGATTCATCTCGAGGTGTTCTAGAGCTACTACGGACACGTCCTTCACTATCTATTCTTCTATAGTGATTTTTTCTCCAGGTATAGAAGTTTAAGTTGGCATTACTTTCTAAGATGGCGACAGCTGTCAAGTGATTTATTCTCAGTTTGGTTAGGCAATTCATCAAAACGATCATCAAGCAAGGCGTAGATTCGTCGAATGGGCCCAAAATGAGATTGCCGTTGTTCCAGATTTTCATAAGCTAATTTTGTTTAGCGATGAAGCACACTTCTGGTTGTTAGTCAATGGTGATCGGTATAGAGCCATGATTACTAACTTTTTCATTCCTGAATTGAACAATCATGATGTCCAGGAGCTGTGGTTCCAACAAGACGGCGCAACATGTCACACAGCTCATGCCACAATCGATTTATTGAAAGACACGTTTGGTGAGCGCCTAATTTCACGTTTTGGACCTGTGAATTGGCCTCCAAGATCTTGCGATTTAACACCGCTAGACTATTTTCTGTGGGGCTATGTAAAGTCATTGGTCTATGCGGATAAGCCACAAACGCTTGACCATTTGGAAGACAACATTCGCCGTGTTATTGTCGACATACGACGACAAATGTTGGAAAAAGTCATCGAAAATTGGACGTCCAGATTGGACTACATCCGAGCCAGCCGTGGCAGTCCTATGCCAGAAATCATATTTAAAATGCAACGCCACAAGTTTATCTTTCGAATAAAAAAAATTCATGTTAATCGAATAATACATCGTTGTTTTATTGCAATTTAAAGTTCTATACCTCTAAAAAAACACCCTTTACGTTTCACCGATCTAACAGCTCTACCAGAAACTGCATCTTTGTAATGAGCCTAAAAAATGGGATAAATTTAAATTACATAAAAAATCCTCAATTAATAATGACAGTTACAACAGTATTTTGTTTAACATTCAAGGATTTTAAAGCTTTCAAATACTTTAAATGACTTCTACTTTCAAAAAGTGCTTTTGATTCCAAGTTTTAAAATTAATCCTGGATATTTATGAATATAAACAACCACACATTTTACTCTTTCTACAGCAATAATACTCAACCAGGAACTCACTGGTCTTTTTTAAGTGACCTGGTCTTATCCCATTGATTTTAATAAGAAACTCAATTGCTTAAGAACAATGTACTAAAAATTTAGATAGGTATTGTATCAATCAAATACATAAAAAAAATTTTTTTTTCATTAATTTTGCTTTGGTTTAATAGTGTATTTTTCTTTATGATGCAGCCCATGTAAAATACCTGTCAATTGTATGTGGGCCCAGCGGGAAAAAAGGTTGAGTACCCCTGTTCAAAAGAATTGGAAATTAAAGGGCCATGATTTACTATTTTCTGCTTGTATTTTGATGGCGTGGGGGAAAAGATGGAAAGCTTTTTAGTTTAAGTGTGTGAGAGTAGATTTATCATTTAGTTTGATGTAGTATTTTAGATCAATAATTTCAGACCTCATGACAGAAGCAGCAAAATATATGAATTTGAGATTGAATCAAAGTAATGTAATTTATTAAATGTATGTGGTACATAATCTTGGCTATTCAAGTGACACTGAAGTAGTTGATTGTAAGGTAGACAATTTTTGAATCTTAAACAATGTTTTACATGAAATGTGTCATGAGCTTTAAAATTTTTATATAAATATTTAGTGAATTTCTTACATTTATCCTATACTTTCTAATATTCAGTTTTCCAATGTTTTCTTTATTTTGAATATTCATATGCAAAGATATAAAATCTGTCATTTTCTGAAATTATATATAACAATTTTATTAAAATATTTTTGAATGAATTTTTAAACGAAATTATGCTTAATAGGGAAAACACATTCCTGTGCATATGTACTGTGCAGGCCTAGGAAAACATTTCTTTTGTGGGTTCTCAACAGGTTAATGCAGCGTTTCTCAAATTGTGGGGCATGATAATCCTAATAGGGAGGCGTGAGCATATCAAAAAGTCGAAAATAAAAAATTTAAAAATATTAATTTAATGAAAGGAATTAAAGCAAAATACATTCTGAGATAATAAACAAGACACATTTATACAATAATACAGCATACTTATAAATATATCAGTATTGCACAATTTAATACTTGTCTTGATAATTTGTACAGTTTATAACATAAGTCGTGTTGTAGCTTTACCGTCAAAGTATTATTGAATTCAGTATATTATTGTGTGTGGGGGGATGAAAATTATGATTGAAAATTGGGTCACCAACATTGAAAGTTTGAGAAGCACTGGGTTAATGATAGAAATCATTTTCAAATAATAATTACTCTAGGCTTTTTTCTGATCATGGAAAAGTAAATAAACTAAAAAGAATAATGTGATAGTTCTTTTCCTCTGTTTTTAAATTAATCTTATGTCTTAACAAAAAATTGACAAGAATAATGAACTAGTCCCGTTTTTTAATTAGTAAATATTCCTAATTATACAATAACTTAAAATCACTTATTAAGCATCACTAATTTTTACCACTTTAAACCATATAAATTAAATATAAAAAGACATCAAATGTTAGATAAGTGACTGAACAGTATACCCAAAAGGATATCTGCTAATTATCTTTCTGTTTAATTTAGCATGCTTATGAATGAGTTGAGTTAATATTAACGTCGCACTGTTCAGCTACACGAGGGCTTTTGGCGACGGACCACGTAATTTTGAACCATGGTCAAGTGACGTGGACGACACCTGAGCTGGCACCCCCCTCTCCTAACTACCACACCACACCAACGGGAGGACGTTTCAGCTCTCTACAGATTTAACGTGCATCGCTGCCCTACACGGCGGATCTTTAGTGGTACTGGGATCGAACTCATGACATGCCTGCCATGGTTGGATACCTTAACCACTGGGCTACCGCAGCCCAGCATGCTTATGAAGCCTTAATACAAAGGAATAACATAAAAGCATGCAATATCTTAAACTTTATGTAGCTTTTTAATTTTCCTAAGACAAAAACACCACATAATCTAAAATAACTTATTTGAACATAAAACAGTTACTCCGACATACAAAATATACACTATATGTACAGTTTTTTTCTCAAAAATTTATTCAATTAAAACCTTACCTCATTATCACTATCTAGTTCCACTCCTAATTCTCCAAATTCACTTCTCAATCTGCTAACACTTCTTACTCTCTGCAAAAGTTAATTTACATCAAACAAAATTTATAAAAAGTTTCCCAAAAGAAACAATTTGAATTAATTTAAAAACAAAATTAATTTCATCTTCACAAATCCATTTAAAAAAAAAACAGAATATTGAATTACTTATACTTAATTATGCCATGGTCATAAAATAAATCAAAATTAAATGCTATATAACATGCTTGATATTTTAATTCTTCCACTATTTTGATCATTACCTTTTTAGCTGTGCGAGGAAGTATAGGCTTAGAAATACTTTTAATCCTATCTCTTTCCATTCTCTTAAGTTTCTTCTTTTCTCTTATTCTGGAATTCAAAAAATAAAATTCGGTATCAAAATTAAACAATCTACATTTATTTCTTTATTTTTAAACTTTGCCTTGTTGGCAACAACTTACTTTCTTGCCAACATACGAATATTTCTCTTTCCTTCATCATCTTCACTTTCACTTTCATCATAGAATCCAGCAGCTTCTCTTAATTCTTCTTCTTTATCCAGTTCGTCCAATTTCTACAAAAAAAAAAAGCAATTCATCTTGAATTTGGTTATTTTAAGTAATAGCTAGAAATATTTTTATATATTTTTTTTAAAAAAGACTCAATTTAACAGAAATTTAGCAATTAAGAAATTATTCAACCTACAAACTTAAAACTTCCCCAATATTTTACACATTACTCCTCTTTCAAAGAGAGATTTTAACTCTTGCTATATTTACTTAAATTCAAGAAGTGTACTACAATTGCTCAGATTAACATTGTTCACTTACTTTTAATTCTGGATCGATGAAATCTGCTATGTTATGACTTCCCACAACTCTGGTATAACATCATACTTTTCTTCGTTACGAATGACATAATTTTCTTTCATGAAAGAACAAATTAAAATTTAGTCAGTGAAGGAGGAATGTCACACATATGTTTATAAATCAATTAAATTTATATCCATATATTTTAAAAATCATACTTTTTAAATCAAGAATATAATTAGCACTAAGTTCAATTTAAGTTCTCTTTCCTGCATTTAAAAAAACAAGATAAGTAATGCTTGCCAAAAGTTGTTTTGATGCATATATTTCATTTTTAAAATAATTAAATATAATCAATGCCATGAAACAAAGTAACACTTAAAATGAGATTGAACTAACCAATTTTCGTTTTATGGAGTCTGCTTGCATTTGCTGTTTTTTCTCAAAAACTTTTTCTGGGATAAAGGGAAGTCTTTGCTGCAAATAAAAGAAAAGAATAAAACTATTAACATATAGACTAAAAAAAACCACAGAGCATAAATGTTTATTTTTTAAAAATAATCCATCAGTATAACAACTTATATTACTTCCTGTAGGATAATTCAGTAAATATATAAAGGAACAATATACAAATACTTTTCAAGCATGCATTTGTTAAAATTAATTTTACTGAAAAAAAAAATATTAAAAATTTTTTCACTACATTTCACTAATAAAACTCACCTAAATTTCACTATTTACAAAACAGAACTTACCTTATCATCTCTGGGCTGAGGCTCAGCTACTTCTAATCTGTTCAAAACTGCAGCAGCTTTTTTTCCTTTCAACTTTATCTCAACACGATGGGCAAGGAGACGTTCACAAGCTTCATTTTTAAGCTCAATTACTCCTTCACCAGTAAGTGTACTCATTTCAAATATTGAATATCCATCTGCAACTAAACTGTATATTTTTCTGGAGGAAAAAAAGGAAATCAATTCTTTAACTTCTACTAGTATCATAAATAAATTTTCATAAGTCTTGTAATGCTTATATATATATAAAATGCTCAAATATTTTCTTTACTATATTCATGCAATTCAATTATTACAATCTATTTTAATTTGTAAAGTTTTTTTATACACAAAATATTTTTTTAATCACAGTATTCAAAACTGTAAAATACTGCATATAAATTTATCAAAATTTATGGATGTGTGGGTTATAAGCTGGGTATAAAAATGAGAGCTTTAAAAATGTATAGGTATGCGTTATACACCGGATTTCACAGTAAAAGCTTTTATTATATAAAAAATCTTCCAACACCCAATTCAAGAACTTGATTAACTTATAATCCATATGACACTTTAAAATGTATAGAAGAATTATGTCTTATATATGATTCACATTAACAATGATTAATCCTAAAATATCAAAAAGATTTTTATAAAACAATGATATACATATATTTAAGATGACAAAAAAAACCTGTTGATTAATAGAAACTCATACAATTAAAATAATAAATTTAAAGACATGTGCATAGTTACATACAAAAAAGTAATGACTTAACAACGAAGACCTTTTTTTTTGAAAAATAAAAAATACAATTGAATAACTGAACTTTTATTTAATAAATAAAAACAACACATACAGAAATAAACAAATTAGAAGTTATTGTCAAGCAATAATCATCGAGTACAAATTTCTGAGGCTTCGTTAGTGAGCACAATTTGGAAACTATATATAGTAAAATATTTGATTATTTCTTTAACTTTAAGATAAAAAATCACTGGATGCTGGAAAAATAACAGTGAGGACTAACAAATGCAGATTTAAATATTACTAATTAAATAAAAAAGCAATGTATGCAAATATAAATGAGGAACTGATGCAGGCTCTAGCAAGTGTGTTCATTAATGTCACACTAAAGAGCTGCACAAGGGCTATTGGCAACGAACCTTTTTATTTTCAACAATGATCAAGGGATCTGTATAATTACATAACCCTGAGCAACAATGCAGCCTCAAAAACAATTGCACACCTTCAAGATCACAGGTGATCATTTTTCATGGCGCCCATAATATTTAACTCTTTGGTACATTGCAAGGCAGCTTATGGATTGGATCTGAGGGCGATTTAATTATATAACAATGCTTTAAATGCAGAGATCCAAGACCACATCACATAAAATCATTAACATCTAGAAGACAACATGACAATTCGCAGTAAGCCAAACCTAGTTTAACAAGCGAGAAGAAACAGAATCCTGCTGGAGTAATTGTATCCCTTGGAAACCACTTGATACAAGGACTAATAACGATATCCAGTCTCAACCAATGCAGGCAGGAAGCAAAATTATATGGCAAGACCATTACAGATGAGAGCCTGGTATGCACACCTGTGTATAAACCTCAGCTAGAAATGCATAGCATCACATCTCATTTCTTTTGCTCGCATCTCAATCCTGCATATTTAAAATTTTTGATCGGAAAAGATCCTGAGCATGTAGGGGTCCAACATGTGCTTCAGTAAATAAACGCAATCATTTAATTAATTTCTTTCTGTCTTGTCATTTAACTGTCCTTACCTCATTATATAAGGCTTACACTTGATGTCTTACGGCTTATTTAAGTTGTATTCAAAAATACCTTACACACACTGGACACATATTAATATGCATACAAAACTTAAAACCAATCTGTTAACTTTGTAAGAAAGACGACTAGACAGTTTGTCGACAAAAAGAGAAACTGCTAATTAACCTTTCCTAATAATTTAGCATGTTTTTGAAACTTTATTATCCAGATGAGATCATAAAGACAGAACAACATGCTTGTGTCTACATTAAAATGAGATCTAAACATATAAAACAGAAAAAGGTCTTTTAAAAAAGAAGAAACATTATGCCAACCCAAGAAGTAATACTAAATGAAATAGTGAAGTGGATTTATAAAACAATTTCAACAATTTAACACTCTTCAAAGGCATAAGAGTTACAGAAATGGGCATCCGAATAGAAAATCATGTTTAGGGCAGATTCGGACATTATTCATCATCTGTCCATATTAGAGGTCCAATTGTACTTGAAATCATGGACATAAATTTCTCTTTTTAGAGTGGAAAATATAAATACATTAGTTTAATTTTTTTAAAAATGAAATCAAACAATTTTTCCCACAAAGAAATTCTTATTCAAATCAACTTTGAACCAAGAAAAGAAAATATTGTATACTAGTTTTAATATTTCCAAGAAAATAACTGAATAAATTACCTGTTCATCAACAGAATAATTACATTGTTCTGATGGATCAAGAACAAAAATTACACATGCTCTCAAGTGTGCAAGTGCTGTAATTGCCAGCATTTCTATTGTATTTCTATCTTCAATTGGATGATCAAGAATACCAGGAGTATCTATAACCTATAAAATATTCGTTATAACATGAGTAATACATCAATTAAGTAAATAAACAAAAACAATTTAAATTCTTCTACTCTTGTTCTTTTCGTACATTAGGGCAATATTACATTTGATTCTAACTTTCCTTGGTAATTAATAAAAAAAATGTTTCTATATTTTTTATACAGGTATTTTATTATTCACATTTTCAGCATAAACATATACAAAAGCTTCAGTAAATTGGATTATAATGTCAAGTACTTGAACTGCAGTGCCACTAATTTATTTTATTTCAACATGTTAATTCATAACAGTTCAAAAGTTTACTAGAAACTTTGATAGAGAACTGTTTACTATCACCAATTTTCCATTGACATATATATTCAATTTCTCTCAATACAGAGCTTTTAATTTTGTGAAGATAAAATTAAATTTACCTGCCACTTAAGATATTTATAATCTGTATGACCAACATATAATGATTTGGTTGTAAATGCCCAAGACTGAACTTCTACATCAGCCCGAGTTATCTGAAACAAAAAATTTTTCCATTAAAAATCTTTCCTGATATTAACTTTAAAATAATATTTGATTATAGAGATGTAACAAAGATAAAATTAAGCATATATATAAATATAAAAAAATCACAGAAATAAAAAAAACTTAAAAGAATATACCTCAGAAAACTACCTAATACATCTACAGGCATTTACCCAATTTTATAATTTTAAGATTATAGCAACTCTAATAAAATGATGTAAGGAAAGCATATAATAATCATGTTAGATATAACACATGTACAAAACATAGATATAGTCCGATAATGATGGCCCATAATGTGTGTATCATTAGTAATGTGAGTTAATTTTATTTTTATCATAATACTGAAGAACATACATAAATTTTACAATATGTAAAACAATCATATACACAACATACAGCATTTGAATTTCATTTCAGTATGATACAAATCTAAATAATCAATATTTTATATAGAAGTTTTGATCAATAAATATTCCAATCAGAGAATCATGTAAATATTATATCAGATAACAGTATCATTCATAAATATCAGCGCTGAGTATGTATCATCATATATACATTTCTCTCTTACAAGGAATTATAAATAAAAAATTTAAAGGTGGGCAATTTACACCAGATTGCGATATCAGATAAATCGAAACCATAAACAATTATATTTGAAAACCCATACAAGGTTCATAATACATGAGAAAAAATTGTTAGAAGAATATTTTAATAGAAAAAACAATAAGACATCCTTAAGAGATTTGCAACCTCAGCTTTGTGATACAGCATAAAAATAACTCCCCCAGAAAACCACAAATAATAGTTATTCATTGTGGTCATAGCATCCACAATGGTAGCCTTTTACAATTCCTCACAATACTGGCTGCTAACCGATACTGTGAGGATGCTTATAGATCTCTTTCCACAATGCCCCAATTGCAGAGATCGATCACTCAGATTTTGACTGCTAGAAAGCCTAACAAATATTCAGAGTCATCAACACCTAATTTGAATAAGCTATATGAGAGGGAGCAGAATCCAGCTGGAATACATTCAGTAGTTTTTCATACATTCAGTAGTTTAAGCCCCCTTTTGATCAAAGGGTTAATAACCATATCCAGAATTTCAAACAATGCAGGAAAGAAGCAGAATGAAAGGAAAGTAAGCAGAATCCTGCAATTTACTTCCCAAAAACTGAATGTTTCGTTTTTCAAAAAACTTGAAAATTCAGTATTAAAAATTTCATTAAATTCTTGTGAATGTTTCTTTCATTGATTTTTATTGAAAGCATGCACATATCTACGTAAATAAAATATTTAAAAATGTTGAATTTGTTTTTCTTTTTGCAATACCCTTTAACACAGTATTTCCCAACCTTTTTTGTGCCATGCCCCACTTTAAAATTTCTAAAGTTTGTTTGCCCCCCCATGTAACATACATAATATTTAATATTAAAAAATTGATTTGTTCACTTAAGAAACAAATGATGGATTCTATTAATAAATCACTATCAAATTGTTAACAAAAACAGTAAGTAAAATTTCAAAATATATAATGAAAAACAAGAAATTAAAATTCAAAATAAATTTAATAATGATTTTTCCATATTAATTTGTCATTTTAATTTAGCGAGATCCTTGCGCTTGATGCTTGCTGCAGATAGATTTTATATTGGGTTCCAATTTGGTTCAAATCCCCACGTTGTGTTATATCCAACTGCTTTTTTTTATATCAGTAAATCATTTACAGCACTAAATCCACATTCAGCCAAAAATGAAGATGGAAACGGTAGTAACAGCTTTCTTCCAAACAACTGCGCTGTTTAGCAAATTTCTTGACTAGCCGGGGCTATGTCCCCCTCCCGGCAGTCAGCACACTCTGTGGTGAACCCAGGACGAAGCAATCACCCAGTTGATATTTTGGTCTCAAACGAAATATTATGCCTAATAATTATTTAAGAATTTGCTGTTTTGATAAATTCGGGACCGATATCTAGCATTGCATTTAAATGGCCCATAGTGGAAGGGTTAGTGTTGTGTCGTAACCATTTTCGAATTGCACTTCTGTGGAACGTGGGCTCAAAGTTGGGAAACACTGCTCTAACACAAAATTCTTTTAAAATGAAAAAAAAAAAAAAAATATTTCTTAGAAAAGGATTTTTACTGTAAACTACATAGAACTACATAGTTTGTACATAGAACTTTTCACCAATTTGATAACTTTGTCAGAAAGCACCTTGCAGTTTATCACCAAATGGAGATACTGCTAGTTCATCTTTCTGATTAATTTTGCATGTGTTTCTGGTCACTTTATAATCTAGATGAGACCATAAGTTAATACAACATGCGTGTGTGTCTCTTCATTAAAATGAAATTATAATAAGATGAAATTTAAACATACAAAACAAAAGATGGGGGGATTTTTAAACAGAAGAATCACTGGTCATTATGCAAATCTAAGTAATACTAAATAAAATATTAAAAGAGGATTCAGAAAATAATTTTGAATCTTCAAAGGTATCAAGAGTTACAGTAATGGGCATCAGAATAAGATAATCATCATGTTCAAGGCAGAATTGGATTCCTATGATCATCATGTGCTCATTTTACCCTAGTAAATAATTCTAGAATGAACAATAAGTCTTGAGCTAAACTTACACTTATATAAAATTGTTCAGTATTTCCATACCTGAAAACTAAATGAGTGAGGATTACATACAAATGTTGATTTAAAAAACAAATGAATTAAATAGAAAAAATAACATATGCAAACTTAAATGAGACATTCATGCACTCTAATGTGTTTGTTACTGACAGACTAAACTGCACAAAGCTATAAGTTTTATTACTCAGTTGGATGAGTGGCAACCACCAATTCCACTTAGGCATTCATTTTGAAACTTTGCACAAGAAAGCTGTGGCAGGTTATAAATGAAAGTAAAAATTTGAAGGTCTAAATTAAAATTTTGCAGCTTGTTGCACAAGGATGTCAAATGTTTTTCTTTGAATTCTAGAACATAATTTTATTTGTAACATTAAGTACCAAATTAGATTTTAAATAAATCCCCTCTTCTTGTGGGTTTTTCTGCAGAAGACATTTTGCATGAAATTATCTAGTCTTATACCTGGGGCCACATAGATGATGCCTTGTACCTAGGTCCATGTCCCTAGGTACAATTGCAATATTCTTAGTTACTATTTTCTTAAAAAAAGTTTTTATAATAAAAAGGAGGAAAATGGCCTTAATTATCTGAACCATTCTCATTTAGTCAATTTTTTTTTATCATTACTGGATGATATTTAAAGAGTGTATATTTTGTTTATACAAACTTAAAAATTTAATTAAAAAAAAACAACTCTTTATAGTTATAAAAAATAAAGCATGATTCTAAATAATTTCTAATAAGCATAATTCTCGAAGTAAATCCAGCAGAGGTGGCTGAAAACCAAGGAGATGTAGAATCTTGACCGACACTCCAGAATAGGAAGAGATTGGAAAAACATCATGTGCGATTAAAATAAAAAACACCCAAAAACTTGAGTTTGAAATTGAGGTAGCTTCATCCGAAGAATTAACAGATATTTTAGATTCTCATTCCACAGTAGCTGATGTAAGGGATAGGTTCAAATAAGTTTCTTTATGATAAAGAAGAACTTATGAAATTGACAACAGAAACATTGTGTTCAAATTGCCCCAGAGTGACAATGTATTCAGCCCACTTTTCGGACCAGTCTTTTAAACAATAATGCTGAATGAAAATACATGCAATTCATTAATAATTTGGTGCACAACAATTTAAATAGTTACATAACAAATCAATGTATTTGCTGATATTGTTCTTTTATTAAATACATGTGTGTATGTTTGTTTTCTATTGATTACAGAGTAAAACCTAACTTCCAGAGAAAGACCATCAGTGCAATGATATTGCACCCAGGGCCATTTGCGAATTTTTTTAAAAAATTTTCATTTCAGAGAATTAACTCCAATTGGAAGGTAGTTAGTATAATGATAAATGCATATCAGTTTGGCACTAGGTACACAAGTTTCCCCTAAACACCTGCATCAAATTAATTTCCTTCTGTCTTGTCGTTTAACCTTCCTCTCCTCATTATACAAGACTTATACTTGATGTGCGATGGCTTATTTAAGTTGTATTTTCAAATACCTTACACACATTGGCCACATATTACTATGTATACAAAACTTAAAACCAATCTGTTAACTTTGTAAGAAAGACGACTAGACAGTTGGTCGACAAAAAGAGAAACTGCTAATTAAACCTTTCTCAATAATTTAGCATGTTTTTGAAACTTTATTATCCAGATGAGATCATAAAGACAGAACAACATGCTTGTGTCTACATTAAAATGACATTACATTAGGATGAGATCTAAACATATAAAACAGAAAAAGGTCTTTTAAAAAAGAAGAAACATTATGCCAACCCAAGAAGTAATACTAAATGAAATAGTGAAGTGGATTTATAAAACAATTTCAACATATTTTTTTTAACACTCCAGAAAGGCATAAGAGTTACAGAAATGGGCATCCAAATAGAAAATCATGTTTAGGGCAGATTCGGACATTATTCATCATCTGTCCATTTCTGCAAGTATATAATTCTGGACAGAATGTGACAATACTTGAAATAACCCTAACATTTGTAGAGAAGTTATGTAAAATTGTTCAGTATTTAAATACTAAACTACTTAATACTTAACTAAAAGAATGAAGATTACATACAAAGGCAGATTTTTAAAAAGAACCAAATAAATTAAATATAAAAGGTACGTATGGAAACAAATGAGAAATTGATGCAGTCCAGTGAGTGTGTTAATTAACTTCACACTAAAAAGCTGCACGAGGGCTATTCGCAACTGACCTCGTAACTGTGAACCATAGTCATAAAAAGGGGAAAACCTGTGAACTCCATCTGTGAAATGAATAACAAAATGGACAAACGACTTTTCAAAAAGCTTCAAAAAATGTTTAGTTTTTCAAAAAGCTTCAAAAAATGTTCTTCAAAAATTTTGAATTTTTTTCTTTTTGCAATACCCTCTAACACAAAATTCTTTTAAAATGAAAAAAAAAAAAATATTTCAGGCATCTCAGTTTCTTAGAAAAGGATTTTTACTGTATACTGGCATGTACATAGAACTTTTCACCAATTTGATAACTTTGTCAGAAAGCACCTTGCAGCTTATCACCAAATGGAGATACTGCTAGTTCATCTTTCTGATTAATTTTGCATGTTTCTGGTCACTTTATAATCTAGATGAGACCATAAGGTAATACAACATGCTTGTGTCTCTTCATTAAAATGAAATTATATTAAGATGAAATTTAAACATACAAAACAAAAGATGGGGGGATTTTTAAACAGAAGAATCACTGGTCATTATGCAAATCTAAGAAGTAATACTAAATAAAATATTAAAAGAGGATTTAGAAAATAATTTTGAATCTTCAAAGGTATCAAGAGTTACAGAAATGGGCATCAGAATAAGATAATCATCATGTTCAAGTCAGAATTGGATTCCTATAATCATCATGTGCTCATTTTGCCCTAGTAAATAATTCTAGAATGAACAATAAGTCTTGAGCTACACTTACACAAAATTGTTCAGTATTTCCATACCTGAAAACTAAATGAGTGAGGATTACATACAAATGTTGATTTAAAAAACAAATGAATTAAATAGAAAAAATAACATATGCAAACTTAAATGAGACATTCATGCAGTCTAATGTGTGTTTGTTACTGACAGACTAAACTGCACAAAGCTATAAGTTTTATTACTCAGTTGTATGAGTGGCAACACCAATTCCACTTAGGCATTCATTTTGAAACTTTGCACAAGAAAGCTGTGGCAGGTTATAAATGAAAGTAAAAATTTGAAGGTCTAAATTAAAATTTTGCAGCTTGTTGCACAAGGATGTCAAATGTTTTTCTTTGAATTCTAGAACATAATTTTATTTGTAACATTAAGTACCAAATTAGATTTTAAATAAATCCCCTCTTGTGGGTTTTTCTGCAGAAGACATTTTGTATGAAATTATCTAGTCTTATACCTGGGGCCACATAGATGCCTTGTACCTAGGTCCATGTCCCTAGGTACAATTGCAATATTCTTAGTTACTATTTTCTTAAAAAAAAGTTTATAATAAAAAGGAGAAAAATGGCCTTAATTATCTAAACCATTCTCATTCAGTCAAATTTTTTTTTAATCATTACTGGATGATATTTAATGAGTGTATATTTTGTTAATACAAACTTAAAAATTTAATTAAAAAAAAACAATTCTTTATAGTTATAAAAATGGAAGCATGATTCTACATAATTTCTAATAAGCATAATTCTCGAAGTAAATCCAGCAGAGGTGGCCGAAAACCAAGGAGATGTAGAATCTTGACCGACACTCCAGAAAAGGAAGAGATGGGAAAAACATCATGTGCGATTAAAATAAAAAACACCCAAAAACTTAGTTTGAAATTGAGGTAGCTTCATCTGTAGAATTAACAGATATTTTAGATTCTCATTCCACAGTAGCTGATGTAAGGGTTCAAATAAGTTTCTTTATGATAAAAAGCAGAAACTTATGAAATTGACAACAGAAACATTGTGTTCAAATTGCCCCAGTGACAATGTATTCAGCTCACTTTTGGGACCAGTCTTTTAAACAATAATGCTGAATGAAAATGCATGCAATTCATTAATAATTTGGTGCACCACAATTTAAATAGTTACGATAAATCAATGCATTTGCTGATATTATTTCTTTTATTAAATACATATGTGTATGTTTGCTTTCTATTGATTAGAGTGAAACGTAACTTCCAGGGAAAGACCCTCAGTGCAATGATATTGTACCCAGCGCCATTTGCAAATTTTTTTAAAAATCTTTCATTTCAGAGAATAACCTCCAATTGGAAGGTAGTTAGTATAATGATGAATGCATATCAGTTTGGCACTAGGTACATAAGTTACCCCTGCATCAAATTAATTTCCTTCTGTCTTGTCATTTAACCTTCCTCTCCTCATTATACAAGACTTATACTTGATGTCCGATGGCTTATTTAAGTTGTATTCTCAAATACCTTACACACATTGGCCACATATTACTATGTATACAAAACTTATAACCATCTGTTAACTTTGTAAGAAAGACGACTAGACAGTTGGTCGACAAAAAGAGAAACTGCTAATTAACCTTTCCCAATAATAAAGCATGTGTTTGAAACTTTATTATCTAGATGAGATCATTAAGATAGAACAACATGCTTGTGTCTCTACATTAAAATGACATTACATTAAGATGAAATCTAAACAAATAAAACAGAAAAAGAGTAAGGCCTTTTTAAATCGAACACTTATATTGTAAATCCACGTAGTAATACTCAATAAAATATTAAAAGAAGGATTTATAAAATAATTTTAACTATTCAACACTCTTTCAAGGTATCAGAGTTACAGAAATGGGCATCAGAATAGAAAATCATCATGTTTAGGGCAGACTCGGGAAAAGTATTCATCATTGCCCACTTTCTTGACGTTTAAGATTAAATAATACAATGGTACCTGCAATTTACTATCTTTTTTCCATGCATTTCTACCTCTCTGGGAATTCTGGGAGTAAACAGAATTTGAAAAACTTAGCAACGCAGGCAAGACTTAAAAGGGGTGGAAAATGAAAGAGGAGATTTTTCAGGTTTCATAGAAAGGAGAGGTAACTTAGCTTTGATATACCCTTGGAATAACCTGCAATAAAAGCCAGCTTTGTTTTTCAAAGCTACATCCACCCTTCAATCCTACAAAGGTCACAAAAACATACAAAATAAGGAACATAAAAAAAATCCATGAAGTTATTTAGCCACACATTCTCTGTTGGAGAAATGGATAACAAAAATGACAAACAAATCAAATTATTTTCCAAAAACTCAATGTTTTGTTTCATTGAATTTTACTAAATACATGCATATCCGTGTAAATAAAATGATCTATAATAGTTTTGTTGAATCTATGTTTTCTTTTTGCAATACCCTTGAACACGAAAAAATATTTCAGTACTCTCAGTTTCATGGAAAAAGATTTTCTTGAATACAGAGCTTATTACTAATTTGTTAACTTTGTACAGAACCTTGCAGTTTATCATCAAATAGATATTGATAGTTCACCTTTCCCATTAGTTAGGCATGTGAGATCATGAGGACAGCACACATGCTTGCTTCTCCACATTAAAATGACAAAAAGATGAAATTTAAACATACAAAACAGAAAAAGGCATTTTTAAATAGAAGAAACACTTGTCAATATGCAAATCAAAGAAGTAATACTAAATAAAATATTAAAAGAGGATTTAGAAAATAATTTTGAATCTTCAAAGGTATGAAGAGTTATAGAAATGGGCATCAGAATAGATAATCATCATGTTCAAGGCAGAATTGGATTCCTATGATCATGTGCTCATTTTGTCCTAGTAAATAATTCTAGAATGAACAATAAGTCTTGATCTAACCTTACACTAGTCGAAGTTTTATATACGATCTTTTAGTATTTGCACACAGGAAAAGTAATAGTGAGGATTACCTACTGTGGATTTAAATATTACATAGAACAGTTGAATAGAAAAAAAGGAATGTAAGAGAATAAATGAGAAACCAACAAGTCTAGTGAGTGTGTTTATGAACGTCGCACTAAAAACCAGCACAAGGGTTATTCGCAATGGACCTCAATTTCTAACCATGGTCATAACGAGGGCGGGACCTGGGCTGGCACCTAATTTTTTTCCCGCACCGTAAGGACTATAACCATATCCAGAGTATCAACCAATAGACACAAGAAGAACAATGACATGGCTTTTTACCAATCATAACAAAATCACAGGAGTTGGGAACTCCAATGCATTGCTGTGTGTGAACCCCAGCTAGAATTACAAAGAATCTTACTTTTGTTCACACCTCAATCATCAATTAAAATATCTGTTGCCAAATACATGGATGAAATTAGTATTTGGCGTATTGTTATCGGAATGATTGCACAGCACAAAATAGAAATGCACTATAATGGCCTTGGTAACATTCCCATTACTAGAAATCAGTATGTTGCCCATCCAGAAAATGGTTAGCCACACTGGCTGTTGTGCTATTGAGCCTGGGTTTGAATCCCAGAAGACACAGATGTTGGTAAATGTTAAGTGTCTTTGCAGCATGGGGATACTCTAAATGGTCATTTAGGCACAATTCCTCTTGTGAGGTGGGTGGAAGGGTAAGAGGGTGTTTGCTTTAAAAAATTGTTAAGTCTAATTTATCAGAAAAATTTTATTAAAATATCTGTTGCCAAATACACTGATAAAATCAGTCTTTGTCAAATTGTTATCGGAATGTTGGCATAGCACAATATAGAAACACTAAAATGGCTTTGGTAACATTCCCATTACAAGTCATCAGTATTTTAAGATTTTTATTGAGACTTGCCTTCTCACAATATCCAATTTTACATCCCAGAAACAAACAAGTTAGCAAATTATATTTTTACGTGACTATTTACGGTTATAAAAGCAACAAAATGGAGAGAAAATTCATAAATACTGTTTAAAAACAAACCTATTTAAATCACTATAAGTGAATGCAAATTAAGAAGTGTTTCTACACAATATCAAAATAGAAAATTGCATGAATAGTCTAGAACTATAGAAATATTCAAAGGAACAAATGAAAATATTCAAAAGGTCAAAACTTTTAAATGCTATAATTACCTCTCCCAAGTTAGTTTTAGAAATCAATTGTTTTTATTGATCACAAACCATAACCTGGAAGAAAAGATTCAAATCAAACATGCAGATTCATTATCAATTCTACAGTTCCAACATTTAAATAAACATTATCAAGTAGTAAAAATTTTTTGAGTTTAACATTACACCAAAAATAAAATTTATATTTAAGAATATCTGCATGTTGATCACATATTTTGAGAAAGTTTTTAATATTTTTTCTGATTGAAAAGGAGTTTCAGTGTGTTTGCCAATCTCCAAAACAAAAAGAAATACTGGACACTATTATCCGAGAAGATTATTTGGGTTAAAACATAAGATTAATGCCAAATGTTGAAACTTTGTTGTTGCTTCCCTGATTCATCCCTACCTCTAAAAGCATTTGTTTGTTGATCAGTTATTTTATGCATTATTTAAATTTTAATTAATTAACATGTGTTTTCTTAAGTTTTATGCACTCTATACAGTTAAAAAATTTAATCTTTTTAAGTAAATAGCTCTCTCTATACCTGCTGTTAAAAACACATTTAAGTTGATAAATTTGCAAAACTTTAGTATTAGGTAAGCAGGGGTCTACCTCAAACTGAAAAACCTGTCAAGAGGTCTACGAGGCAAAAAAGTTTGGGAGCCTCTGCTCTAGACGTCTGAAAATATAACCAATTTACAAACAAGTATAATTCTTTTAAATTAAATTAAATGATTCAAATCTTTTACACATTATTTGTAAAAGAATGGGGCTTCAGAAAAGTATAAAATGTTTAAAATATAATAATAATTTAAAAATCATAAGCATATGAAAATTCCATAATAAATATTAAGTATTTTTTGTGTTGTGCACGCTATTTTCTAAAATAATAGCCTCTAATGTATAAAACTTTACAGAGTTATAAAATGCATTATACTCTTTAAACCATGCCTAATTTTATGCTTTTCAAAATATTTGTAAAATATTGCCATTCTTTAAAAATGTATTTTTTTATTTATTAACATATATATATATAAGTTATTATTCTTTTTATATAAAAATAGTTACAGTGTAATAAGAATACATTTAACTTCATAAATCAAATTATAGCTAGTAATTAAAGCTACTATTTTAGAAAATAGCAAGTGTGACAAACATTAATATTTCTTTAATATAATTCTAATATAATTAAACATTAATAATCTTATTTTCATATTCTTATAATTTTTAAAATTATGATTATATTTTAAACATTTTATATTTTTTGAAGCCCCATTCCTTTATAATTGTGTAAAAGATTCAAATTATATTTAATTTAAATTCAAAAGAATTATACCTGTTTGAAAATTGTTTATATTTTCAGACATCTAGAGAAATTTAACACACCCCTGAGACCCCTTAAATAAAGTCTTGAATTTCTTGCAAAAATAATGGATTTCCTTTCTCCCAACCTAATATAAAGGGTGCATGGTGTGTTAAGAAATTCACAACTTATTTTACTTCAATTATTTAATAGACAATTTTTTTCTACAGAAATTTAGTTCACTTTTTTTAAAACTTAAAATTATTCAAAATAACAATCAAAGGGGGAGGGTGTTAAATATAGATATCATGACAATTATATACAAATGATACAATATTTTGATATGAAGACAAATACAACAAAATTTAAACTTTCTCTACAAAATCGCCCGTCATTGTACACTAAAAGCCAAGTAAGATTGAAACATCTAAAATTAAAATTTTCCAATCACAATTTAATAGGTAACTAATGTAGTTACCAGGATAACAATCAGAAAAAGGTCAAAATAAGCCAAATATGGTACTAAATTAAATACAATATATTAATAGTTTTCTCTATCAAATAGTTTTAATTTTGTTTGTTAATACTTATATAAACAAAGAATTTCCACAATACACAATTATGAATTTAAAGCATCCCTCAGCTAAAACCTACTTTTTTGCAATTAGTATACAAATATTATCATGGTTGATTGATATCTATCGATTAAATGATCCAGACGTGACACATTAATACTGGTTATCTAACCACTACAACAAATATTTTAAACTTAACTCAGAGGCGCAACACCCCATGAGGGCTAAGTCTTACTGTGCCCAACTCGGCATACACGACTTAGGGCCCTGCGGTGCATGAGCAGATGTTCCGGTCAGTCAGACACGAAACCCCCAGTGTTAAGTTTGAAAGCATAAGCTTGGTACTCATTTATCAACCACTGAAGGGATAAAAAGCTGAGTCAACCTTGCCCAGCCCAGGGTTAAACAAATATATCTTAAAATTAAGTTATTGATGTTATTTACCAAGTAGATAAATTATGATTTTTAAAATCATTACATATTAAAATCAAGGAAGATGAAATCTCATACAACTCAGAAACAGCCTCTAATTATCAGCACTATTTTCTATATGAAGACTTTTTTTCATCACAGCTGTATGATTATCAGTATTGACAATGGATCTCATAATTTTGAGCCTTAGTCACATGATGAGGATAACACCCGACACGTAGCACCTCATAATCCAAATTTCTACACCAGGCCAACGTGAGGACTTTGAGACTCAACAGATTGTGAACATACATCATGCCTGAACATGGCACATCTTCAGTGGAAGAAAAATTCAAACTTGTGACACAAAAATGTAGGGCACACGTTTTTGACCACTTTGGTTAGCGCTCTGGCACCTATCTTACTCCATCTTTAATAAATTTCGATAAACCAGGAATGTTGACTTGTGACAGATTTAACGTGTATACAACTTTTAATTACAGCAAGACCTCGCTTAACGCCGTTTCGATTTACGTTCTTATTTTAACCAGGGGATTCCCCGAAATTGCTCACAAAGCTACGAGGATTCAGCGAAATTGTAGGTTTCAAAAATATGTACATAACATATCCGAAACAGTGTAGTTGTGTTTCTTGTTTGGTATGGTACTGTATATATTTGTTTTTATTTTTGTAAGAAATAAATGTTTGGTTTTATTTTTATTAAAAAAAAAGCATAATTATTAAAGTTAATACCTAACCAATTTTCTATACATCTTCCCCAAACCCCATTAATTACATGTTAAGATAGCCTTGTTTAGCGCTGTTTCGCATAACGCTCTACTTTGATGGAACGTATCCCCCACGTTAAGCGCAGGATACGTTCCATCTTACTGTAATAAAAAATAAATTCAGAAACAGACTAATTATCACCACAATTTTCTACATAAAGCTAATCCCCCCTCACTTTTGCATGATATTCAAACTTTCTCAATAAGAGGGGGAAAAAATTACAAAGCTTATTAGATATATCAATCACTAGGAAATCAACTCAGATGCAGCCTCTAATTATCATCACAATTTTTTATATGAAGCTAATTTTTAAAATCATCATTGAATGATGTTTAAACCTACAATTGGGAAATAACATTCAAAGACTATTTAGACCTATCAATCACTAGAAAAATCACCTCACAAACAGCCTCAAATTATCAGCACAATTTT
Organism: Trichonephila clavipes; assembly: GCA_019973935.1. Lineage (NCBI taxonomy): Eukaryota > Metazoa > Arthropoda > Arachnida > Araneae > Nephilidae > Trichonephila > Trichonephila clavipes. Next base: position 397,919 of record BMAU01018390.1, read on the forward strand.
CTTTCTGGAGCTAATTTTTATCTTTCTATGAAATCTAATATTGAACCTTTTAATAAGCACACCTGCATGTATTTCACAGCAGCTTTAGAGATAGCATATTTTAACACTTTTACAGACACTTAACTTGCCATAAGACAACATTGTTATTTGTTGGTACACTTCTAGCTTTTAACTCTTTTTCCAGCAATTTCACAATTGTGAATTTCATTTTCATTACATTTAAGTACTTGCATAGTGGAGAAAAGTATTATTCCAATATTTTGAACTAAGCCATCAAAATCCGTAAAGCAGAAAATTACTTCCCTTTTTCAAGAATTATATGAGAAGAAAATAAATATGCAGAAATATTTTAGAAAGTAATAGTGATCTTAATAAGAATATTGAAGCTAGCTTGAACAGTAATGAATCTGATGATCCAGAATAATTATTTATTGTTAAGAACAAGAGCACTAACAGAACAAACAAACACAAAAAACAGAACATACATGCTGAAAGATTGGGAGAGATGGCCATTATAGAAATTCTTCCCGCGATTGAAACATTTTTAAACACATATACAGCTGAATTACTTTTGAAAATATAGTTATGTAAATATGATTGCTGAAATAGACAAAAGTACAAATCAGATACTTTGTTTGCATGAATGAACAAAATGCTCCGAACTGGCACACAAAATGAAAATATATCAGCAAGAAGATTAAAACTTTTCTTCATATATTTAAAAAAAAAAAAAACACCGGCACAAAGATGCCTCAATTTAAGAAAATTATTTGTTCATAATGAAATGCTTTTAAAAACTGAACATTTCATAAATAAGCCAATGTTTTACTTTAACATGTACATTAAAGTAAAAATGCATTAAGTATTATGATATATGAAACAAAATATAGATGAAAAATTGATTAATTTGGATAAAAATTAAAAGTTCGGAAAAATGTATTACATATTAAAAGATAGTGAGAAGTCAGAATAATAACGTTAGAAAAAAAAACGTTCCGACTTAGCTTTCTTATATTATGCATATATCCTTTAGAGAAAAACATTAAAACATTATCCAATTATTAGATAATTAACTCAGAAACAGCCTCTAATTTTCAGCACAATTTTATGTATGAAACATTGTTTCATCACTGTTGGAATTGTCTTATAAACAGAAGAAAAAAAAAGTCTTATACATCAATTTCTATTCAATACTATTACACCTTCAAATTTTATTTGATTACGGCAGTAGAATAAAGAAATGATAATAAAATGCAATACAATCCTCTTAATATTAAATAGAAATATTTTTTAAAAAATCAGACATTTTCTTTTACATCAGTTGAGAGAAACTACTATTTTCAAACATTTTAATTATGAATTTATAATTTTACAAATATATAATGAAATCTAATATACTTAATGTATCAATTCGAGCAAAATCTTTTGTTAAATTTTACAATTTTTAAAAAAGTTGAAAAACTTACTAACCTGACAAACAATTTTATAATTATGGCCATTCTAAACATCTTAAGATAACTTAAAAATATTCAGATTTTATGCAAATTCATCAAGTTTTAATGTAACTTACCTTCCCAAGGCAGCCTTTTTTAATAATTTGCACCTGTAGAGGGTATCTCCATATTTTAAGAGGCGACAGTACTCTTTTGCAACACTGAAAATATATAATATATTTTTAGAAACTTGCCTAAAAATAAAAATACTGCTATGTTCATAATTTTATATTCATAATTTTATGTACATCATTGATCATGCATTATATCATTACTAATTTATTGCTACACAAAAATGTATTAACATTCAATATCAACTAACAAAAAGTTTCAACACTAAATTTCATCCATATGATGAAAATATTTAGTTATTGAAGTAATATTTCCCATTACCTGACCAAGAGGAAATGAAATTCCAATTTGGTGAAGAAAATGGGATATTTTGCCAATAAACATGGATTGCTAGAAACTTATCTAAAGTTATAAAAATAGCTTTAAAATTTTTTTAAAATTTTGATATACACTAAAATTGATAATAATGACAAAACATTCTTCTAAAATCAGAGCACATTTCAAAGTTATATTTATGGTATTACTAGCTGGTATACCCGTTCTTCGCACGGGTGAACTGAAAAATTAAACAACACAGATTGAAGGATAAAGAAGTTTTTAATGAGTTAATTTTACGTGAATTGCAAATTAAACAAAAAAAGCTTTTTGCGTACCTCAGCTAAACAAAACAAAAAAAACAGAGAAATAAAACACCTCTTTTAAATTTTAAGCACGTAGATCTAACAGCTGATAAAAAGGATTTTTTTTATTTATAACTCCCCGTAACACTCTTGAGGGTCGATTTTTGAAAATACCTTCCTAAGCTGATCTCTGCTCAGCAAAAGTAACACATTGCTAAAAGTTTTTTGTAATGAACGCTTAAAAAAAATAGTGTAAATAATTTATATCTGAAAGTGTAATACATTAATATTACTTTCTGTTGTAATTATTTTATGTTAAAATTGTAATATTCGTAAGCAACGCCATTTCTTAAATTATAATGGCGATTCATTGAAAAACGTAGCGAAATGTTAACGATAGAGTCACCTTTGCAAATGTCTCGCTACTTTCATAGCTCAAGCTTAATTAGAGCTTTGTAAGACCAGCCGTGTAAAGGCGCGACGCACGTTAATACTTTATCCAACCGCATTATGATTTACTGCATTTTTCATACAATATTTTTTTTTGGATCACTACATTTAAAATTAAGGGATATACATAAACAAAATACTCCACTTTGGAAAATTTAATCCGTTAGAGCTAATAAATTAAAGATATTCCACTGTAAAATTAATTATATATACCGTTCACTTAAAATAAGTAGTCAAATAATTTTCTAAGGTCTTCATTAACATACAAAAAATAAGACACTTAAATTTTGACAAACTATTTTTTCCGCTAAAATACTCATGGAACCCGTGCTGCTATATATCTTGGAAGAGTGGATTTCAAAGAATATTCCTGCTAAGTATTGGTAGAATATTCCTTCTAAATTGGTGTGGTAGTTAGGAGAAGAGGGTGCCAGATCAGGTGTCGTCTGCGTCAATTGACCATGGTTCAAAATTACGTGGTCCGTTGCCAAAAGCCCTCATGTAGCTGAACAGTGCGCCGTTAATATTCACTCGTTCCAAAAGATACAGTACAGTAGTTTTAATTATTTTTATACTTAAAAGTGCAATATCTGCCTATTCAATTAAAATTATAGTGTTATAATTAACTACTAACCACAAACAAATTTTGAAAATTTGTCCAAATGATGTAGTGTGAAAGAGAACGTTTATTTACTTTAAGTATCAGAACTGTAAAAGCATTTATTTGGAAAAAAGATCAATTTCTTATACCAAATGTGCATAATGAATTGTTAAAAAAACATTAAAATAAAGAGAGATTTATAACAACCTCTCCCTTCAAAACTTAGTATTTGATTCTGAAATAAAAAAAATAGGCATTATATCAGAGGAATTAATTAGAAGCCAGCACCTTGCATAGCCAAAACAAAAATGGTTTTTCACAAACAAAAGATAGATATATGCAGACATGGCTTTTTTTTTTTACAGCGCATGCCAGAATTGCTAGCAGATGACAGAATTTTTTCCTACTTACTTGACAAATATCGTTATATTTTGGACACTTCAATACAATATCTTTATAAATAAGTTTATGCTATAAATTATAGCCTATGTGCTATTCTGATGTATAAGCTATATTACTGTAAAGTTTCATTAAAATCCATTCAGTAGTTTTGGCGTGAAATACTAACAAAGATTTTCACAAACTTTTACGCATTTATAATATATATTAGATGAATGTAATGAAGGAAGACATATTTCCTATATAATTAGCTATTTGAGTTAATACATATGCATTTATTTCTTAACTATTACAATAATACTATTAACAAGTGATTTTAAAAAACACACAGGTCTCTTAATAAACTGCTTGCAATACCTTCTTGGCATTAATTTACTCTATGGATAACACTGCAATTTTTTGCTAAGAGCAGCAACTATTAATTCTAGTTACATAGATCCTCAAATACATACTGTAAATAATATTCATATTTTGATTTTAAAATGTAAAAGATTTGGCAACGAGGAAGAGATTAAAGGTACATAAAACTATTAACTATTGATCAATGTATTTGATTTGATAACGAATTTTGACACACAGTTATGACACCAGCCAAATTTGCACTATTTTCCCACAAAATCAAACCAAATGATTTTCAACAAACAAAACATTTTAAGTCTTTTTGTTTAAAACAAAGGAAACTAATATTATATATATATAAATACTGATGAATTCATTTACATTAACACCGTTTTAATAACTGATGGGAGGCCAGATTTGTTAATGATTTAGAAACTGCCTGGAATTTTTACATGAGTCCCCCCCTAGTCGGATGTGGTGAAATTCCTTTTGGTGGGGGGTGTTAAAAACAGTTCCCGCGTTACAAATTCAGTAAACGCATAAATTTTGAGGTGGTGTAACACTGCACAGCCCTCCGGACCAATCAGAGAAATTATACTGGATAAGGCAAATAGTTCGGCTCCAGAATTTTGAAGTGATTAGGGGTCAGATAAAAGAGGACACATAGAATTTCAGAGGCAGAGAACCTCTCCCAGAGTTGCAGAAGAACCTTCAAACAGACGCTGAAATTCCACCTGGATCGGGCGTCAACCATGTCCATCCCCTTTGCACCAATCTCTTTCAAGCTAAGTTTAATTATTTTTGATCTTCTTGTAGTAGAAGTAAAAATCCTCTATATGTGCTTAAAATAAATTTCTTAAACGTTAAAAGTTCGTTCTGTTAAATTATTGATTCTTGTTTATTTTAACTATGGTCATGATGCGATGTGAAATTATGGAACTTGGGTTGATTTGAGAATATTAATAAGTTAAAATAGCGTTGCATCATAACCACACATGGACCCTAACTACTTCATTCAGACTACATATATTTATAAGCTTTGAACAGTTCATCATGCATGAAACAAATTATATTTTCTGTTCTAAACTGAATCTAGTATTTTCTGTTTTTGAAAGGAGAATACAAAAATTATAAAAGGACAGCAATAAAAGTTGAGTCTTTGTGGTTAACACCTATCATTTCCGATATTAAAACAGTAACACTAAATACAAAAGTAGAAATAAAATCTTTGTTAATAACATGAGTTTTAGTAATTAAATATACAGATGATACCCTAAAGGTAAAATATTAATAAGAACTGTATGTGCCTAGTATATATTAATAAGAACTGTATTAAAGTATGAAGGCCAAATAACTAAATTTAACTTACTTGTCGATTAAATGTCGAGCTGTATTTAACTGACCTAAGGCTATGTTATTATGATATCTATCATACAATACATTTGATATATCAGCAAAGAAAAGATGAATATCCTATAAAAAAATTAGGAAAATGCCAATTATAATAAAATTCACAAGAAAAGAGCATTTGATTATACTTAAATTATGGTTAAAACAAAATTATAGAATGAAGTTCTAGATCAGGGGTATCAAACTCGGGCCTGCATCAAGCATTTTAGTTGTACGTCTAGTATATTGACACAATAACAAAAAATATCAAAATTTCTACCAAAACAGGAAAGATAATTGCAGAGAAGACATATCAAGTGCCAGAATGTAAATATTAAATTTTTCCTGTTCTTTTATATAGGTTATACGGCATTGTTAAAAACCTTCTTTGCAGCCCACCTTAAATTAAGCTTGGGCCATATTTGCCCCAAGCCAGCCTTTGAGTTTGACACCACGGATTGTGCCCAACGAATCTGATTTTTTTGGCACCAATACCCAGCCTTAATGCCCCCTCCCAAATTGGCAAGATCACAAATTAATGGGTTTAAACCAGGTAAAATCCTAGAACAGCCTCCTCAGTTCAGCAATAAGTTTCTCGCCAAATGGCACTAAGGTAAAAACCACAAAAACATGATTTCTAAAATGAACACTGAAAAATAGGAAATGCATGCTTTAAGTTGTTCAAGTAACAATCTCCATTTCTCTCAGACACATATTCCTTAAAAGTTTCGGACATGCATACTGAGATACAATCAATCATTTCCAACCTTTTTCATTCAAAAGAAGAAAAAATTCATTATCTTTATCTTCCATCTTCAGAGTTCGAGATGAAACAGCACAAAGCATCAAATTATTTTCTAAGCAAAGCAGTTTTAGTAATTTACACAGCAAAGATGAAAACAGCATCATTATTAGATATAAACCATACATATATAATCAAAAACTAAATAGTAATTTATAATCCTGATAACATGAAAAATGATGTGAACTTCATTTACACCCTTTATAATGAACAGCACCAAAAAGAAATTATCAAAGTATTTGTCAAGAAGAAGGCAACGCAACCACCATTGTGAGGTTTTAGCGAGTCTTTATCTTCCTTTTTTAATATTCGAGATGAAAAAAGCACCATGCCACTATAAAAGTAAACAGGCGACTCTATCTCGATTTCAAAGTAAAATAGTTTGATCAACTTACATTAAAGAAAATAAGAGCATCAGTATTAGATACTAATCATGGTATTCATTTGTCCCTATCTGAAATCATCAAATGCTCAAAAGACTGACAAGCCTCATGACAGACTTAGAATATATAAAAGTTTAGCTTATCAATTATAAAATAAAAACTTGATATGGAACAAATTCTTTTAACCTAACTCCTAATATTTGAAAGTGAACTCAACTATAGCATTAGAAATTCCAGACAAGGAACTAAACTATTTTAAAACAATAAAGAAATGAAACATTTATGAATACTTCCAAGACTTGCCGAGAAGAAAAATATAACCCCACTATCAAACAGATAGTTTAGGGTAGCAATCTTCAAGACAGATTAGCACCATGCAATTATAAAAGTAAACGGGCACGCCAATCTCTATTTTCGAAGCAAAGAAGTTTTAGCAATTTACAAAGCAAAGTTCAATATAAACAATACATATAATCATATAATAAATAGTTATTTATAGTGCAAATAATATTATATAATGTGAGGCTTTTCTCATCAACTATAAGACAAATTTTGGAATGGATATCAATTGTGTCGTAACATAAGATTAATAAATGTAGTATAGGGGAGGGGCACTTTGGATTTGGTGATTTTTATCTAAATGTCATGGTGAGATATCAAATTCCCTCAAAATAAATAATAAATACCGAAAAAAGTACCTTGGCAACCACTTTATTCACCAAAATAAAGGACTGCGCCAAGTGCCCCCTATACTACACTTGTGTGTGAACCTAAACTCTCATTCAAAATTTCAGACAAAATGAACTATTTTAACAATTAAGAAATGAAATATTTACAATTACTTCAAGTTTTGTAAGAAAAAAGAAAAATACCATCAAAAACAGATAGTTTATATATATATAGGGAAATAATCTTTTTAGGTTGAATCCTAGGAGGACCCACTTTTGGTCGCCAAATTGTGAGCGATAAAGGTTACAATATGGTAACCCTTCCATTTCATCAAAAAATTTGATTTTCAAATCACTGAAAAATGGCAACCCTAAAAAAGTGCAACATTTTTCGCCTTTTCGGAAAAAACGTCATTTTGACATGACTTCGCTGGAGAAGGTTTGCTCTCCACCGGTTGTTAAGAATGGCGTGTGAAAGGAAATTACTTGAAAGTGAGGCTACGATAGGTTTCTTTGTGCTCCTGGGCACATAGGGGAAGAAAGAGACGTTAGAATGGTGTATGAAAGCTAATTTAATTGCTTCTCGTTATGTATGTCCAAGGTGTAAAAAAATGCGTTTGCAAAGCGAAAGGTTGACGGCTACGAATGGCGTTGCCGCAGCCAGTCGAAAGATAATCGCCACAACGTCGTTCAGAGTGTGAGAAAGGGCACTTGGTTTAGCGAAAGCAAACTTGCTATAACTATTATCTTGCGCTTTGAGATATTGGTTTGGCAAGAGCATGAATGCGTTCGTGGTGAATGACTTGAAAGTTAATAAGAATATGACAAAGTTAATAAGACATGTGGCGGCGATCTAACGATCACAAGTTGGTGAATGAATTTTCATAAATTCCTTGCATCCATCGCAAGGGTGTATCCACCAACAGATCATGACGAAATGCAAGCGTAAGGTAAGTAACATTTTTAAAATGATTGATTTCATGTATTTCTTCGATTTTATCTTTGCGAAACGCCCCTTTCGTCCTTTTTTTAAAAATGTAAATCATGTTGTACACACTGGTTTTAGAATGCTTTTAAAATGAATTTCATTGCTTTCTCCGTTTTTTTTTCTTTATATAATGATTAATTTAATGTATTTATTCGATTTCATCTTTGCGAAACGCCCATTTCATCCCCCTTCTCCCCCGCTGACGCATGCGCTTCCAAGAGTTTTTCGTCATTGACGCCTTTTTGAAAACCTTCAATTTGGCGCCAAAAACAGCAGTGGGTCCTCCTAGGATTTTCCCATCTTTTTACTTTAACATTCAAGACGAAATAGCACCATGCCACTCTGTAAGTAAACAGGCACTCAAATTTCAATTTAGTAGCAAAATAGTTTGATCCATTTACATTAAAGAAAGAGAATCAGTTTTAAATACTAATCATGGTACATTAATTTATTTCTAACATCACATGTTCAAACAATTCATTGAACTTTAAAAGCTTCACAACAGATTCAGTGTATTGTGAGGCTTCGCTTATCTATTAATCCTCCTTTCATACAAAAAACAATCATTACTTTCTTACCTTTTATTCAAAAGAAAATCAGTTTGTCATGTTTTTATGATGAAAACGCAGTTTCAAAAACGGATTCTACAATAAAATCTGAAAAAAATCGTTGCTTCTAAAACACAGTTGAAGAACTAAGCTAATGAATGCTTTTGGCTGATGAACTAACGATCTACAATTTCTCTCAAATGCAAATAATTTTCATATTTCAGACATCCATACTGGAATATTTTTAATCTTGTTCACTCATTAACTAAGCAATCATTTCTTTCTTACCTCTTTTATTCAAAAGAATAAAAAACAATTGGTCGAGCTTCAAAAAGGAAAAATGTGGTTACAAGAAAAAATGGCTTAATCTTTCAGTATGACTGTTGGAAAAAAAGATGACCACCGTTCAAATCCTGGAAAACTAAAAAAAATCCGGTCTGAGTAGGATTACTACTTCTCTAAATTTTGCAGGTTTGTCATATTGTAAACTTTGTTACCAAGAAATGTACCCTCCCAGGTTCCACCCAAAATACCATTCAGCCAGATTATGGTGGAAAATGGCACAATTCGCATGACACCAATTTGGTTGCAGTGATGTGATACATAAGAACCTAAAATTGTTCTAACTCTCTATTTTAACATGAGATTTGAAACCCTCTGCAAATCCTAACACAGCCCTCCAGCAGGGTATTTGGCAAGGGAAAACCTCGTTTTCAAAACAGTGTCAGACGAAAAACACAGTTTCCAAAACATAGGAAACATCAAATCAAAATTCATTCCTTCTGAATTTCAGACATACGAAGATTCTATCAATCCTCCAATTATACAAAAAACAATCATTTCATTCTTGCCTCTTTTATTCAGTAAAAATTCCACTTGTGTTTTAATGAAGAAAAACTTGGGGTACTTGTGTACTATTGCAACAATACCAATGTTCAAGAAAACTTGCCAAGTCTGCAATCCTGATTTCGTATATCAAAATGCGCTGAATTGGCAACCATGGGCTTTATTCAACGTAATATCATTGAAATAATAGATACGGAAAAATCCTAGGAGAGCCCACACCCTTGGCGACAAACCCAAAAAAGCGCCAAGCCAGAACAAGATGGCGCCAAGCAAAGCCGACAAAGGAATATAGCGGAAAAGGTGGATGCGTAATGAAAATATATGTATAAACAATACAGAAATTAAACATTTAAGATAAAAAAATATAAAAACAACACTTTCGTACTGCTGATCTTTTCTAAGTGGAGGGTACAGCGTAACAACAGATTTTAAAAAGCTTTAAAGGTCTCATTGCTAAGCGAATGATCATGTGAGCGACGCCATGTTTATTCTGTGAGGTAATGGTGATACATACATTCGGCGTGGCTGGTACAATTTGAAAGAAAGTGTTTTATTACCGACCATGTTACATCATGCCGATCATTCATAACTTGAAGCAATCAATCCTTCCTTCATACACCATTCAATCAATTCTTTCTTACCTTTCGCATTCAACAAAGTAAAAAATTCTAAAGTATATTCCCACACACACGCAGCCAGCCCGGAGCCCAACAACAAAATGAAATTCAAAATGCGCGCCCACAATATACGAAAAGGCTAGAAATAGTTAGGGTTGCCACATGCAGTGTTTAAAAAAAGTAGGGGGTTACCAATATGGCACAATTATCGCCAACCAAAGTAATTCGTGCCAAGGGTGTGGGCTCTCCTAGGAGTGAATCATAGATACTAAACGTGGTTTTTAAAACTACTTCCAAAAGAAAATTTTTTTAAAAAAACATCCGATGAACATGTTTTAAGTTGATCAAAAAACGACCTCCGTTTCTCTCAAACGAGAGCGCATTCTTTTTCCGCATTTCAAACATCCATACTGAAATATCTTCAATCGTTCACTCATACAAATAGCAATAACTTTTTCTTACTTTATTCATTCAAATGAAGCTTGTAAAAAGAAAACATGGTTCCCTAAATGTCTTCAAAAAGAAAACAGAAAAAAAGTTGCACCTTAAAAACTATTTAGATTGAATTGAACAAAACATTTCCCTTTCTCTGTAACAAACTTGATACTGCAGTTGATTCATTCAAGAAAGAAAAAAATTTTTCTTGCCAAATAAGGGGGCCATGCTAGAATCCAACCCATAATCAACCTAAAGCATGCATTTCCTGTTTCGTTTAAGAAACATTTCTTTGGGGGGTCATTGATGTCAATTTGGGCAAGATGTTTTCCCTAGGTGATTGGTTGCCAAATGAACCAGGAGGCTCTTCTGGGATCAAAAAGCTCCAATTGCTTTGTCTTCATGAATATTCTTTGAATCTGTATTTTTCTTTTACCTTCCTTTATTCAATAAAACTCAAATCTGATCAATCAAAAATATCTTGTTACACTTAACTTTTATTACATTACCTAAATAACAACTCCAATAAACCTTTTCCAGTTCAGTTATTTTCATTGATAATAAGACAGACAAATGTGGCCATCCATTCATACAATATTAACCAAAAATTTATTTGCCTTAAACGTACATACGATTGTTCATTGATTCCAACAATTAAAATTTCAAAAACTTGCTAAATCCGATTTCAAATAAACTTAACTCTACAATAGTAGATTTATCCGATTAAGTAACTTTTAAAAACTTCCGATTTCTGTATTTTACAGTATCGCATGTTGAAAAAGAGCTAAACATTCAAGACAAGCTTGAATAATATTTAATTAAAAATCGTTTCATAAATGTTGGGAATAACATTAACTGAGAATGGGCAAAAAAACTCGCTTACCTCTAATTTAGGGAAATCTGTGAGAATCCGTGTCAATTTATCATGGAAATTTGTCTGGGTATATTTCACTTTTCGCATGTAAAACGCTCTGATTCTTGATATTTTGTACTGTTTATGAATAACAGTAGGAGTTTTCCTTCGTTTTTTAGACAACACAATATCATTGAATTCCTATAAGAAAAATTCGCAATAACATATTACAATACATTTAATAAATATTAACGTCTGATAAAATAATTATGCAAATATACCTTGGAAGTAGGAACCACTACGATATTTTTGAAATTATAATGCGCCATTCTGAAATTATATATTATAAAGAAATACAGGTTCTCATTTCATGCTCAGCAACGCGCCACAACCACGCGGTCAAGAATTCTGAGGCGAAAGAACGTTTACTCTTCAGTTCAGATGAATTTTAAGTTCGAGTTGAGATGTACATAAAGTAAATGTTTAATTATGACGCCTTAGTGTAGCACAATTTAACACGCGTGCAATATTGTTTATTTAAAAGGAAGTAACTTACTTCTTTCAAAAAATACAAAAATACTTGTTTGATTAAGCTGAAATCACACGAAGTCGTACAAACGTCAAGTGTTTAGCGTGTAGCGAATCAGAGATTTCATCTCGGGCTTAATGAAGTCTCTGATTGGCTAGACGCTAGACACTCGACATTTGTACGCCTTGGTGTGAAGGATCCTTTACAGTTTATAATAATATATTATTGAGGAAAACTTCAATAACTTGGGCTGGGGTTTTCCGCCACCAAATCCTCTTTTCTAGCCAAAGAATGATCGCCAAGGCGAATCCTTGCAATACCTCCTCGATACATCTAGGACAGTGCTCCACAAACTCTTGCAGCGACCTTACAGCTCAATATAACGACTCCAAAATTGAACTGAATTGATCTGTTATTCTTGTAGCGTGCCTGATTCACCATGTGTTGTAGTTTTTAGAAGTTTACCTCTTAATTGCTCATTTAATCTTTAAAGTTAATAAATGTTTATTGGTATTTAATTCAACCGTGTTGTAGTGAAGAATGCCTAACTACACAACGCGGCAATGGTGAACCTTTTTGGACTTAAAAACACGTAAACTATTCTGTTCTGGCGAATGCAATACAAATTCTTCTACTACGGATGATCAGTACATAGCGAAAGATTTTTTCTCTCTCCTTCTCCTCAAGGTCACTTGAAGCATCTGCTCGGAGATTCATTTCGCTTCCTTCTTATTCAACAATATGACTAGTGAAACCGTTGAAGTCGCTCGTATTGCGTTGCGGCTGCCACCGTTTTGGAAATCCAACGTTCGTCTATGGATTGCGCAATGCGACCATGCATTCACATTCAGTGGTATCTCCAGTGATGATACTAAGTATTCTGCTTTGGTTGCGAACCTGGATGCTGAAACTCTCTCCTACGTGTCGGACATTGTGTTAAGCCCTCCGAACAGTGACAAATATCACACTCTCTCACAGCGGCTCATCACCCAATTTAGCGACTCGGAGACTCAAAAAATTAAGAAACTGCTTACTGACCTTCAGCTAGGAGATGAGAAGCCCAGCCACCTGTTGCGAAAAATGAAAGAGCTGTCTAATGGCCAACTCCAGGATGACTTTCTGCAAAGTTTGTGGCTTCAAAGAATGCCACCACATATCCAGACTGTTTTGTCTGCATCCTCAGAGTCTTTGGATAAACTGGCTATCATCGCTGATAAGGTTTCTGAGGTTGTTGGTGCGTCCTCGACTATCTGTGCGGCCAAAACTGTTCCTCCACCATCCCAGTCATCTTCATGCAGTGCTCAGTCAACCATGGACTCTCTCGCCAGGCAGATCCAAGTGCTGTCTCTACAAGTTGCTGAACTGACAAGAGAGCGCAATTCCTCTCGCCTCCAACGATATAGTTCTGACCGCCGGATATCACATTCACGCTCTAGGAGTGTCAATAGAGGAAGTGGCATCTGCTACTATCATCGCCGTTATAAAGAGCAGGCCCGCAAGTGTGTTTCACCTTGTGCATTTGTGCAAAAAAACGAGTAAGCTCTGTCATAGCTGGAATGGCAGAGCCCTCGAGACATACCAGCCGGCTATTTTTATTAGACCGCAAGTCTGGCCAGAAATTCCTCATAGACTCTGGAAGTGAAATCTGTGTCATCCCACCTTCTCCAACTATGAATAAATCACCTCAGTCTAACTTCTCCTTATTTGCTGCTAATAATACCAAAATTCCAGCCTATGGTATGGTCCGTAAAGAACTTAACCTGGGTCTGAGGCGACCTTTTATCTGGACTTTCATAATTGCTGATGTATCATCTCCTATAATTGGTGCTGATTTTCTAAAGCACTTCAACCTTTTAATCGACCTTAAGAAAAAAAGGTTGGTGGATGTGGAAACTTTTCTTTTCACTCCTTGTGTATTTTCAAATATTGTACAGCCCTCAATCCTCACTGTAGATGCAAACATTAGTTTTAAAAACATCTTATCGGAATATCCAGACCTCAGCAACCCTTCTTTAATTTCCAAATCAGCATCACATGACACAGTCCACCATATTATTACTACTGGCCCACCAGTCACTGCCAGGCCTAGAAGGCTACACCCTAAACTGTATGATGCAGTGAAGGTAGAATTTGAATTTCTTCTTGCTCAAGGCATTATTAGACCTTCCAAAAGTCCCTGGAGTTCTCCTCTTCATGTTGTGCCCAAATCTGACTCTACAATTAGACCTGTTGGGGATTACAGGCAGCTGAATTCTGTTACTGAGTTCGACAGCTACCCCATGCTTTATTTGAATGACTTTGCTCATGCACTACATGGCAAGCGGATATTTTCCAAAATAGACATTTTTAAGGCATTCCACCAAATCCCTATAGCTGAGTGTGATATTCCTAAGACAGCTGTAACAACTCCATGGGGTCTTTACGAATATACCCATTTGTGTTTTGGCCTTGTGAATGCACCACAAACCTTTATGCGATTCATGCATGAAGTACTAAGAGGACTTCCTTTTTGTTTTGTCTACTTGGATGATATTTTGTGTTACTCAGAAAATGCTGAGGAGCGTCGTTCTCACTTAAGAACTATATTCCAAAGACTGAGCTCATTTGGTTTAAAACTAAATATCTCTAAATGTGTATTTGGTGTGACTGAACTCATTTTCCTTGGCCACCTTATCACTCCTGATGGCATTAAGCCATTGCCTGACAAAGTTCAAGCAGTTCTTGATTACAAACAACCAGAGACTGTTGGCTCTCTGAGAAAATTTTTAGGACTGTTAAATTTTTATAGACGTTTCTTGCCCAAAGCAGCTGAACAACAGTATCTTTTAAGTGAATTTTTAAAAGGTTCTAAAGGTAAGAAGGACTCAAAGCCTTTAAACTGGTTTTCTGAGGCAATTACAGCATTTCAGAGGTGTAAACAAGCTCTTGCTGATGCTGCACTTCTTGCTCATCCTTTACCTTCTGCCCCGCTTGCTCTTCATGTGGACGCCTCTGATTATGCCATAGGAGGTGCACTTCACCAAGTTGTGGACTCTGAGCTACAGCCATTGGCTTTCTTTTCCAGAAAACTTACTTCATCTGAAAAGTCTTACAGTGCCTACGACCGTGAACTCCTTGCTATCTACTCGGCTATCCGACACTTTCGGTATATGCTGGAAGCTAGAGATTTCACAGTGTCACAAGCCCCTCACTTATGCTTTTAGGCAAAAGTGACAAGTGTTCTCCACGGCAGATCCGTCAGCTGGATTTCATCTCTCAGTTCACCACAAATATTGTACACATTCCAGGATCTGACAATATTGCTGCTGATGTTCTCTCTCGTGTTTCTGCAATCACCTTCCCAAGTCAAATTGACTATGACTGTATTGCTGAGACACAACAGACTTATCAGGAGCTTCACACCCTAATAGCATCTGGAACTTCCTTGGAACTCAAAAAGGTAACTTTTCCCAATTCGTCTACTGAAATTATGTGTGATCTATCAACGGGCACAGCCAGACCCTACATCCCAAAACAGCATCGCCAAGATGTTTTCTCTGCTATGCATAATTTATCCCATCCTGGCATACGTCGATCAGTGCATTTGATGAAGCAGCGTTTTGTTTGGCCATCAATCTCATCAGATGTAGCTAAGTGGGCAAGACACTGCCCAGCTTGCCAAAAATCCAAAATTCATCGTCATACTAGATCACCTCTTTCGTCATTTCAAGAACCTTCCCAACGTTTTGATCATGTTCATCTGGATCTCATTGGACCTCTACCTCCATCAAATGGCTACACCTATTGCCTGACAATGATTGACCGTTTTTCGAAATGGCCAGAGGCCCAACCTCTCAAAGACATAACTGCTGAGACTGTGGCTGAGGCCTTCTTTTCCTCTTGGGTGTCTCGCTTTGGAACTCCTGCAATTCTCACAACCGACAGGGGCAGGCAGTTTGAGTCCTCGCTCTTCAAAGCTCTTAGCAAACTACTTGGTGTTCAGAAATGTCGTACAACTGGATACCACCCTCAAGCTAATGGGATGATCGAAGAACTGCACCGCCCATTGAAAAGTGCAATCAAATGCCATGCTACTGAGCGTTGGACAGAAGTACTCCCTATCATCTTACTAGGTCTACGAGCTTCTCTTAAAGAAGATATTCTGTGTACCCCAGCTGAATTAGTTTTTGGGACCACTATTCGACTGCCAGGGGAGATGTTTGACTCTTCCAAGCCAGATTATGATGTTGTGAATTTTGTTTCGAAACTTAAGTCTCACATGCAATCACTTCACCCTAAACCACCAAAACACCATGGCAAACGTCCAGTTTTTATCCATCCAGGACTGTTGGAAGCAACACGTTTTCTTCGTCGAGACATGTTACGTCAACCACTTCAACAACCCTATGATGGCCCTTTCAAAGTCTTACAAAGGAAGGATAAAGTGTTTTTCCTTGACATCAATGGTAAACGGGTATCTGTATCTATTGATAGATGCAAACCTGCCTTCTTTCTTAACACTGAGGACTTGCAACTACCTCAAACCAAGAATGAAACACCTGCTACTGTGGAATCTGATCCAACAGCTTCAACGCCTACCCAGCCATCTACACGTTCTGGTCGCAAAGTTCATCTTCCAACTAGGTATCGTTGACACTGGAAGGGGAGTATGCAGCGACCTTACAGCTCAACATAACGACTCCAAAACTGAACTGAATTGATCTGTTATTCTTGTAGCGTGCCTGATTCACCATGTGTTGTAGTTTTTAGAAGTTTACCTCTTAATTGCTCATTTAATCTTTAAAGTTAATAAATGTTTATTGGTATTTAATTCAACCGTGTTGTAGTGAAGAATGCCTAACCACGCAACGCGGCACTCTTTATCCCTGCGGACCGGAACATCGTTTGATAAATTTACCGCAGCCTACTGAGGGTGGGACACGTTAATTGTTTATATTTTAGATTATTTTGATAAGACAATTTTAATTTAGTTACATTTAAATATGCCTTCAGAATAAAATATAATTACACCAAAAATGAATAAAAGTGATTTAATGTGGAATATAAAGTGATTTCCGCGTGGAAAGTTGCTCAAATCCGAGAGAAATACACCACTTTAAATAAAATGGCGATAGTTGAATATTCTTTAGGCGGCCCGGCACCATTTGATCCACGAACCGGGGGTTGCGGATAACTGATCTAGGAGCTGTTAATCCAGGAGGAACCAGTTTGCAGTAACCATATGCGATATGTTTCTCCTCGCAGGAAAAGCGCCGCGTAGTGATACACTGCATTTCTGATAATCGTTTAAAGCTCATATTCTCTGGAAATATTACCAGTGTAGATTCAGCAGTAGTTTTAACAATTTCTCGAATTCACTTTGAAAAAAAATTTTAAACATAATCAGATTTAATCAGATCTTTCAGTTTTTTTTTCAAAGCAAAGAATTATGTCATTTAAATACGAAGGTAAATTACATTAATTTTACAAATACAAGACAAAAATGTCAAATTATAAGTAGTTATAATTTTTTGCCGGTTCTAAGGAAAGTAATTATTTATGTAATCCCCCCCCCAGAGAAATTTCATACATCTTATTCTTCTAAAAATCTATCATTTGTTTTATTTCTATATCATTATCTCAATTTTTAAAGGAGATAATCACTCATGTTTTTTCAAAATATTCAAATATTTACTGAATTTTCCTCCATTATATTTATTCAGAGCTGATTTATTATCACAGATTACTTCCCACTGAGGTTTTTTTTTTTCGATGTAATAGTTAAAAGATATAATTTGGAAGCGAATATATACTTGCAGAGTAGTGTATTTTATTTTACATTTTTCATTACTTTTCTCTTTTTTTTGCTTATAGTTTTTCCAAAAAATAGTAATTTACAAAAAATTATTGATATTGCATGCTAGTGAATAGTGTAAGAAAATTCATTTCTGCTCAAAATAATAAATTTCTTTAAGTAAATGTGATGAAAATAAATCCTGAATTTTATACACGTACAAAATCCAGAATTCTTAACAACCGAAACATCACGACTCTTAGAACATCGGATTTATTGAAAGGGGAGATTGTAAAATGATATCTGATCTGCACCACTTGACTGAACAGGAAATATAAATATATTTATCAAATTAACATATCAAAATTTTAGCATTTTTTATAAAATAAATTAAACAAAAAAACTAGAATTTGCTAATGTCTTTTTGTGTGTGAAATTTTGTTGTTCCTTATAATCCTACATGGTTTTTATTGCTGTATCAACCTAAAAAAAACTTTATTAAAGCTCTTGAATTATTTAATAAAACACTTTTATATGCATCTGTTTACATAAAATTTTATGTTCACAGTAAGATTTTATGTGCAAACTTTTTTTCTAAACAAGTAAAGAGTGTTTTTTTTCCAGGTATAGAAGTTTAAATTGGCATTACTTTCCAAGATGGCGACCGATTTAGCAGCTGTCAAGTGATTTATTCTCAGTTTGGTTTGGCAATTCATCATGAATAGACTCACGCCTGAACAACGCTTTCAAATTGTGCAATTTTATTTAGAAAATAATGGTCGATTTTCATAAGCGAATTTTGTTTAGCGATGAAGCGCACTTCTGGTTGAATGGCTACGTGAACAAACAAAACTGCCGCATTTGGAGTGAAGCTAATCCACAAGTGTATGTCGAAACACCGTTACATCCAGAAAAACTGACTGTTTGGTGCGCTTTATGGGCTGGTGGAATCCTTCTTCAAAAACGATGAAGGCCACAACGTTACAGTCAATGGTGATCGGTATAGAGCTATGATTACTAACTTTTTCATTCCTGAATTGAAAAAATGAGAGCAATATATAAAAGTTGTTATACTTAGCTCTGTATCAATCAGAATTCTTTTTTACTCTTGATTATTACTACTTAGTTACAAATATTGGCAACATTTGAATTTTATTATCAAAAAAAAAAAAAAAATCAGATACTTCTTAATTTCTTAAGGTATTCGACTACGTTCGGAACCGTGATTTTGCAAAAGCGTACAAATGGATAATATTTATGATATTTAGTGTCGCTTGGATCAGAAAATGTATATAAAATTGTTTTAAGAATAGTATTACATAAAAATTTATTTAAGTACAATATTTTGACAAAAAATGAACATAGAATGACGCATTTTTCAAAACATTCTCCTTTTGAGAAAAATGCTTCTATTACAATAATATTTTGCCTGTATATAGCTCAGACCTCTGTACAGAGGCTCAACTAGAATTTTTGAAATATATGACTTAGAAGTGGGTTTATCCATGTCTTACGACAACAGAGGGGAGAAATTTTAAGAAAAAAACGCCAATAATTATTTCAAATGGTTGTAACTCTGAAAATAAAGTGAATTTTTCAAAAATCATAGTTGAGCCCCTGTACAGGGGTCTGAGCTATATACAGGCAAAATATTATTATAATAGAAACATTTTTCATAAAAGGAGAACATTTTGAAACACGGTTATTCTAAGTTAATATTTTGCCGGAATATTGTTGTGGCGAGAGGAGAGGGGTGTACGAAAACGAAAATTCAAGAACGATATACATGCGTTTCCAATCCAATGTTTATTATGGGGTGTGACGAATCTGTACGGAAACCTTTCCAAGAATCTTCTTAGGCGTCTTTCTGGGGAATACAAATTCGCGTTTATTTCCAATCAACTCCAAAAAGAGGTATAGGATATTTAAATTAGATAAGGTATTTCAGTCGAGAGCTGCGAGATAGCAAGAGAGATGATGGTAGGCTATTGAGCCAGTAACGTTAAACGCATTACTAGAAGATTCAAAGAGATTAGATTCGTGAAAACGTCGTGCGGCCAGACGTACCAGAAAGCTGATATAAGCCATCGGTAAATATAATTCACGTACGCTTAAAGTAAGCGTCAGTTTGAGTGACTTAGTTAAAGTTAATGAAAGTTAAGAATTTGAATACATGTGTTTCTCGGATCTCCTGTTATTGGATGTTTCGTGTTGGTTTATATGTGTGTGGATGATGTTATTATCACTTCTCCATCGTTTAATGAACACTTAGATCATTTGAATCAGGTATTTACATTGTTGAGAGATGCAGGGCTAACATTAAATAAAGATAAATGCCACTTCGCACGTGACAAATTGATGTATTTTGGTCTTGTTATTAGTAAAGAAGGGATCGAAACAGACCATAGTAAAGTGAAGGCAATCACAGAAATGAAACCTCCTAAAAATAGCAAGGAAGTATCGAAGTTTTTAGGGATGGTATCAGAAATTTATACCCCAGTATGCAGACATATGTGAACCATTATATCGGTTGAAGAAAAAGGGGCTAAATTTAATTGGTCGACAGAAGCACAGGATTCTTTTGATAAGATAAAACAAGCATTAACAGAGGCACCAGTTTTGCAATTGCCGAATTTTACAGAACAGTTTAACTTATTTACTGATGCTAGTGGGGTCGGAATTGGTGCTGTGCTTAATCAAAACCACAGACCTATTGCATTCGCATCTAGAACCCTCAATAAGGCGGAACGAAACTATACTGTTACTGAACGCGAATGTTTGGCGGTGATTTGGGCCTTAAATAAGTTTAAAACTTATTTCGGATCCCTGCCGGTGAAGGTAATCACAGATCACGCGGCATTAACAAAGCTAACGAATGGGAACAACTTATCTAGTCGAATGATTATAGATGGGCACTCAAGTTATCCGAGTTCAACATAGAATGGGAACATCGACCGGGGGTCGAAAACGTTGTCGCGAACGTTTTGTCTAGGAATCTCCAGTAGGCAATCTGGATGGATCACAAATTTCGTGCGCAGCTCTTCGAGCCCTAGCCTTAAACTCCCGAAAACAACTCATTCGAGAGCAAAGGGAAGATCCTGAGTTAGGACACATCTATCGTTATTTAGAAAACCCAGACAACGGTTCCGTTAATGCGACTATATGCGAGGGTTGAACCCAGGATTTTAAACATATAGATGGTCTACTCTTTTACGCGAAATATTATACAACTCTTGCAGAACTAAGAGTGTATATTCCTAGATCGCTTCGAGAAGCAATAATGAAAGAATTTCATGATCTGCCATTAGCAGGCCATCTAGGAAAGAGGAAGACCTATTTAAAATTACGAGACACATGTTATTTTCCATATATGAGGAAATATATATTTGAATATGTATCAACCTGTGACCGATGTCAAAAATTTAATTACAAAAACGCGCTACCAGCTGGTCGTTTAATTCCGATAGTATCGAATTACCCCAATGAAATTGTAACGTTAGACCTATTAGGCCCCTACCCCGCAGCCCGACCAGAAAGATATAGATTTTTATTAGTAATAACTGATCATTTCACTAAGTGGAGTGAGCTTATTCCCTTACGAAAAGCTTCGGCCCAGGCCATAGCTAACGCCCTTTTTGAGAATTATATTTCACGTTACGGAGCTCCGATTTCTTTAATTAGTGATAACGGCCCCCAATTTATATCAGAGGTATTTGAACACTTAAGTCACAGGTTGGACATAAAACATATGAAAACGGTAACTTACAGGCCACAGGCGAATTTAACGGAAAGAGTTAATCGCAATTTAGACCAGATGATAGCCTGTTTTGTAAAAGAAAATCACGAAAACTGGGACCGATTTCTTCAGGAATTCGCTTTCGCGCTGCGCACTTCAGTGAACGAAACAACAAATAAAACTCCGGCTGAGTTATTCTTAGGTAGAAAGATTATAACACCTTTTAGCAAATTAATAAATGTCACAGAGGGTGCTGAATATGTAGGAAGAAACATTGAGAAATTATTCGATGAAGCAAGGCAGAATATGCGGAAACAACACAAACATTGGGAAAAGTATTATAATCGGAAAAAGAGGGAAGTTAACATCAAAGTAAATGATTTGGTGTTGGTACAAACTCATTTTATAAGTGCTGCGGGTAGGAGAGTGGTTGGAAGGTTTATGCCTAAGTTTGAAGCGCCATATAGAGTGTTGGAGGTTCGGAATGACAATTTAATTATTTTAAAGAGGGTAAAAGGGTAACAGTTAATATTGACCATGTGCGTGTGTACCGTCCACGACAATCCTACACGATTAGTTCGGACAGTCATGTTGAGACACTGTATGAAGGACAGAGGTCGAGTGATAGGTCAAGTAGATCGCAACCAGGAAAATTCAAAGGATCTAGAAAAACCTCGAGTGAGCAGAGTAACGGTCATAAATCAAGTAAGGGTAATGCCGGATGGGAGGATCCGAGATTGAAACGTAAAGTAGAGTCAAATGGATCAGGGGACAGGAAAAATTTAAAAAGGTCCAAAATTTGCAGAAAACGTTCTCTGCAGGGGTCCGAACATAGGAATCAGAAAAGATCAACCCCTGAACCAAAACAGGGGATAAAAAGAGCAATTCCGTCCTCGGTTTCCTCTCGTAATTATAAATATAGAAGACCTAATAACCCCTCTCAGGGATCCCAGTCCATTGCAGGTCCTTCTCATCAACAAGATTCCAGGCAGGACAAGTCACCTAGAGTAGCGAGCAGGCACGAAGGAAGCGGACAATACAACAAGGCCCGGGAGACAAAGACAACTAAAAACGGAACCAACAGGGCAGCTGAGAGGAGAACTGTCCGGTCGAAACAGACGACAGCAGTGAGACCTTGTCCGTACTACCTACGCAGCCGAGTAAGACAACCCGAAGGATTTCCAGAGGAGCGGAGGAACAGCGGAATAGAAAGTATTCCACAGAACAATATCAGGAGAAGGAGCCTCAGTATGGAAGCCTTAGACGGAGATCCAGTGGATAGGAGCGAATAAAGGGCAAAAAAAAATATGAGGTTGTATCGTTTCTTTCTTTTCTCCTTTCGAACAAGTGGTCGGAAGAATTATTGCAATGAAGCAAGTCACGGGAGGATTTTTAATTTAAGAAGCCAAGCAAAAGTGGACACTACAATGAGTGTGTTTTTTCTTGATGAGAAAAATCAGCTTTTGTATTAATTTTTTTTTTGTATAAATGTGGAGAAAACATTTGTAAGAATGCATTTGTTTACTTCTATATATGACTTCGCTAAGAAGCGACAATTCCTTTGGTTGTTTGTTTTATTGTTTTTTTTAAAATGTTTGAAATTGTATGTATATATATGTGTATATTTTATCTCACATCTGGTGACTTGGGACGCGGCGTAATTAGGTAGAGCTAACATTTAATACTAACAAGCTCAGCATGTATGGAATGGGAATGTTAAGGAACCAGATGTTTCAATTGATGTATATGAAAATGTTATGTAAAAAATGAAAGAATCTGTATGTACTACAGATGTTTGTTTTTCACACAAAGAAATTCTCATTTCAGGGTAGCTGACCCTGAGCATTGAATATTCCACAAAAGAAGCAAGATGCAAGTCCGAATATGTGTTATAATATTTAAGTAGATTTTTAAGTAGTTAAGGAAACCACGCAGGCAGGTTTTTCCACTTAGGTGGTTTTCCCCTCGCCTGCCTCAGAGCCGAATGGGCGTGGTGTAGGGAAATCTAATTCTGTAAATGTTGCGTCCTTTAAAGTGTAGTTTTAGGTCGTAATTTTTTTTCCCTTAAGAAAGGAGATTTTTTAATATCCGATTGGTAGATATATATATTAAAGTCGTCGGGACTGTAAATCAAGTCTAGGAATTGGTTACGTAATTTATTTTCAGGCCGTTTGTTACCTTCGAATAAATTCCGTTTTCTTTTTGGAGGGGTTTGTGACGAATCTGTACGGAACCTTTCCACTAATCTTCTTAGGCGTTTTTCTGGGGAATATAAATTCGCGTTTATTTCCAATCAACTCCAAAAAGAGGTATGGGATATTTAAATTAGATAAGGTATTTAAGTCGAGAGTTGCGAGATAGCAAGAGAGTGATGGTAGGCTATTGAGCCAGTAACGTTAAACGCATTACTAGAAGATTCAAAGAGATTAGATGCGTGAAGACGCCATGCGGTTAGACGTACCAAAAAGCTGATATAAGCCATCAGTAAATATAATTCACGTACGCTTAAAGTAAACGTCAGTTTGAGCTACTTAGTTAAAGTTAATGACAGTTAAGAATTCGAATACGTGTGTTTCTCGGATCTCCTATTTCGGTAAACCTTACTTGAGTTTGAGCTAGATTATTAATTAATTGTATTCTTAGCAATTTAATTTAATATAAAGGCAAATTCCTTTAAGCGACGTAACATTATTGTATTATATGTTATCAGAGATTTTTGAGGAAATTATAACAAATAAATAATATAATTATTCAAAATGGCTCTTGGTGGTTCTTTACCTCAAATTAATCTTGGTGTTCAAGGTGTGACCCAGGGGGTCATCAAAGGGGGACGTTTGGTTCCACTGATTACGAAGAAAAAGCGACCCTCTCTCCTAGACAACAATAAGTGGACTGCCTCGAGCGAGGCTTTTCCAGTAACCTTTTTTGCATCTTGGCGATCTCAACAAAGTAGAGCTCTCCAACATCCCGCCGGACCTTGAGATATACATTTCAAACCAATAATACATTTACATAAAACTTGTACAGAGGGTATAAAACAACATACATAGTAAGAACTTAAATATAATCAACAATAAAAAGTATAAGAATTAAAAATACAATCGAAATCAAAGCAATAGTAATCATTACAGTACAATCAATAATCAAAAGAAATAAAAAAATATTTTCAATATTTACATTACACAATAGGTAAAATAGCAATTTTTGTGTGAAATGGGTCTTTTAACAAAGTTACCATTTGCTAATTTTAATTGAACAACTTTAATTTTGCCATCAGTACCTGGGTACGTTTGGACAATATTTTTCCGATAATCCAATGAGCTATAGGAGAGAGAAGATTATCTTACTTTAACAATACAACAGTATTAATTTCTACATTAGATTGATCAAATTGCCATTTACTACGGGCATGCAGATTATTCAGATAATCTTTTTTCTATGACTTCCAAATATTTTGTATAATTTTAGTAATTTTTCTATATTTATCAAGTTTATTAGTATTGACAGAACATAAATCTGGTTCAACAATAGCATTAAGTGCACGCCCGATGAGAAAGTGACCAGGTGTAAGAACTTCAAAGTTTTCAACATCTGCTGAAAGTGGAATAAGAGGTCTAGAATTCCCTCTATTTGAACAGTTATTGTAAAGAATTCTTCTATAGTCAAAGCTAAGTTACCAATAATTCTTTTTGCATGAAATTTAAAAGACTTGACTCCAGTTTCCCAAATTTCTCCGAAATTGGGAGATTTGGGAGGTATAAATCTAGATATATATTATAAATGCGAAAGTTTGTGAGGATATTTGGGAGTCTTTCACGCAAAAACAATTGAATAAATTTTAATGAAACTTTACAGTAATATAGCTTATACATCAGAATAACACATAGGCTATAATTTATAGCATAAGCTATAATTTATAAAGATATTGTGAGAAGTGTCCAAAATATAACGATATTTGTCAAGTAAGTAGGAAAAAATTCTGCCATCTGCAAGCAATTCTGACGTGGGCTGCAAAAAAGACCACGTCAGCATATATCTATATTTTGTTTGTGAAAGAACTCTTTTTGTTTTGGCTACGCAAGGCGTTCGCTTCTAATTAATTCCTGTTAACAGTCCCTAATTTTTTTTATTTCAGAATAAAACTAAGTTTTGAAGGCTGAAGTTGTTATAAATCTCTCTTTATTTGAATGTTTTTTTAATGATTTTATTATGCATATTTGTTAGTAAGAAATTGATCTTTTTTAAAAATAAATGCTTTTATTGTTCTGGTTTTTACAGTAGATAAACTTTGTCTTTCACACTACATCATTTGGACATATTTCCAAAGTTTGTTTGTGGTTAGTAGTTAATTATAACGCTATAATTTTAATTGAATAGGCAGATATTGCATTTTTAAGTATAAAAATAATTATAACTACTGTACTGTATTTTTTGGAGTGAGTTAATATTAACGTCGCACTATTCAGCTACACGAGGGCTTTTGGCAACGGACCACGCAATTTTGAACCATGGTCAAGTGACGTGGACGACACCTGAGCTGGCATCCTTTTCTCCTAACTACCACACCTCGCCAACTTAGAAGGAATATTCTACCAATACTTAGCAGGAATATTCTTTGAAATCCACTCTTCCAAGATATATGGCAGCATGTTTTTTGTGATGAGTATTTTAGCGGGGAAGGCGAACAATTTTGCAGCAGATATGCGTTTTCAGCGGATTGCACAGATTATCATTTTTGTCCCGAAAAAATAGTTTATGTCAAAATTTAAGTGTCTTATGTTTTTGTATGTTAATGAAGACTTTAGAAACAATTTGACTATTTATCTTAAGTGAACGGTGTAGATAATTAATTTTACAGTGGAATATCTCTAATTAATTTATTATCTCTAACGGATTAAATTTTCCAAAGTGGAGTATTTTGTTTATGTATATCCCTTAATTTTCAATGTAGTGATCCAAAAAAAATATTGCATGAAAAAAACCGCAGTAAATCATAATGTGGTAGATAAAGCATTAACGTGCATCTTGCCCCTACACGGCGGGTCTTACAAAGCTCTAATAAAGCTCGAGCTATGAAAGTAGCTAGACATTTGCCAATGTGACTATCGTTATCATTTCGCTGTGTTTTTCATTGAATCTCCATTATAGCCATTATAATTTAAGAAACGGCGTTTCTTGCGAATGTTACAATTTTAACATAAAATAAATACAACAGAAAGTAATATTAATGTATTACACTTTCAGATATAAATTATTTACACTACTTTTTAAGCGTTCATTACGCAAAACTTTTAACAATGTGTTACTTTTGCTGAGCAGAGATCAGCTTAGGGAGCTATTTTTAAAAATCGACCCTCAAGAGTGTTACGGGGAATTATAAACAAAAAAAAAAAATCCTTTTTAGCAGCTATTAGATCTACAGACTTAAAATTTAACAAAGGTGTTTTTCTTTCTTTCTTTTTTTTCAGCTGAGACATGCAAAAAGCTTTTTTTGTTTAATTTGCAATTCACGTAAAATTAACTCCTTAAAAACTTCTTTATCCTTCAATCTGTGTTGCTTAATTTTTCATTTCATCCGTGCGAAGAACGGGTATACCATTTAGTTTCCAATATATTCCTTCAGTGGATAGAAAAGTAGACACTTTCTCATCTGGTTGCATTACAAGATTATGCAATTTTCTTAAGTCTTTAGAGGCTTTAACAAAGTTTGTGGCATTATCAGAAATTATACTTGCACCTTGACCACGACGAGAGAAAAAACGTTTTAAAGTAGCAATGAGAGCATCTGAAATTAACCCAGTCACAATTTCTAAGTGAAACGCACGAGTTGCGATGCACACAAACACAGCAACATAAATCTTATTTAAAATCCCTTTACGTTGATTTTTAAATTTAACAAAAAAGGATCCACGAAAACCTATACCGGTATGGTAAAAAGGAAATGTTTCCGTTACTCTTCCCTTAGGGAAATTACCCATGATTTGACTGGTTAAATTTGATTTGTTTTTGAAACAAATTACACAATTACGCACGCTTTGTCTGCACTGATTTCTGCCATTAATCGGCCAAAATTGCTGTCTTACAAGATGAAGTAGAGTGTTTGGTCCTACGTGCAAGAATTTTTTATGAAAATAATCTAAGATTAATGAAGCAAGTTTATGGTCTTTTGGTAATATTATAGGATGTTTAGCATTCTCACTTAATTCAGAATTAATTAATCTACCTCCAACTCGCAAAATTTGATTTTGATTTAAAAAAGGGTTTAAAGATTTTAACTTACTTTGTGGTTGTATATTGTTACGCAATCTTAAGGCTTTTAGTTCTGCGTTGAATTCCTGAGTTTGAGCCTGTCGTACTAAAGCATCACGAGCATGATTTAGTTCTCTACTAGTTAAAAAGATATCTACATTCTTTTTCTGTAGCTTCTGCAGGAACCTAAACAAAAAACTTAAAATCCCAATTAATTTCATATAGTTATTAGAAAGTTTATACAAATCATCAAAAAAGTCAATGATTGTTGATTGGACATAAGTGTTCATAATAGGCTTTAGTTCCTTCACATAACCAGGATCAGTGTTTGAACAGTCCAATTATTCAAAAAGTCGACATCCCTATGAAGAAAATCTGGACCACACTACCAAATGTTATTTCTATTCAGCTCATCTACAGACAGACCTCTTGATAATGGATCAGCTGGTTTTTCTTTCGAGTTGATGTGATGCCATTCAAATGTGCTGGTGAGATCTGTAATTTGAATCACTCTATTTGCAACGAAACATTTTAAACGATGGGGTTGGGTCCTTATCCATGATAGCACAATAGTAGAATCTGTACACAGGGGCACTGCATCGATAGTCATTTGAATTGCCTCTAGAACCTTGTTTACAAGTTTTGACAATAATACAGCTCCGAAAAGTTCCAAGCGTGGAAGTGTAACACATTTTACAGGTGCTACTCTCGATTTGCTGCATAACAAATGAACACTAAAATATCCAAAACAATCTTTGCAACGAACATAAACACAAGCGCCATATGCTTGTTCCGATGAGTCTGAGAATCCATGAATTTCTACTAGTGTATTATTCCTTTGAATGATGCAACGAGGAATGTTCAAGTGCTCTATATTCTGTAAATTACGAATGAAGTTTTCAAATTCACTTTTTTCTTTCTCAGGAACTACTGCATCCCAAAAAAGTCCTAGGAACCATAATTTCTGCATGAATACTTTAGCCGTTACTATGATAGGACAAACTAGACCTAAAGGATCATACAGCTTAGCAATAAATGACAGCATTGTTCTTTTCATAAAGGTTGAGGGAACATCTTTGTTATTTAATGTGAAATGAAAACAGTCCTTTTTAGGATTCCAAGACAATCCTAATGCTTTCACTGATGTATGATCATTATTTCCTACTACATATTCTCGATCATCAGTTGATACTTTCGAAAGGGGGTGACAACTATTAGAACACCACTTGTATAGATGCATTCCACAAGCATTCATCATTCCTATTAATTGCTGCTGGATCTCAATGGCTGTTTCCAAATCTGGTACACCGCTAAGAACATCATCGACATAAAAATCATTTTCAACTATAGGTGATGCTAAAGGAAAATTGTGTTTTTCATCTTCTGACAACTGAAGAAGGGTTCAGGTGGCCAAGAATGGAGCACAGGTAGTACCATATGTCACTGTTGTTGAACGATAAGTTTTCAAAGGAGAATTAACAGAAGTTTTCCAAACAATTATCAACAAATCTTGTTGTGAAGGATGAATCTTCACCTGCCTGTACATCTTTTTCACATCAGCTGAAAATGCAATGATGCGCTTGCGAAATCTAAGAAGTGTACACAACAGTTCATTTTAAACAGTTGCACCTTTTAGCAAAGTATCATTCAACGATATACCATTCGAAGTTTTGGCAGACGTATTAAATACCACTCGTAATTTTGTTGTACCTTTGTCAGGTCTTAGCACAATTTGATGAGGAATGTAGTAATGGGGATTTGGAAGAATATCTTCCTTAACTTCCTCCATGTGACCTAGGTTTTCATATTCATCTGAGAAATCACTGTACAATTTTTTAATATCTGGATGGTTATTTAATCGAATTAAAGTGCTATTGAGTCTTTTAACCGCGAGATTTTTAGATAAACCTCGTTGAACTGTATCTTTTACTATGGGCATCGACTCTATATCGACCATTACTATCTCGAGTGTGCGTAGTATCCAAATGTTCCATGCAATTCATCATCGATAGGTGTTTTTTATGGCAAAGCTTCAATTTCCCAGAACGATCTTAAAGTTTCATCTGAGCGAGTGTCTTCAATAGATAAATGACAACTAACTTTATTAGAATTACTTTGCACACTACCAATAACTAACTATCCAAAATATGTGTTTTGGAGCAATATTTCCTTACTTATTCTAATTTGATTCGGTTTTAAAATTTCAAAAAATGTCTTTGCCCCGAGTAAAATATCAATTTTTGAAGGTTAAAAAAAACTGAGCATCTGCTAATGTGATCTTCCCTTAGGCAATTGTACATAATCAATATCTATTTGCTGAGATGGCGTTAAATCCGTAATTTTTGGAACCACTAAGAATTCAATATATCCGTCACGAACTCGTTATTTTTGCTTGACAGCACAGTGTCGACTTGTTGACCAACAGTTACTGTAGCACCATTTAATCCTCCAACTGGAATATTAATTTTATTCCTCTTTAATCCCAAAAAGGTAGCGTAATTATTTGTGATGAATGACGCTTGATTACACTTTTTGTATTCACCACAACCATTTTTTACGTAAACAAATGCGGTATAAAGGAGAAAGTGAGTTTGTTTTGACTGTAGAACGAAATTCTGAATCGTTCCCATGCTGCTTGGCGTCAAACTTTCACCGATTGCGAAATGCGTTGTTAGGGGGGGGAGCAGCATCTACGCATGCAGAATGATTTATGAACGACGATTGGTTTCTTTTTTTCCGTTATGGGTTGTAAATTGTTTCGATGCAATAAGGAATGATGTTTGCGATGACAAAATGAGCATTTCGATTTTGATGAGCAGTTAATTAGTTTATGTGCTGGATTCAAACAATTCTGGCACAGGTTTTGTAACTTACACAATTCGAAACGTTCAGATACTTCCATTTTTAAGAACACCTGACATTTGAACAATAAATGATTTTCGTCACAAATTATACAATATTGAGAGGCAGATTTTAATAAAACGTTATTTGACTTGTAGGGTGGAAAATTACTTCTTCCGTTATTATTTGTGGCGTTTAATTTAGGTTTAGAGTCAAAACACACGTGATTTAAGTTTTCTAAGATTTTATACCTTTTTCCCCAAAGAGTTTAAAAATGCGTCCCAAGTAGGCACATCATGCGAGTCAACGGTTAATTGAAATTGCCTATGAGTCTCTTTATCTAATTTTGCACAAATTAAATGTATCAACAAAATTTCAACTAAGTTATTATGTTCAAATTTTAATGCCTCTAAAGAGAGAATATTCCTCTACAAGGTATTTATTAACAGACGAAGTTCGGCAGAGTTTTCTTTTACTAATGGTTTATAATTTATAATGCTTTGGATGTGGCTATCAACTATGAGTTTAGTATTTTCATAGCGAAGGGTAAGAGCTTTAAACAAGGCATCATAAGTATCATTCGGTGACTGCACTTGCTTTGCAGCACCTGTAAGCGAAGCATTTAAATAAAACAATTTTTGAGAGTCCGATAACTTGGGATTATTTTGTATTAAATTATGAAATTGACTTTTAAAAGAACTCCAATTACTAAATTGTGCGTCGAATTATGGTAGCGGAATTTAAGGAAGCCGAACATTATTTGCATTCTCTGAACTAATATTGTCTTCTTTAAATTTATTAGCTTCATTAAATTAAAAAAGTAGCAATTTTCCACTAACCTGGAATTCTTTAATATCTTCTTCTGTTTTGTTTAATAGGGGCTCCACATCCTGAAATTCCTCATCGTTATCAATTTCGAAATATGCCTGCTTGATGCTTTCAAATTTTTCTTTAATTTCCAGTTGAGTGTCCAATACTGTGCGAAGTTCCAATTCCGTTAGATTCTCTAACGGTTTCGACGATATTTTTGTAAATTGGACGAGTATATTGCCCATTTTACGATTCAGTGCTTTAATCGAAGACATGTTCAAATACTAGTTCTAAATTATTTAACTACTAACCTTCTCCGGCTACGATGTGACCAAAAAATGTAGCGAGAGGAGAAGGGTGTACGAAAACGAAAATTTAAGAACGACAAAGATGCGTTTCCAATCCAATGTTTATTATGTGGGACGATTGGTCCCGCTGATTACGAAGAAAAAGCGACCCCCTCTCCTAGGCAACAATAAATGCCGTATCACACGTACATTTTTGGTACAATTTTTTCAAGCAATTTTTCGTCCTACTGAGGAGGAAGGATTACCGTAAACAAAACTACATGCTCTGACGTCAGCCACGCCCTATCTCCACATTGAAAAATTACTCGCCGATTTTTCTGCTTCGGAAAGCGAACATCCAAAATTATTTCTTTTATTTCGCTTGCGCTTTTGTTGATGGGCGTAAGCAGAAATTGAGCACCATCCTGTTTTAAATATTATACGCCGTTAAAATATTATTCACCATTAAATGTTGTGTTATGCATATCTGATGTGTTAGACGTAACTGAAGCCGCCATCTTGTTTATGACGTGGGGCGCCGAAGAACCCCATTGGCTAGAATTTCAAGCAACTTTTATTTGGAACAACTTTTTGAGCTCACTAGCAAAAAATTCTTCTAAAGCCGTTGCTATAGCAACTGAGTAAAAATTGCACGAATTGGACGAAAAATTGCTTGAAACGTGTACGTGTGATACGGCCTTAAGTGGACTGCCTCGAGCGAGGCTTTTCCAGTAACCTTTTTGGCATCTTGGCGACCTCAACAAAGCCGAGCTCGCCAACAACTGTATTTAAATAATTTTTTTTCTCAAAATGTGTCCTTAAAACAATTTTACACATGTATGTGGGATTATTGTACAGTTCTAGGGGTATTCAATAATCACACTCTTGTTTGTTTCTAATCTAACGTTTAATTTCACAGTTCTACTCACTAAGACAGACGTTCAACACATATAATACAGTATTTACAATTCGATTAAGCCCTCGTGCTGAGAGTGACCTGCGCGTCTCTC
This sequence comes from Trichonephila clavipes, assembly GCA_019973935.1. NCBI lineage: Eukaryota > Metazoa > Arthropoda > Arachnida > Araneae > Nephilidae > Trichonephila > Trichonephila clavipes. Next base: position 430,657 of record BMAU01018390.1, read on the forward strand.
TCGTGGACAACGGGTTGGTGGGTCCCTACTCGGCCACCGTCCTCGTCACTTCCTTCAGCCCCGGATCATCGACCTCCTCGTCTAGAGTCCGCTCGCTGAATTCTCCCTCCTTCGTTAACTCCCGGTGGCTGCCTTGACAGCGCCCTCTATTGAATGTTCATGTGGAAATTTCCCACATGTATTCTAATCTAAGTGATACTAAATATCATGAAAATTATCCATTTATGCACCTTTTTAAAATCACGGCTCCGAACGTAGTCGAATACCTTAATATACATATATTCATAAGAAAATAACATGCCCTTTTAAATTTTTAAGTTGACACTTTTTTTCTAAGCTCCGTAAAAATCAAATTTATATTATTTGAAGACTCTTACACATTTCTTTGCATTTTCTAAGAAAAAATAAATTCTTACAAGTTCATTTTGAAATTTGACGCTTCTTTTTTACTAAATTCTGAGCTTTTTTTCTTTCTTTCATTCGTTTTTTTTTTTTTTTTTTTTTTGCAGTTTTTTGATGAAATTATTCATCCCAATATCTTGAAGGAAAATGTTTAAAACTCATTTAGTAAGTCATCAAATACTCTTTTTCTGCTAAACATAATTATTACAAAAATATATTAACCAACTAAGTATAAAATGTTTTAATGTTATTTATTTATTTTTCTGTTCATTTTATACTAGTTCATTTTATACTAAAGACTATTTGATGACTTAGTAAATGAGTTTTAAACATTTTTCTTCAAGATATTGGGATGAATAATTCCATCAAAAAACTGCAAAAAAAAGAAAGAAAGAAAGAAGCTCAGAATTTAGTAAAAAAAGAAATGTCAAATTTCAAAATGAACATTAGAATTTATTTTTTCTTAGAAAATGCAAAGAAATGTAAGAGTCTTCAAATAATATAAATTTGATTTTTACGGAGCTTAGAAAAGAAGTGTCAACTTAAAAATTTAAAATAGCATGTTATTTTCTTAAGAATATATGCATATTAAGGTATCCGACTACGTTCGGAACCGTGATTTTAAAAAGGCGCATAAATGGATAATTTTCATAATATTTAGTATGCTACTATTGCACGGGTTTGAGTCCTGGTGCCACAGAAGACTCACTGTGTAGAGAAGACAGATGCAAATTAAATCTGTAGGGGCTCAATGTCCTCCCGTTGTTGTGGTGTGATTGTTAGGCGAGAGGGTTGCTAGCTCATGTGTCGTCCTCGTCACTTGACCAAAGCTCAAAATTACGGAATATTTCACCAACTTTCTTGTTGCTTTATTGTGTGACGTTATGTAATCCTCCCGCCCTCTCCTCTCACTCTCTTGATTTTTTATACATTTTAATGAGTTTTTTTTTTTTAAAAAAATCATGTATACAAATAAATAAGTATTGCTAAAATCACAAAGGAAAATTTTCTGAAGTATTCCTTTCAGGGTTATACTTGAAAAATTTTATAATAAAAGCGGTTGCAAAGGCGGTTAGGCCCTTGCCGTCGATGAATTTCGTGGGCCTTGATCTGATGTTGCAATAGGGCGTCGTGGCATTCGTACCAAGAGAATTTTTCACCTTAGTATAGATTTTTATGCACGGGAATGTATTGATATCAAGAGAATAGCGGTTTTCTAATGTATATTGCAGGCGGTTGTTAAATTCAACCTGAAAGGTATGTTTAAAACACAAACGTTTCTGTTCTTCTCGATCTGTGTGTGATTTTGTTCTTTAAAAATTTCTCAATATGATTGACTGCATATAAAACATGTGAATTTGTTTGAAGTAATAATTATTTATAACTAGCTGGTATACCTGTTCTTCGCAGGCGGTAGGTAGAAAAAGCCGATTCTGCTGTAAAGGCGGTGCAGGCGGTGCAGGCGGTTGCAGGCGGTTGCAGGCGGTTGTAGGCGGTCGTAGGCGGTCGTAGGCGGTCGTAGGCGGTTGCAGGCGGTTGTAGGCGGTTGCAGGCGGTTGACGGCAGTGCAGAGTTGAGTTGTTTCGTTCCTACTGACGAGTTGAGTTGTTTCATTCCTACTGACGAGTTGAGTTGTTTCGTTCCTGCTGCCGAGTTGAGTTGTTCGTTCCTGCTGCTGAGTTGAGTTGTTTTCTCCTGTTGAGTTGTTTCGTTCATGTTACCGAGTTGAGTTGTTTTCTCCTGTTGAGTTGAGTTGTTTCGTTCCTACTGACGAGTTGAGTTGTTTTTCTCCTGCATTGGCTTTGGTTTTCGAGCTGAGGGGGCGAGTTGAATTGTTTTTTTCTACAGCTAAGTTGAGTTGTTTTTAAAAAATGTGCACAAAAAATGGAAGTATGGGAATGTTAAACGTGCTCATGGCGCCACCTATTGATTAAAATGTACACTAATTATAGATTTTAAAATGATGGAAGTAAATAACGCTCAAATTAAAAAAAAAAAAAAAAAAAAAAAAAATCCAGATTCAAACTCACGGCCTCAGATCAAAATGTCTCCACAGGACAATAGTTTTCAGTTACGCTAACCATTATCCTATGAAGGCATACAGACCTGAAGAAAACTTATGTTTATAATCTCATGAATTTAATTTTGCAGGCGAAGCAGACGGCGACATGTTTTAAAATCATTTTCTTGATTAAAATGAAATAAAAAAAATATTTAATTTATATTATTTTAATAATGTGTAAATTTTAATTCAGTATAATGATTACATACACACACAGTAAAGATACAAAGTAAATTGATTATTCAGAAAAATGTGCCGTAGTATACTCGTCATCAGCGTGAACCGGTTACGATTTAACTTGTTTTAGCTTGTCTGATCTTGATTCTACAAGACGGCGACTGAATTCTACGTCAGAAATTATCTCAATGCTTAGAGCGGATGAATACATTGCTTTCAACCACTCAGCGAACGCCGCTCAAGTGTAATTCGGTTGATATGCGTTAGACACTTATCACATTTTAGTTCACAATTCATTTCGTTTGTTAGTATTGCGGTGGGCTGTATTCAACAAGAAAAATATGGTGATGTCTGAAACACATAGTGAAAAACGAAAGTTTGGAAAAGCCGGGGAATCTTCTGTAAATAAGAAAGCCAGAAGAGAAGTTTCAAAAGTAAGTAACAACATTAAATAAATTTAATATGTAATTTTTATAATGTTTTTACACATTTCTGATCTTTATTAATTTTGTTATATTATTTTCAGAAGTATGGAAAATTTACCGAGGATTGCATACCAGATGGAGTATTTCCAATTGGAGATGATGTTTTTGTCTTTGCAAGCACCTATTATGATTCCGCATCAGTACACATAAGACGTTTCAAGAAATATGGCAAAACATACTACCCAACTCCCGAGGGAATAACATTAGACCCACGGTGGATCGAATATATCATGCGTAAAAAGAAAGTGCCGGAATCACTGGAGGAATTACCAAGTGGACTTTTCCCTCCTGAACGACACATTCAAATAACTAGTGAGAACTTCAATGATTTTACTTTCAAGCGCATTAAATACAGTCCGGATAAAGAGCCCACTTTTAAAGAAATAACCATATCCCGAGAGCAGTGGGCTGAAATGATTAAAAAATATGGTGCTATTGAAAATGCTGCTATAGACAATATGTTTCAGTGTATGGACTTTTTAACTGCATATAAAACCTTCTGCGAAGGCCCCATAGAAAATACATTACCTTCTTCTTTGGATGTTAGTCTGGGTCAACAATACTTGACGCAAATTTTGAAAAAATCTATTTGTAGCCTCCTGAACGAAAAAGGATTGAAACAGCCTCAGACTTTCGCTGAGGAGTTATGGGGAATCGCGAAGAAACATTTAATTCATATGTTTCATCACTTGAAGCTAATGAGATAGCTGATTGTTTTTATCATAATCTTTTTGAAAATGAACACTTTTTATTGTTAAAACCTGTACATTATGTAACTCAAGAATTTTTAAAAAATCTTCGCTTGGATATTATTTTAAGAGAAGTAAGAGACATGTTATGTCCACCTGATTGTTTTGAATACTATGAGGATTTTGTTTAAAGATTTTTATAAGATTCACACAATATTTTGTTTTTATAAATTTGAATAAAATTTTTTTTTTTTTTTTTTTTATATGCTGAATTTGAGTTCTTATTATTTTTATTGTTTGTTAGTTTAATTTATGTTGAAATCGTTTCACATCTTAAAAATAAATAAGAGTATTTTTAAAAGAAATTATCAAAGTATGTACAAGTGATATTTTAAATGTATTTCATATGAAAGTGAGAAAATTTATGCTCATGTTTTTATACATAAACTTTTTGTCTTTCCCAAAAGTATATAATAATATAACTATTCATTGTAATAGTCATTCAATCAAGTTCTTTTCATCGGTAACAATGCATCAAGATTTAGCAGCGTTTTACGAAAATCCTGAAGTTCCAAATAGCTTCGGGGGTGTGGAAGCATTACATCGCTCTGTAAAAGGGAAATATAGTAAAAAGACGTGAAACATTGGTTATCGCAGAAAGATGCTTACACTCTTCATAAACCTGTTCGACATAAGTTTCAGCGGAATCGAGTGTTTGTAAGTGATATTGATCGTCAGTTTCAAGCGGATTTAGTCGATATGCAATCTTTAGCAGAATTTAATAAAGGGTATAAGTATTTGTTAACTTGCATTGATTTATTTTCAAAATTTGCTTGGGCAGTTCCTCTGAAAGATAAATTTGGAAAAAGTGTAAAGTCTGGGCTAGAAATTATTTTTAAAGAAAGGAAGCCTAAAGTGTTGCAAACAGATGCCGGTAAGGAGTTTTTAAATAAAATAGTTCAAAATTATTTAAAAAATCTGAATGTAAATTTTTTTTTACAAATAACGAAACAAAAGCTAGCATTGTTGAAAGGTTTAATCGGACATTAAAAACAAAAATGTGGAAATATTTCACTGAATTTAACACTAAAAATTACATCGACGTCATTGATAAATTAATACACAGTTATAATCACTCGTATCACCGTTCAATTAAAATGGAACCTGTTTCTGTAAGTAGACATAACCGGAAGCAGGTATTAAAAAATTTATACGGTGGTCTAAGAAATGAGAAACCTAAAGCCCCTAGATTTAAAATTGGTGATATTGTACGCATTAATAAACAAAAACTTCACTTTGAAAAAGGATACGAACAAAACTGGAGAAGAGAACTTTTCATAGTTTTTGAAATCGTGCAAAGAATTCCGATTGTTTATAGATTAAAAGATTTACAAGGTGAAGAGATTAAAGGTACTTATTACGAAGCAGAATTACAAAAAGTTGTCGACTCTGGTTTCTACCCTGTAGAGAATGTTATCAAACAAAGAAAAAGAGGAGGAATCACTGAATATTTTGTTAAATTTTTAGGCTATCCTGAAAAATTTAATGATTGGGTGACTGATATTCAAAAAGTATAAATAGTTAAACTTTTTTTTTATTGCCGACTCATTTTCAAAATGTCTTTCTACGTAACATTACCTTCTGATAGTTCTATGCATTTCTTTCCAGAAAACAAAATATCTCATTTCAAAACTCAATTACCCTCTCCTGTTTGTTTAAATGGTGAATGGGAAGTGGGATTGTCTGAAATAATCTACCCTCATTCTTGGCTTAACGTAAATGAAACTAACAATTATTTTCTATACAAAGCTGGTGACGGCAATATCTCTTCAACTGTTAAGCGAACAATTGATGTGGGTTGTTATGAAACAATGTTAGATATTATATCAGCCGTACAACTTGCTTTACCCAAAAATCCTAATCGGTTCACAATAATTTACAATAAAGCAACAAAGCGGGTGAAAATTAATGCAGTTCAAGGTAGCAGCCTTCACTTAGAGAATTTAGGCGAGTTGTTAGGATTCAAACGCAATGCAATTATAATAGGTAACATGAAAAGCGAATTCGTTGCTGATGCATGGTCTAATTTTTCAGTTTTTTACGTTTACTCCGATCTAATTTCACCCCAAATTGTGGGGGATACACAGGCTCCTTTATTGCGAATCGTTCGCACTAAAGGTAAAGACGGGGAAACGATTAGTCAATACTATGATAGACCTCAATACTTACCTTTGGTGAGACACTCGTTTCAAACTATTCAATCTGAACTGAGACTCAATTCTGGTGATTTTGTTCCCTTTGAAAGAGGTAAAGTGATCATAGTGCTTCATTTTCGAATGAGGCAAATACTATAAATAAAGCAATGCATTTCTCATACCCTCATTTGGAGATAAAAGACCAAGATGAGTGTACCATACGTTTGCTGTACTAAAAGATTTGAAGATCATTATGCAGGTCAAATAGGTTCGGGTCTGACTCATTACAAGGGCATTAATTTTCAAAAGGGTTATGGAATCGGAGGAATATTTCGTCGATTGTTTAGAGCAGCTTTACCTTTTTAGTAAAAGGAGGTAAAACTATTGGAAAAGAAGTATTAATGACAGGGAGTCGTGTTGCCTCTGATGTATTGTCAGGAGAAAATTTTAAAGAAGCTGTAAAAACAAGAAGCAAAGAAAGTGGAAAAAATTAGCTCAGAAAGCTATTGATAGAGTTCAGTCTATGGTAGGAAAAGGACAGTATAAAAGAAAGCGTAAGAAACAGAAAAAATTCATTTCATCCAAAGCACGTAAAGTGAGTGTACGTGACATTTTCGACTCGTAAAAATGGCATTTATTCTTAAAGATTCTCCTGAATGTGTTAAATCTGAATTGGAACTTTTCAACTTACCAGGAACTCAAACAGTTATTCAAGATGGGCAGTGGAAACAATTTCATCCTCTTTCTAACGTTTTCGATAATGCACCTGTAGAATTTCACATTTCCGGAAGTGCAGAAGATTACATAGATCTCAGTCAAACACAATTATACGTAAAAGCGAAAATAGTAAAAGTGGACAATACGCCTATTACTAAAGATGATACTATAGGACCTGTGAATTTATTTCTACATTCACTATTTTCTCAAGTAGATGTATCCTTAAATGATCGCGTGGTTTCCAATTCCAGTAATACATATCCCTATCGATCTTATATTGAAACTCTCTTAAACCATGGATATGACAGCAAAACTTCCCAATTAACGGCTGAACTATTTTACAAGGATTCTGATGATGGTCTCAAGAAAAGAACCGAATTTTTTTAAAGAAAGTGCAACTGTAGACATGATTGGTTGTATACATTCGGATTTATTTCATCAAGATCGTCTTTTACTCAATTTAGTGGATTTGAAAATAAAATTAATACGAAGCAAGCCCGAATTTTGTTTACAAGGATCTGAGGGATTTAAAGTTGTTTTGGATCATGTTTCTTTATTCATACGAAAAGTTCGTGTGAATCCTGGAGTTATTCTTGGTCATGCGAAAGCACTGGAAAAAACAAGCGCAAAATATCCCATTAACCGAGTTCTGTGCAAAGTGTATTCGATTCCTAAAGGAAGCATGTCTTTTATTCAAGATAACATATTTTCAGGCCAAATGCCAAAAAAACTTTTTGTAGGATGTGTAGATAATGAAGCTTTTCACGGAGCATTTTCAAAATCTCCTTATGAGTTTAAACATTTTAATTTAAATTTTATTGGAGTGTATGTGGATGGACAACCAGTGCCTCACAATCCATTAGAACTCGATTTTTCTAAAGATCAATACATACGGGCCTATCAAACTCTATTTGTTGGGACAGATCGAATGGGTCAAGACAGAGGTATATTTATTTCTAGAAAAGAATATAAAGATTCAAATACATTGTTTGGATTTAACCTCTCACCGGATTTATGTTCTTCAGGAGAACATTTAAGTCTGATAAAACATAGCAATTTGCGATTAGAATTAAAATTCAGCAAATCTTTAGAACAAACCGTATGTGTTATCGTTTTTGCCGAGTTTGAAAATTTAATCGAAATAAACAAATCGAGAAATATCTTGTATGATTTCGGAAATTAAAGAATGGATGGAATGCAAATGTATACAGTTTTATCTCAAGAGAAGACAACGTCCCCCTATTTTCAAGGTGTTTATTCTAGAGATACGCTCCCTCCTCTGCAAGAAAACATGTGTGCTATTGTGAATTCTGATGACTCATCACAACCTGGAACACACTGGTTAGCATTATTTGTAAATGATAAAAGAGAATTAGAATTTTATGACTCGTTTGGACAACCTCCTGTATTCTATAACATTAGTACTACTACCTATTTAGATGTATTATGGAATTCTAAAGTGTTTCAATCACCAACATCTAATGTTTGTGGGCAATACTGTATTTACTTTTTATTCAAACGCAGCCAAGGCTATTCTATGCATTATATTTTGAATCAATTGTATATAAATGATTTTCAAATGTATCAATTTGTAAAGAAACGATATGGTGTAAGATTTGTATTTAGAAAATAAAAAAATGGAATGAAACTAAATATGTGTGTGTCTTTTATTTTCTTTTTTTTTTTTCTATTTTCTATTTATTTTCTTATGATAATTTTTTTCTTCTAAAAAAAAAAAAATTAATATTTTTCTATGTTAAATTTCTTTTTTCTCAAAAAAAAAAAAAAAAAAAAAAAATTTTTTTCTATGATAAATTTTTCACCCAAAAAGATTAATATAATTTTATTTAATTATATATTTGAAACTTTTAAATTTTATCAAATAAGTATATTTTCTTCAGCAAAAGAAAACTGTTCAAATCATAAAGAGACAACTGAGACATTTTTTTTTTTAAATCAAATGAGTATCATTTATTTCAAAGTTTCAACCATGCATTTCTGCGAGCATACATTATTGGTTTCTTAATAATTTTGTTATTCTGATACAATTTTTTATTTACATCTAGATTTTTCGGTAAATTTACATCATTCAAAGCTCTTAAAAATACATATCTTCCTTCAGGTGCTGATTTTCGATTCCGTAGAAAATCATTCACGAGAAATGCAATATTGCTTCCTGGAATAACAGTGTTTTTGTAAATAATTTCACCATCAGAATTCCAACTGAAAGATTCTTGAAGCTTTAAAAACTGGAAAATATTTTTTGCTTTTTCTTTATACCTAGCTGGAACAATTCTAAAAATTTCATCCTCAAACACTTCTTTTTCCGTCTTTACTACTGACTCTTTTAGATTTTCTTTTAATGATTCCGTTTCTTGATTTTCAGATAGAGATGCTTCATTTGGAACTGGTTCAGACTCTCTTCGATTTTCGTTAGAAAAGTGCGTATATTTTTGTAAAACTTGTAAATAGAGAATTGTTTTTCTTCTTCCGTTAAATCCTTATTATGGAGAATGTTTTTCATGCGTTGATCAAGTTCCGATAAGTGTTCCGTTACTTGAACTCTTTCTTCGGGTACCAGTACAAATTTTTTGCTAAATTCCATTTTGAATTAAAGAACTGATGACTGAAATAGCTGCAGGCAATAAAATATTTAAGAATCCTTCTCCTTTTTGAATTAAAATTTTCTTTTTCTCGTAAAGAGGTGTTTTTTTGTTAGAAAGTTTTCTTAAGCTTTCTTTATAGGGAGATAAGCGATTTTTTTTTTAATTTTAGTCAATAATATGTTACCACATAAAACATTCAGCACACACTCGCACAAAGTTTTTATTTCTTTCTTTGAACACTTTTTCAAAATAGATTTTGGGTGTTTTGTTTTAGAAATTAGTTTTAAGAGCTCTAAAGTTTGTTCAGAACACACCAACATCTTGTGAACTATTGAATATTCATTGAACAATTTGAATCTATTTATATGCTTCAAAATAATGGGTCATCGAGGTTGATATACATAAAAAATATCTCCAGGAAACATACCTGTGCGCACACGCAAGGATTCATCAGTTTCAGGTTTTAAATCAATAAGTAAGTATCCGTACGGTTTTGATGTGGCATCTGCGTAACATTCTTGAAAAATTTCACTTTACGAGGATACAATTGGCGACCTAAATGTGTAATTTGGGATTGATCTCTTCGATTCTTAAATAATACAAGATAATGAGCGTTTAAGGAAATTTCTCTAATTTCTTTCCCTTTATGAAAAATATTCTGTACCACAAAAATTATACTTAAATTTCTGTGATGCGAAAATTTTACAAATAATTTTGTTAATTGGGGATCATTTCCTAACTCTCCCATAAGATCGTCTATAACAATTAACGCATCCGAATACTGGTGCAAATTAGAGGGGATACCTTCATGAAAGGAAATATTCGGCATTTCTTCATACAACGCTTGGTAAACTCCATAACACCAAATTATATTTTTAGGAAAGGGTTTAATCATTTTATTTTCGATTAATTTTTTAACGAACTGACTTTTACCGCTACCAGATGGCCCAGCCAAGATTAAAGTAAATGGATGAACTAATTTGAGAGAATCCATGATTAAACTAAATAATTTTATGAATGATGTTGCTATTTATACTACGAGTCACTTAATTCTATAAATTTCATTTTGTGTGATACCGAAAGGAAAATTCTTTCCCTGTCCGTAATTATATGTATTGTATCCTGTATTTTCCTGTCTTGATTCGTTACCAGATAAAAGTGAGATCGTGATATACATTCAGTAGAATATTTTCTCATGGTGTTTGATGGATTAGAGCAGATAGGGTTGGGGACAGAGCACATGGCCTTGGGCGTCATTGTTCATTGTTGGGATTCTGGTCTGCGACGTCAGTGGGTCTGTAGTCTTAATGGGCTGGACGAAACCCCGCTGTTCATCTTTTGACTGAGTTCGTCTGACTCGATACATCGGCGCCTCAAAAACGGCGGGTGGTAAGGGGGTCAGGTGTTCGGGCGGACCTTGTGTCGCCAGTGAGTGTGAGAGGGTCAGAGATAGAGCTATTGTCAGATTCGAACCAATAAGGACGCTTATGAGTCTGCGGGCCGTGTGCAGATTTCTGTTGGGTCGACCAATGAGAAATGACGAGGGGGGTGAAGTGGACCCACCTCTGGAGTTTAAAAGGGGTTGGTGGGAGATATCCATTCCAATTTGCTCTATCGATTCTATGTATTGCACCTGATCGTCACAGAGTAGCAGAACACAAAATTTGATTGCTGATTTAGTAGTGTGTGTGTGTTTAGCAACGTTCTATAAGTTCTACGTCTTCATTATGTATACTTGTAATATTTGTGGAAAAAACTTCGCTACAAACTATGTTTTAAAACGCCATACATTACAAGTTCATGAAAAAAATGCTGTCCTTCAATGTGCGGATTGTAGTAAAAAATTCGTCCGAGAAAGGGACTTAAAAGGCACAGAGACTCTGTGCATTCAACCGAGAAAATTACTTGTAAATTTTGCTATACGTCCTTTACCCGTAAAGACAACTTATTGAAACATTTGAACAATAAAAGATGCGAAAGAAAGTTGGAGAAAGAAGCGGGGAAAAGAAAGAGAGTGGATTTGTCTGTATCAAGTAGGAAAAAGAAAACACAGTTGTCCACATCTGCTGAAAACTCTACGGCTGATCCTGAAAATATCTTCTTGCCACCAAAAGAGAACGAGAGTGCTTTTCAAAAAGCATATAAAACTTTTAATCTTCCCAATAACGATAGTTCACTGGGGATAAAAGAGTTTCTACTCTTAAGAAAAGAAGAGACAATCTTTATTTTTCGCAATGAACTGGAAACTTACAAAGCTTTGAAAGTGAGTAAATGGGTTCATTGCATTTACTCGAAAGCGACAGATGCTGGAAAAATGATAAAGAACGTAGAATTCAAAACGCCGAATAATGATGTATTACAAGGAACTAATCTCGCCAGACTTTATGACGACATGTCTGAGAAAATAGTGAAAGAAAGCGAGGATTTTGAAGGTAGAGACTCGGGCTGGACACTGGACGAAATTTTAAGACTCGAAGTCCGCACGAACCGTTATTCTCCTTTCAGAGGTTCATCATCCTTCATCGAGGTGCCGAAGCAGATCGCTGAAACAAAGGCAATCATCAATGTCATCAATAAAAGGACTCTCAGTGTTTCATGTGGTCTATTCTCGCAGCTCTTTACCCCAACACCAGCAACCCCAACAAAACGTCAAGTTATGTCCCCCACCTAAATAAGCTGAACTTTGATGGAATATCCTTTCCAACACCGCTTAACGAGGTGAAAAATTTTTCAAAAATGAACGATATAGGAATAAACATTTATTCTTTTGAAGAAGATTTAAAAATATTTCCTCTCCTCATTAGTGATATAGTGTGTGAGAAACATATAGATTTGCTTTACGTAAAAAATGGTGAGTTTGGACATTATTGTTTCATTAAAAGCTTATCTCGACTTGTTTCGAAACAACTCTCAAAACATCAACATAAAACATTTATATGTAAAAGATGTTTAAGTGCTTTCCAAACAGAATACAAACTTCTTCAGCATAATGAGATGTGTATACATAAAAATCCTGCAAGGGTAGTAATGCCGTTAGAAACAAGTAAGTTTTTAAAATTTAAAAATTTTCAACATTGTTTAAAAATACCTTTTGTTGTATATGCGGATTTCGAGTGTGTAACTAGGAAAACTGATACTTGCTGTCCTAATCCAAACTTTTCGTTTACAAATATTTATGAAAAACATGTCCCAATAGGTTTTTGTTATTTTATCAGTTATCAAGGGGGACATTATAAAGATCCAGTAGTATATAGAGGTATTGATGCCCCCAAAATTTTTATTGAAAAGTTAGAAAAAGATGCAATAGAAATTGATAATATTTATAAAAAATCAAAACCGTTATTACCTCTTACTGAATCAGAAAAGCAATTGTATGATAATGCTAATAATTGTTATGTTTGTGGTCAAACCTTTCACGAAAACAATATCAAGGTTAGGGATCATAATCATGTTACTCAAAAATTTAATGGCCCTTGTTGCAATAGTTGTAATTTAGCAATGAAAACCCCCAAATTTTTACCTGTTTTCTTCCATAATCTTTCAGGATATGACGCCCATATTTTTATTAATGAGTTAGGATATGATGAAAAACAAATTAATTTAATTCCGAACACCGAAGAAAATATATTTCCTTCAGTAAAAATATTTCAAATGATTTTCAGTTAAGGTTTTTAGATTCTTTCAAATTCATGTCTTCTAGTTTGGAAAATTTGATAAAAACACTAAAAAAAAAGATGAATTTAAATATATGAAACATTATTTTGACTCAGAAAAAATAGATTTACTTTTAAGAAAGGGAGTTTTTCCGTATGATTATTTTGATAGTTTTGAAAAGTGTAAAGATTCTTGTTTACCACCTATTAGCAAATTTTACAATAAACTAAATGAGGAGGCTATAAGTGTAGAGGATTATAATCATGCATGTAAAGTATTTAATGAATTTCATTTAAATAATCTTGGTGAATACTGCGATCTATATGTAAAAACAGATGTTCTATTGTTAACAGATCTCTTTGAAAACTTTCGAAAAATATGCATGCAAACTTATAAACTTGACCCCTGTTGGTATTTTACCACCCCAGCTTTATCATGGGATGCTATGTTATTACATACTAAAGTAGCTATCGAACTGTTCACAGATTACGACATGCTTCTTTTTATAGAAAAGGGTGTAAGAGGAGGTATAAGTCAGTGTTGCAATCGTTATGCTATAGCTAACAACAGATATATGTCTAATTTTAACCCAGATGATGAGATAAAATATTTAATGTATCTTGACGCAAATAATTTGTACGGTTATGCAATGAGTAAATATCTACCCTTAAAAGATTTTGTTTGGAGTGATAACGATTTAACTGAACAGGATATTTTAAATTTATCAGATGAATCCGATGTAGGTTACATCTTGGAAGTAGATCTTGAATATCCTTCCGATTTGCATGACAAACATTCAGACTTTCCCCTTGCCCCTGAAAATAAGCCCCCACCTAATTGTAAAGAGCCTAGACTTTTAACTACTTTGGAACCAAAAACAAAATATGTTCTCCATTATTCTAATTTAAAGCTTTATTTAAAATTAGGGTTAGTCTTGAAAAAAATTCATCGCGTTTTAAAATTTTTTCAATCTCCTTGGCTTAAAAATTACATAGATTATAATACTAAATTAAGAACTAAATCTGTAAATGACTTTCAAAAGGATTATTACAAACTAATGAATAATAGCATTTTCGGGAAAACGATGGAAAATGTAAGAAGAAGAGTAGATATACGTTTATGTTCAACAGAAGAGCAGGCTCGAAAGTTAATAGCGAAATCAAATTTTAATCGACGCACAATATTTTCTGAAAACTTAATGGCCGTCCATCTAAAAAAACCCAAATCAAATTTTTCAAACCAATACAGGTAGGAATGGTAATTTTAGATATATCAAAAGTTCTAATGTATTCTTTTCACTATGAGTACATGAAGCACCGTTATGACTCAAAAGTACGGCTCATGTATACAGACACCGATTCTTTTATATATGAAATAAAAACTGATGATTTTTATAGTGACATGAAAGAGGATATTAACTTATATGATACTTCAGACTATGATGAAAACAATATTTATAATTTACCTCTTGTTAACAAAAAAGTCATCGGGAAAATGAAGGATGAAAATAAAGGAAATATTATGACAGAATATGTAGGATTAAAATCGAAAATGTATGCCTACAAAACAAACAATAAGATTGAAAAGCGGTTAAAAGGAATTAAAAAACAAACTATAAAAAATAAAATAACATTTGAGGACTACAAAGCTTGTCTTTTTAATGAAAAATAAAATATGTTGACATGAACTTAATTAGATCCAAATTTCATTCATTACATTCAATAAAGCAAAACAAACTTGCTCTGTCATATAAAGATGACAAAAGGTTTATTAATGGTGATGGCATTACTACTCTTGCACATGGTCATTGGTCGTTGATGAATTTAGAATTATTTAATGAGCTGTAGGACATAAAATCCAATAATGGGATTTTTTTTTTTGTGTGTATAAATAATTGATTGTAATGTAAAACGGAATGCTGTTTTTGTAAATAAACAACTCACTTTGTATCTTTACTGTACATGTATAATCATTACACTGAAATAAATTTCACAAATTGTTGTTCTCCTGTAATGTAAATATACGATTGTAATGTAAAACGCAATACAAGATGTTGATTTCTGAATAAACAATTTACTTTGTATCTTTACTGTGTGTGTGTAATCATTATATTGAATTAAAATTTACACATTATTAAAATAATATAAATTAAATATTTTTTTATTTCATTTTAATTAAGAAAATGATTTTAAAACACGTCACCATCTGCTTCGCCTGGAAAAGCCGTCTTGTAGAATCAAGATCAGACAAGCTAAAACAAGTTAAATCGTAACCGGTTCACGCTGATGACGAGTATACTACGGCACATTTTTCTGAATAATCAATTTACTTTGTATCTTTACTGTGTGTGTATGTAATCATTATACTGAATTAAAATTTACACATTATTAAAAAATAATATAAATTAAATATTTTTTTTATTTCATTTTAATCAAGAAAATGATTTTAAAACATGTCGCCGTCTGCTTCGCCTGCAAAATTAAATTCATGAGATTATAAACATAAGTTTTCTTCAGGTCTGTATGCCTTCATAGGATAATGGTTAGCGTAACTGAAAACTATTGTCCTGTGGAGACATTTTGATCTGAGGCCGTGAGTTTGAATCTGGATTTTTTTTTTTTTTTTTTTTTTTTTTTTTTTTAATTTGAGCGTTATTTACTTCCATCATTTTAAAATCTATAATTAGTGTACATTTTAATCAATAGGTGGCGCCATGAGCACGTTTAACATTCCCATACTTCCATTTTTTGTGCACATTTTTTAAAAACAACTCAACTTAGCTGTAGAAAAAAAAAAAACAATTCAACTCGCCCCCTCAGCTCGAAAACCAAAGCCAATGCAGGAGAAAAACAACTCAACTCGTCAGTAGGAACGAAACAACTCAACTCAACAGGAGAAAACAACTCAACTCGGTAACATGAACGAAACAACTCAACAGGAGAAAACAACTCAACTCAGCAGCAGGAACGAACAACTCAACTCGGCAGCAGGAACGAAACAACTCAACTCGTCAGTAGGAATGAAACAACTCAACTCGTCAGTAGGAACGAAACAACTCAACTCTGCACTGCCGTCAACCGCCTACAACCGCCTGCAACCGCCTACAACCGCCTGCAACCGCCTACGACCGCCTACGACCGCCTACGCCTACAACCGCCTACAACCGCCTGCAACCGCCTGCACCGCCTGCACCGCCTTTACAGCAGAATCGGCTTTTCAACCGCGAACTGAAAAATTAAACAACACAGATTGAAGGATAAAGAAGTTTTTAATGAGTTAATTTTACGTGAATTGCAAATTAAACAAAAAAAGCTTTTTGCATGTCTCAGCTGGAAAAAAAAGAAAGAAAGAAGAATTTTAAGTCTGTAGATCTAATAGCTGATAAAAAGGATTTTTTTTGTTTATAATTCCCCATAACACTCTTGAGGGTCGATTTTTAAAAATAGCTCCCTAAGCTGATCTCTGCTCAGCAAAAGTAACACATTGTTAAAAGTTTTGCGTAATGAACGCTTAAAGTAGCGTAAATAATTTATATCTGAAAGTATAATACATTAATATTACTTTCTTTTGTATTTATTTTATGTTAAAATTGTAATATTCGCAAGCAACGCCGTTTCTTAAAATATAATGGCGATTCAATGAAAAACATAGCGAAATGTTAACGATAGGGTCAAGTTGGCAAATGCCTAGTTACTTTCATAGCTCGAGCTTTATTACAGATTTGTAAGAACCGCCGTGTAGGGAACCCATGCACGTTAATACTTTATCCAACTGCATTATGATTTACTGCAATTTTTTTCATACAATATTTTTTTTGGATCACTACATTTAAAATTAAGGGATATACATAAACAAAATACTCCACTTTGGAAAATTTAATCCATTAGAGCCAATAAATTAATTAAAGATATTCCACTGTAAAATTAATTATATACACCGTTCACCTAAAGTAAGTAGTCAAATCATTTTCTACGGTCTTCATTAACATACAAAAGCGTAAGACACTTAAATTTTGACATAATCTATTTTTTCGGGACAAAAATAATAATCTTTGCAATCCGCTGAAAACGCCGTCAGCTGAAAACGCAATATCTGCTACAAAAATATTCGCCTTCGCCGCTAAAATACTCATCATAGAACCTGTGGTGCCATATATCTTGGAAGAGTGGATTTCAAAGAATATTCCTGTTAAGTATTGGTAGAATATTCCTTCTAAGTTGGTGTAGTGTGGTAGTTAGGAGAAGGGGGTGCCAGCTCAGATGTCGTCCACGTCACTTGACCACGGTTCAAAATTACGTGATCCATTGCCAAAAGCCCTCGTGTAGCTGAACAGTGCGACGTTAATATTCACTCACTCACTCACCCCAAAAAAATACAGTTAGTTATAATTATTTTTATACTTAAACATGCAATATCTGCCTATTCAATTAAAATTATAGCGTTATAATTAACTACTAACCACAAACAAATTTTGAAAATTTGTCCAAATGATGCAGTGTGAAAGAGAAAGTTTATTTACTTTAAGTACCAGAAGTGATAAAAGCATTAATTTTGAAGAAAGATCAATTTCTTTCTACCAAATGTGCATAATAAAATCATAAAAAAAGACATTTAAATAAAGAGAGATTTATAACAACCTCTTCCTTCAAAACTTAGTATTATTCTGAAATAAAAAAAATAGGCATTATGCTGATGACAGGAATTAATTAGAACCGAGCACCTTGCGTAGCCAAAATAAGAAGGGTCTTTCCCAAACAAAAGATAGGTATATGCTGTGGTGGGCTTTTTTGCAGCGCACGCTAGAATTGCTTGCAGATCGCAGAATTTTTTCCTACTTATTTTGGACACTTCATACAATATCTTTATAAATTATAGCCTATGCTATAAATTATAGCCTATGTGTTATTCTGATGTATAAGCTATATTACTGTAAAATTTTATTAAAATTCATTCAGTTGTTTTTGCGTGAAAGACCCCCAAACATCCTCACAAACTTTCGCATTTATAATATATATTAGGTAATGACTTCTGCACAATATGAGGAGCAATAGTATTTACACTTTGAAAGCTGTTCTCAAAATTTCCGTTTAATTATTGAATCCGCATGAATAACCAACTAACTAATTACCATAAAAGAGAGTCAAGGAAATGGGTCAGAATCACACAAAAATATAAATTTTTATTTGAATAGTCGATTGATCTCGTAATTCTGAACTGCGGTACCAGTTAATGAAATAAAAATAATTTGAAAGGGCGAGGGGTCTTTTTTAATCGATATATTTAATCAACCCTTACTATTTCTTCTGGTTAACTCTTAATTATTAAGCGGTGTGAAATGTTAAATATTTTTTCATGGTACTTAGAGAACAAGAAAATATTCACAGTTATAATTAATTATATTTCATTGCAACAATTTAATTTATTTTAGTATCATATATATAAATATCAAAATATATCATACCATGTAAAAATAATGTAAACATTTACTCCCAAGTTTTTTAATACTTTGATTATTTTAAAACAGTATCAATTTTTTGAAGATAAGGTTTAAAGGTGGGTTCTATTTGTTGAGACTCTTTTCCCTTTTAATTTTGTTCGAAATGATTCTCCAGGACTTTCACTTTGGAAAAGAGTCTGCATTGAGGTCAACAACCGTAGCATTATTTTTATGACATGGTCCTATAGATTCCTCTTATGTCAAGGAGAGAACTTCCTGTGGGTTGATAGGGTCTCCCACCTCCCATGTAGTGGTTTAAATACTTGAAAAATGCCCTTAGTTATTCTAAGAATTTCTTTTTTTTAATGCTTCACTACTAGGGTCCTCTTGTCTTAAGCTGAGGACCCTCAGCTTAAACTTCCTTTTTTTTAGTGAATCATTTCATTATAAAAGATCTACAGTTTGTATTAAGTATTTTTATCGAGTACGTAATACGAAACGTTACGAAAAGAGTACAGAGATAAATTATATAAAATGCCAGCCACATTACCTGCCTTGAACTGATCAACTGAATTTTTTCCCCCTTGATGTATAAAAGTCCTTTGTATATCATAAATGAAATCTGTATTTATCTCTATATCTATTACAATCGAAACAAAATGCTTTAATTGTCACATCAATTATAAAAGGTTTCTGAAGTTAGTATTCCTCTTTTCGTATAACAATGTGTTATTTAAAAATAGCTACAACATTTTAAATGTTACTATCAACAAAAATAAATAAATAAATAAATTCAAACACACTCATTCAAATCCTTAATATTCCTATCCTCATGAGGAAATAAAATAATTTTTTAAGGTTAAAGAAAGTCAACTCTTGTAAACGCTAATCTAAAATAAAATTCAAGTAATGATTAACACGACTAATTTGCAAAATTTAACCGATTAATAAATACATAAAAACCACTTATATGATCCATTACATATTTTCAAAAAAATAATACTATTTTAAAATCAAAGTACTAAAAAAATTAGGAACATAAAATGTTTGCATTTTTTTTATTTAGTTCGATTCAGTTTAATATTAATATATGCTCTGATGTTAAAAACGTCTGAAATAATAATGAAATAAATAACGTTTAAAGTTTTTTAGTAATTGAACTTAATAAGAGCATTGCGTACAAAAGATGAAAAATGTACATGTTTGATTAATAATTCAGTGACTGTTGGAAGAAAATTGTCCCATATTCAATGCATCGCTAAAAATTATTCAACATTTCTTAAGCCTAATAATGAAAATTTAATTAATAGCAATAAAACAATTTTCTTCATTGACGAAACCACAACAATGAAAATTACAATCATTTTACAAATTAATGTCATACTGAAATTTAGTAACATGAGTTCTTTTGGTAACTGATTTCATAATCTATATGTAGTCAAACGAAGACACCTCAGGTGGAACACGTCTAATTTATATTACTATATTAACTACCACACAATATCACTCGCGAAATTTGAGTTCCCGTTTGGTATAAGAAGTCGTTCTAGCAAAATTTCATAAAACGGATTCTTAGCAAAATTAAGATTCTAACCCATGGCTAATTTACTACACTGGGCCCATTAAAAAAGCATTAAGCTACATCTATATAAATATCTTATACGAAGTAAAAATTGACGTGAGAACTAAATACAATGTAGAATTTTCCACCAAAATTCCACTCAGTATTTAGTTGTATTCATAGTTTTTGTATTACCACAAACAGGTCTGTATGGTAAAAATCTTTTGTGAATTGTATATTTTTGTAACGTATAAAAGAAAATTTGAAATGAAAAGGACAGACTTTAAAGCATTTTTTTAAAAAGCGGAACTTGATAAAATGGGCAGCTTTCTTTGACATGAATAAATTAACTGATTTGAACATACCAAATTGTATTAAAATTTTTAAAAGTCGTATGAATTTCTTAAAACTTACCAATAATTTGATTTTATGTAATTATTCCACTAAACAAATGGTTAGGAATTCGCATTTTTAAAAATATAACAGTTACAAACCAAATAATAAATGGAATGATTTTCAGTATATAACTATAATTTAATCAAACCAATACTTAAATTAAACTTGAAAAAATTTATTAGAATTAAATGCGAAAATGATGTAGGCAAAATACAAATTTTGCCTCCAAGATGTATTGTAAGATCGTCTTGTAGTTGAATTAATCAGCTCTAATTAACCGAATTTACCCTTTTTATTATTTCCTTCAAAACACATCACTATATTAATATTTTCATTTACAATTAAAAGTCACATCGGGAACTACAGGCAGCTTCCTCCATTTTTCCGATGTGACTTTTAGTTGTAAATGAAAATATTAATATACTGATGTGCTTTGAAGGAAA
The DNA here is from genome assembly GCA_019973935.1 of Trichonephila clavipes. Lineage (NCBI taxonomy): Eukaryota > Metazoa > Arthropoda > Arachnida > Araneae > Nephilidae > Trichonephila > Trichonephila clavipes. The sequence continues at coordinate 451,481 of BMAU01018390.1, forward strand.
TAATAAAAAGGGTAAATCCGGTTAATTAGAGCTGATTAATTCAACTACAAGACGATCTTACAGTATACACAATACATGTAGAAAGAGAGAGAGATCTTATCTCGTAACTTGTCGTATTAAATAAGTACTAATAATACATAATTTAATCTAGTATTTCTTTTAACTAAATAGTCTAGTACAAGGAAAATTTTAGGCATTTCCATTCATTAATGTTATAATTACTTAATGATTTATATAGAAATGACACTTTAAATTAAGGAATCTATAGTTTCACTGAAAACGGGATGACTATTGAAGGACTGAAGAGAAACAATAATATAGTGAAATAAATGTTTCTTTAGTCAGTAAAAAAAACAAAACAATATGCAATGATAAAAGAATATGAACTTTTTTTTCAGCAGAATATCTGTTTGAAAGAAGTATTTATTAATTAATGTGATTGATGCTGGTAGAGACGTTCTCTTTCTCATTTGTTCTTTTTCAACTAGTTATTATTTTCACTCGTTGTCTCGAAATGTTTTTAAATACCTCAAACCTTTTAATCCTAATTCATTTTAAACTCGACTTCAGGAGTGAAAAAAATACAGGTAACGGGGTTATAGAGAGAGCTAGAAGAAGATAAGAGAGAGTAATCTTAAAATGTTTCTGTACCTTTTGAAATTATTCAAATAATTAAGAAATACTTCATTGTAGGATTGATGTATTAAATAAATTTAATGAATTTTTTGAATTATAATTCCACGTTGTGCTGCAAAAGAGGGGGTGAAATAATTTAGAGCTGTCATCAATATAGTCCCCTGGGAATGTTATGATTATCAATTAAGTGAATAAGAAAAAATTAAAGTGGATTTATCATTTTCGAGATACATTAAATGCATTTTTTAAAAATATTCATGTTCCTTATGATCTGGAAATTTTGTTCATTAAATATTTTTCTATATGATTGATTGCATAATATAAAACACCTGAATTTGTTTGCAATACACTGCGAAAAACCGGTATTCAGAACGGAGTACAAAATACTCACTTTTGAATATGTCACATACTCAAAATAGCTCCGATGCAAACATACTCAAATTTGAGAAAAGCAAATTCTCGTCTTTGGCAACGACTACGTACTCAAAATTGTAAACATCGCATACTCATTTTTGAACCTGTTACTGGATCAAATTTGAGAATATAACAGCTAGATGAGTGTGTAATGCACTTATTTATGAGTATTTATGGGTCAAATATGAGTTTGTATGTTATTTATTTTCGATACTGTTGTATCCAATACGAATTTTTAACATAAAATATACATCAAATCAAATTTAAAGGGATCTAAATATGCGATACTTAAGTTGGTAAATTTCATTTTTTCCATCTTATATATTATTTAATTTACATTTTATGAAGTTTTTACCACTTAACTTCGAAAATCTAAATTCCTTTTGCATTTATTGTGTTACAAAAGGTACTTTAGTATCATCGCAAAATTCCAACGTTCAAGATAATTCGCCATGTCTCGAATGCTTTGAATTAGCAACCATGTACTTAATTTTATATGCTGTCGCCAATACAACAAAAATTTTACTTTAAGAAAAAAAATACAACTATTATTTGATCAAAAACTTTGTCTTCGAACTTATATACATCAGATTTAAATCTTTGAAAATAACAAAAATAGATTCGAGGAAATAGTTAAACAAATTTGTAAGCATTTGAACTAGTTCCAGAAGCAATTTGGTTTATTACAAGTTATATTTATGTGTTTCTAAAATAATTATATTGTTTCTTTAAAATCCTATACAAGCAGAAAATTAACTTTTATTTAAATTCAGTCTTTCAATAATAAGTTATTAGAAATATCTTGGAAAACATTAGGATGAATAACAGATTTTATATAGTAAAAATTTCAAAACAAAGTAAGAAAGAAATAGTTCTTTACATATTATGTAATGAAGAAAAGCCTTTTGACTAAAATAACACTCATTAGGCCCAGGTGTGTAAATACTTTTTATGAATTATTTTGTTTAAATAGAAACACATTCATCTAGATGGAAATATAGAAAAATCCATTGCAATATATATTACAAATTAAGCTAGTTTTTTATTCATATCAACTGATTTTATACTCTCCTATCACCAAAGAAAACAAATATTATAGTTTTTAAGTTAATGTTTTTATAATCAAAAATTAAAATACTTAAAAATTTCAGTCCTTAGAAGAATGTAAAAACAACTAAAACAGTAGAACCATAATCCAATATACAGCATTTTATTTTCAATGCCTCTTTTTTTTCTCAATGATTCACTGTAAACAAGAAAAATAAAACAAACCAAAATCATATTTTTGAAATATTTATTCTGGAAATTGGACATATACATATCATACATTCAAAAAATAAACAAGAATATAAGTGAGATTTTTGAAACAACATACCTTCATCTATAAGTTATTTTTTATAAACACTATACAATCGATACTATAGTCAACTTCATTGTTTTAATGTAATATATATCGAATTATTTGCTTACTAATAGAAATGAAATTAACGCAAATCAAGAATAAAGCATTCATCATCTGGAAACACGATAACAGGTTTAAAAAGTATGATTTTCTAAATATTACACATGAAGGCATGTATTTTTTTGAAGTTCACATGTATAAAAACTACTGTTCAAAAATACCACACATTGGAACAATATATATATCAGTACACTACACACCGAATATCTTTTAGGCATGGTTTTGAAATTGCTGCAAATAAGATTTTGGTATCCAATAGTTTTCAATCTAAGATGATGGTCTCGCAATAAGAACTCAACATGAAAATAGTTTAAAAGAATGGCTTATTCCTGACAAAAGAGGAATTACATTATGAAGCAAAAATGTAAGTACTTTTTTGTAGAAAACCAATTAGAAAAATATGGGTGCCAGGATTTAAAAAAAAAAACAGAACACAAGAGGTATTTAGAAATGCCAGGAAAAACTATGGAAATTGGAATGTGGGGAAAATGGAAAAATAATAACTGCATTTAAAAGCGTGGGGTGCTTGATATCAATTGTTATAATTTCTTAATAGTTCTATTCTGTAATACAAAGTTAGTGTAAAAATGTAGTACAAGGGTCCCCCACCCTTTTACCACAATGACATTAATTTTCTCGTTAATCATTTTGTTCTAAGAAAGTAAGTGCTGTTTTTTTTTTTTTTTCATCTTAAATACGTTTGATTAATTTTTGTATTGTTTACATATATTTTCATTACGATCCACCTTGTCCCGCTATATTCACTTGCCGCCATCTCATTCTGGCTTGGCGCTTTTTTGGTTTGTTGCCAAGGGTGTGGGCTCTCCTAGGACTGAACCCTTTTCCGAGTGGAGGCTACAGCATGACAGCGGATTTTAACAAAAAGCCTTGAAGGCCTCATCGTTAAGAGAATAATCGTGGGAGCGCGGCCATAAATATTCTGCGAGGTAATGGTCGAACATACTCATTCAAAATCTCCGTTCAAATCCATCCAAAACAGCACTCTTTCGTTCGTATAATCCCATTTGCTCATTACATTTAGAACATTCATAATTCAAAGCAATCAATCCTTCCTTCATACACCATTCAATCAATTTTTTCTTACATTTCGCATTCAACAAAGTACAAAATTCAAAGGTATATCCACTCACACACGTGGCATACTTCCAGCCCGGGACCCAACAACAAAATGACGCAATTCGATATGCCCGCTGACAAAATACAAAAATTCCAGAAATAGTTAGGTTTACCATACATAACGTATCAAAGTAGAGTTACCAAGATGGTGCAATTATCACCAACCAAAATAATTTGCTCCAAGGGTGTGGGCTCTCCTAGGACTGAACCCATTCTTATATTAAGATTTACTTTTTAGTACGATTAACTATAAAGCATTTTTTTTAAAAAAAACTATGGTGTTTCATGTACGTCAGACTGAACAGATTTCAGTACTTACGTATTATCAAAACAATCGCCAACTCTATTAATAATTCACTGAATTGACAACTCCAATTGGTACTTACGTCTTATTGGCGACATTATATGAAATGAAGCACATAGTTGCCAATTTTCAGTGTCATCGGGGTTGCCAACTTGGTGAGTTATTAATAGAGTTGGCAACTGATGCGATATTTCATAAGTACCCTCCAATTTCCTGTGTTGTACATGCTGAATTGGCAACCAGGTGCCTCGTTTCATATAACGTTGCCAATAGGTTGCAATAATATATAAGTAGGGGAAACCTGTGTACCTAAGGCCATATTTTTTCAATGCACAAAAACAGAGCCCCTGGTCTGTTTAAAAATGTGAAACTAATATGCACTCATCATAATACTAACTATCATCCAATTGTAAATATAAGTACTTAAAATATTAAATTCTGTGAAATAAAAGGTTTTAAAAAATTCACAAATGGCCCTAGGTACAATATCATTGTACGCAGGGCCTTTCCCTGAAAGTTAGGTTTCACTCTGTAATCAATAGAAAACAAACATACACACATGAATTTAATAAAAGAAACAATATCAGCTTGTTAGACATTTAAAAAGTAAAACCATTCGAAATATTTTTCGGATCCAAATTTTTATGATCTCCTTGTGTTGTTTTTCCAATCCCGTTCCATGATCTCAATGAAAGTAAACACACCGATTCGAACCCGATCTTTTTGCAAGTTTCGTGATTTGTGGTTGGCAGCAACTGCAATGCAAATCGAGCGACTATTTAAACTCGGCTCATGTTAGTTTTTCAGAGGAGGGAAAAAGAAAAAGAAATATAAGAAGTGTGTGAGTGTTTTAACTCTTAGAGGGAGAGAGCGGCTGGTTGGCAATGCAACTGTATGTTGCATCACCATTTTTAGATTATAAATTTATTTTACAATATTAGACTGTAAGAAGACGGTTCGAATCGGATGTCTGGTAATGTTGATTTTTGAACTTATTGTTTTTTTATCGCTCCAGTAACGAGCACATTGACTTTATCATTGATTATTAAAAGCCAATTTTAAGAAACTGCTTTCGTCTTCATGCCTCCTCGATACAAAAATTTCACTGCTTGCTTTGCCAAAATTTGGCTTAGTTTACCAGTAAGTGTTCATTGTACGGGGGGCCTTTCCCTGAAAGTTAGGTTTCACTCTGTAATCAATAGAAAACAAACATACACACATGAATTTAATAAAAGAAACAATATCAGCTAATACATTGATTTATCATGTAACCATTTAAATTGCAATGTGCCAAATTATTAATGAATTGCACGTATTTTGATCCAACATTTAATTTTAAAAACTGGTTCCAAAAGTGAGCTGCATACATTGTCATTCTGAAGCATCAACAGATTATGGTTTAGACAGTTTGAACAGAATATTTCTGTTGCTAGTTTTATAAGTTTCTTCTTTATCATAAAGAAACTTATTTGAACATGCAATATTCTTCAGAAATTTAACACTCTTGTGTTCTTTTTTAACATCTATTACTTCTGCCTTATAAAAATGTTTAGTTTTTTTGCCTTGTATTTTTGTTAAACAAAAGTCCCCCTTTTCAATATCTGATAATTCTTATATTATCTGCATTAGGTTTTGACCATTTTGTTCAGTCAGGATTTCTAGGTATCTAAAAAAGTTAGGAATTTATAATTGTTCATTAAGAGAAAAATTTAATTGAAATATCGTAAAAATCTGATTTAGAATTATATTATTTTTATAACTATAAAAAATTGGGGTTTTTTTGTTAATTAAATGCATTCTTATGTTTGTATAAACAAAATAATCCTGAAAAATAAAAATAATGGTAGCTAAGATATTTTCTTATAAATCAAGCATGTTGAAAGTTTCAGAACAAAATATACACTCCTCTCATTTTAATAACATCCAATAATAATAAAAAACTTGACTAAATCAAAATGGTTCAGATAATTAAGACCATTTTCCTCTTTTTATCATGAAAACTTTTTCAATAAAATAATAACATAAAGAATATTAATTGCAATTGTACCTAGGTACAAGGCAACTATGTGGCCCCAGGTACAAGACTAGGTAATTTTATACAAAATGTCTTCTGCAGAAAATCCACATGGAGAGAGGATTTATTTAAAATTTTATTTAGTACTTAATGTTACAAACAAAATTATGTACAAGAAAAAAAAATTCAACGAAAATTTTTGACTTACTTTGTACAACAATAAAAAGAGATGAGCTACATAACTTTACTTCGGACTATGTAAACATGTTTTACATTTATAACTAACCACAGCTTTCTTTTGAAAAATTTCAAAATGAATGCCAAAGTAGGAATTGGTGTTCCAACTCACCCAACTGAGTAATAAAACTTAGAACTAAGTATTATTCAAATAAAATGGGGTGGCCCTAGGTACACAGGTCTTCCTTACTCAGATTTCTTATGTTTTTTACTTGTATGTAACATGCTTTCATACAAGAGTTTTTGTACCAAAGCTGTATTAATTTTTGGTACTTACATATTATCGCAACTTTACTGTCCAAATTATATGAAATTAAATACGTGGTTGTGTCAATTAAGCATGTACAACACGTGGAAGATCAGGGTCGCTAACTTGATGAAGTATTCTGAACGATGGCATTGTTGCGATAATATGCAAGTACCTAAATTTTCTCTACCTTCCTTTAGGACCAGTTTATTTTCTCTGTTAAGTCTAAGTCCATTTCAAAATTCATGTAAAATCCTTGCTCTAATAAAATATCCAAAAAAAATTTATGGTTTATAATCATTCCAAATTCTATAAGTTCTAGATCACACAGGCATGATCACGGGACTTAGAAAAGGGAAGATTTTCAGATGAAGAAATTCTCTTCACGGTTATGAGGAAGAATGAAATGTATAACAGCGAGTATGATTCCTCTACTGAAATCGATTCTAATTTAGAAGAGGGAGACACTGTTGAAAATAAATGCTTTATATAGAGAGAAACAAAAACATTTGGGAAGAACGTAATTTTAAAGGAGACAACTGGTACACATCTTATCCACTTTCAGATGAACTTTTGAAGAAAAAAAAATATTGATGGAACAGTAAGAGAAAATAAAAAAGAAATTCCAAATTTTTTTTAAATTTAAAAAACAAAGAAATTCCAAATTTTTTTTAAATTTAAAAAACAAAGTTTACTCCTATATGTTTAGTTTTAATAAGATAAAGATTTTTTAAAAAAATTAAGATCCCGTAAAAACATCGCACTCACTCACGACTAGATTAAAGGAATGTATAAGCAATGTGCTGAATGCCCTTATAAAAAGAATAGAAAAACTAAATTTAAGAGTGAAAAATGTAATAAACATAATGTATTTCCTACTTTTCTTTCTTTTTTATACAAATTTTATGGTATAATCAGAACGTTAACATCCTTGTTGGGGGTGTGAGATACCCTGCGCAAGAACTTTAGGCCATTTTTTTCGCATGAGTGATGCAGGGTTATAAGATAAATTAGTACTTACATACATGGCAATACCAATTTCACATGTGTCATATGTGCTGAATTGCCAATCATATGCTTCATTTCATATAATGTCGCCAAAAGGTTATGATAATATGTAAGTACTGATAAATCCAATTTAAACAATGTCGATCAATTATTAATAAAACAAAATAGTCGTTAAATATTAGTAATCAAGAACATTTAATATTTATATGTAATGTCTAAAAATAAAAAGCATTCTTGAAATATAGATTACATTCAATTTTACTAACTAATTTTGCTCATTCTGTAATTTCTGTTCAGTAAATTTTGATTCTTTCAATATTCGAAAATGAGAGTGAAAAGAATCATAAAGTATATTGAAATTGTTGAAGCTCTTTAAATAATTTTTTATGAGAATTTTTAACACATTTTCCATAAATTTACTAATAAGCTAAAAAGGTTCTTTAAAACTTACAAGAAATTAGACTCCTAAAAATTATAGTTTAAAAAAAATAAAAAACACTTTTATAGTTAATCGAACTAAAAAGGAAAAATAATTCTTAATATAAGAATAAAATGATTAGCGAGACAATGTCATTGTGATAAAAATGTGGGGTGCTCAATATCAATTGTTATAATTTCTTACTAGGTCTATTCTGAAATGCCGAATTAGTGTAAAAATGTAGAACAAAAGCACCCCACACTTTTACCACAATGACATTAATATATATTTTCTCGTTAATCATTTTATTCTTACATTATGAATTACTTTTTACTTTTTAGTTTAACTATAAAAGCGTGTTTTTTGGTTTTTTTAAACTATAATTTATTTTTCATTTTTTAGTTCGATCTACAATAAAAGCATGCTTTTTTAATTTTTTAAACTATCATTTGTTTATTTCCATTTTCAAAGAAAGTGGGCAATTGTTTATATTATAATAAGAAATTACTGACATGGGTGTTTTCGCTTTAAAGTTGTAGCTTAATCTTTCAGTCACCAAATCTGGAAATGGGAAATTGATAATCGTCATGATCCTTATCAGGACAATGGAACAAAATTATTGTATTGTCATCAGTCCTTGAAAAGCGTGCAAAATTTCGAATTAATCTGACCTTTTAGAGTGGGTAAAAATATAGTTCAAAGATTCCGTTATATACAGGTGAAGCTTATAAAAGAGTCTAAAAAGATTACTAATTAAAAACGAAAATTTATTTTGTAAACTTGCCTTTTTCAAACCATGCAAGGCATTTTCGAGTTCAATATGAAAGTAAAGCTAAAATTATTAAGATGATCAACCATTCTCCTTTTATAGATCCTGTCCTTCCTCGAAAGGTGTCCTCCTTTTTTCAATATTTTAAAACAGATCTGTTAATCTCTGTATTCAGAGATGAACCAAACATGTTTCCAATATGTCGAGGAATAGTCTGAAACAAATATCACAGGAAATAACAGTTTTCAATGGTGTTTTTTGACTTTATCGCAAGTAAATTGGGATTTTTTTTATCAAAAGAAATGCCTGATATTAAAATCATTGACAATGGTCAGTTTGCAGACTGAATGTATATTTAAATTATAATAAAACTGAAACAATTGGAAAATCAACATGCTGAATTGATAAGATGGGTTGAAATACTTAACCATTTCAAAAATAAGCACATCCCATAAGAAAATTTAGTTATTCTTTTTTTTAATTTACATTGTGCTGCCCTGGAACTAATGCACCAGTTGAGTCTTTTCAGTTCGTAATTTATGGACAAGTCAGAAATCAAGATTGAATGTTGATATTTTTTAGCTGCAGTACTTATAGTAATGATGAAAGGTAATTTTTGCTCCGAAATTTCCGATAAATTATAAAATATATTGAGAAACGAAAAAATGCATTTTTGTTTGAATTAATAAAATGTTTCATACATTTACGTTGTAACTTTTTCTTAAATTTTTCGTTCTCCTTTTCATTTTAAAAATCTGGTCACCTTAAAATTATTCCAAAGTAACAAAATTATTTGCCTGAATAATTTAAACAAAATGACTTATTATGAATCAAGTAAATTATATTACATTTATAACACTAATCCGCCAAAATAAGGTGAATATTTTTATCCTATTAAATTTTTCGTTCAAAGGCAGTTACTTAAGAAATACAAATGAGTACATGTAACTCAAAAATCAAAACAATCTTGTACTCATGTGTTCTTCCGCGGGTAGCGTGGTAGATACAAAAAATAGTTCGGAAGATTTATGAAAATTAAATTTGTTGTTAAGCCCCAATTATCAAAATATGTAGCCGATATATTAAAAGAGTTTCTGCAATCCTGAATATCTTTTTTAATTTTTCCGAAAGCATTAATTAGCATTTTTGGGGATTTTGAGTATATGTAAGGAATCAAATTCAATCAAGGCATGCGGTCAAATCTGATGCAATCATAGTCATTTCAAATTGAGTGTATCTACGTACTCATTTTTGAGTAAATCTTTTTTCTCCGTGTAGTCTGCATAATAATGGTTTGTACTGATGTCTCAAATCAAAGGCGCAACAGCCCATGAGGGCCAAGGCCTACTGTGCCAGTCTCAGTCTTCCTTACTTTGGGCACTGAGGTGCACGAGTAGATGTTCCGGTCAGGTAGTTAGTCTGACGTGAACATAAAATGTACAACATAAAATGAAAAACTAACTATATACATTTAATGTTAATTTGTTAACACCACATTTTGTTTCTATCCTCGCCAACGTAATCACTATCCCGCTCATTCTGCCATGTTCTCTCGCTCCGCCGTGTTGTTCGGGGCTAGAAGCCCAGTGGTTAAGGTATCCAACCATGGCAGGCATGTCATGAGTTAAATCCCAGTACCACCAAAGAACCCGCCGTGTAGAGGCATTCTGCGATGCACGTTAAATCTGTCGAGAGCTGAAACGTCCTCCCGTTGGTGTGGTTTAATTTTTGTGGTAGTTAGGAGAGGGGTGCCAGCTCAGGTGTCGTCCACGTCACTTTTTTATATTTGACCATGGTTATATAAAATAAAAAAACGTGGTCCGTCGCATTTTAAAAGCCCTCGTGTAGCTGGACAGTGCGACGTTAATATTAACTCAACTCAACCCGCCGTGTTGTTCACTTCCTTCCTCCTCCTCTCAGTTTTTCCTCTACTCTCTCCTTCGATGGCCGCGCCACTGCAGCTTTTCCTCGGAAAAAACGTTTGCATATTATATAAAAGATTTTTAAACTTCCGGGCGTATCTTACAGATGATATTACCATAAGAACTAAGCGAGACTGGTTCAAAATCACTCCCAAACATGAATTTTTATTTGGATAGGTGACGGATCTCGTAATTCTGAACTGCAGTTTAGTAACAAGGATGATAACAGAGCTCGTATATATATATACGAGTATACTTCGCATATTTAATATGAAGTATCTTCGATGAAATAAAAACTCAAAACCGTGGCGCGATTGGAAACCCACTGTTTGTGATCAGATCACTAGATTTCAATAACCCACACAAGCATCAATTCTAGTGCACACATAAAAATTAAACTAAAAAGCATTACATATGTTTAATTTTTAGTGAAAAAACAAACATAAAATCAATTTTTTTTTGTAATAAGTCCTGCGATTAAATTTTAACATAATTTAGTATTTTCAAATCAGGCCATTAATTCGAACGAAATCTATTCCTTTTCATAATACTTAATTTTCCAATGCCTTAAATTAGTCATTTTCATTTTTCAACTTTCTTTTATATTTAGAAAGCCGCATTACAGGTTTCTGGAATATAATCGTAGATATAAAAATCTGCATTATGAGGAATAATTCTACTTAATTAGCGCATTAATTTCTATTTTCTATTAAAAATATTTTCATAGCTTTTATTTTTTCAGAAAAGTATTCTGATTATTAGGTGAGTAGAGGCTCAAATCTTGATTTCATCATGTGAATTTCAGCAAGTACTAATTATTACACGAAACAAAAACAAAGAAAGAGGAATTTCAAATTTCATAAACTTTCTCTGATTAGTGTGAAAATTATACTATTTCATTTTAATTGTAATAAATATCAGCAAATTTTCAATTTTCACAAATTAAGAGAAATTTATGATTGTTTCAAAGTTAAGTATATAATACTAATTCTCTTTTATCAGTTTTTTTCATTTTTGTACCCTACTCATAAAACTTAACGCTATTTTAGTCCCTTGATATTAAATGACAGAATCAAATGTGATATGGTATTTGATAATGTGCAGTGGCGTAACGAAGAACACATCCCCCCCGCTAAGTCAGGTTTTGGGCCTCCAAATTGGATTTTACAAAGGATAGGTACTTGGCGGCAATCGGGGGCCCCTTAGAACCCTATCCACTGCAAACATAGATCAGAAAAATGACCAATAAATTTTCGCTTTTCTCCACACTAGAATCATGTCAGAATGTTGGGGGTCGGAAATATAAACAAACTTTGTTTACAACATGCAGTACAAGATTCTCGGGTTCGAAAATCTTTCAATGCAGCTTTTCTGCTCATAAAAAACGTTTGCATATTATAAAGTTCCACAGTAAATAGTTCATCAAATTTGTGAAATATCTAATTTAAATTCTCAAAAATATATATTATTTTATTTCTCACCTCTTATACGGATCTAAATAAAATATAAAATGTGGATAGATACCAATTTCAATGTATATTTTGAGTATTCTATATATATTCTTAGTAAGTATTCTATGTTGTACAATTATTCTATTATTATTTAATTACACTTATACTTTGTATTTATTTCTTATTGAAATAGTTATTACATAAATGTCAATTTTTCATAAAAAATTTATTGTAATATGGCTCATTATTTCTGTCCTGAAAAGTAAGTTAAATGTCCTAAGTGCGTAGTGTCTATAATGTCTAGCCACCACCCAGAAAAAAAACCCTCGATCAGATTTTTTTTTTTTTTTGTGACTAAATAATGTTTATAGGGGATGAGAACATTACATTTATCAAGTACTTTATAACAGAAAAGTGTATTTTAGCTTTGTGCCCGTTAAAGGTTTAAATGTTTAATTCCTCTCTATTAGCTTTCCATTTTATTTTGCTTGGACAAAAATCAAATCTTTATCAGAGATAACATTGTTGGGTTTATAATTTTGTATAAGGATATGATATCCTCATGAGAAATCCAGAAAAAAAAAAGAATTCATGGAAAAGCCAAAACAGTAAGGAGTGGAAACGAAGTACCAATTATAGGAAATACATCGAAAATAAAAAGTTGTAAAACATATTGCAGCCAGTGATACTAGTGGCACTTTTAAAATACTTAAATTGCAAAGAAATTTATTTGATTTCCTTTGCGTGAAAATTTAATATTTTTTCTAATGAAAGAAGTTTAGTAATCATAATTCTTTCTGAATTTATATGGAGTTGAAAAAAGAAAACAATACTTTTAAAACCATTTTATATTTCACTGTAAGCTTAATAATTAAATGTAATGAGACCTCTTGTATTTGAAGTCAATGGAGAATCCCAGTATGTTGGATTTATATGCACAAAAAATTGTTATAAATATATTGTAAGTCCATTTAACAGAAAGGATGGATTTGTTTTTGATTTCTATAGAAAAAACAAACTATTGAATGAATTTTATTTTGCAACTAGCTGGTATACCCGTTCTTCACACGGGTGAATTGAAAATTTAAGCAATACAGACTGAAGGATAAAGAAGTTTTTAATGAGTTAATTTTACGTGAATTGTAAATTAAACTAAAAGAAAAAAGCTTTTTGCATACCTCAGCTGAACAAAAAAAAGCATGTTTGCTAAATTTTAAGTCTATAGATATAATAGCTGATAAAAAAGTTTTTTTTTACTTATAACGCCCCGTAACTCTCTTAAGGTTACACGGTACCCTTTATCACACACAAAAATTTTTTTTGGAGACAGTTACAGAAAAAATAATTGATGTTTTATATTTAGATTATATTATTAAGCTGATTCTGTAAGCAAAAAGTCAGTTTGACCAGCCATTATTTAACAATTTTAAAAAATTAGGAATTTTTGAAGTTTTTTCAAACTTTTATAAAATACTCAATTTTTAAAAAAATTTTAGTAAGTTTAAGTTATTTATGATTCTTAGATTATTACAAACAATATTTAGTATGGATTTGAAAATCTATTCCCTTGTTGATTTTTAATAATTATTTTTCTAGAAAAACTCGGAAAAAACACGAAAATTTTTAAAATATCAACTTTAGCATTTTTTAGAAAAATAACTAGAGTTCTCAGCCCTAAATCCATACTAAATTTTCTAGAACATACATTTGGGAGTATATACAAAAAAAATTCAAGGCTCTATCTTGAACAAAAAGGGTTTAGAAAACACTTATACCTTCAAAATTAAAAGGCTGAGAAAAACGCATTTAAAGTTTGTAAAGTCATAAAACAAAATCTTATAATGCCCGTAAAACTCTAATTTTTAAATATGTTATTTTCCAAAGTATGTTCTACATTAAAACACTATTTTTATTAAATATGACTGAAAATTATATTTTTAATTCAAAATATATTTTTGCATAATATTCATAGCATTTGTTAATACGTCAGTTTATTCAGCTTTATCTTAACCTAATATTTCACAAAAGTTTTGAAACACGAAGCATTTATGTACAAAATAATAATGATACTAACTTAAGCTAAAAAAAAGTCAGGTTTGCTGATAAAATTTAATTTTTTTTTTCAGTTTTAAATTGGGGCAGTTTAAGCTCTTGTCGTTCGACTTTAAAATACTAAAATATAGTACTACAATATGTTTAGTATAATGTAGTTTGGTATATACATCAAGGAAATATTCAGTTATATCTGCAGCATTTGAATTCAGAATACTTGTATTCGGAAATCTAATTGCAGAATCAGCTGAGGACTGATTTTTAGATACATCATTTTCAGTAGTATTCCATCTCTTCGAAATATTGTTTCTCACAGAAACTCAGAACGCATTTGCCATGGAATTTTCTCTACAGGAAAAGATTAATGATAAAGCTTTTAAGTTATATAAACTATTTTTAAAGCAAAAATTGGCCATGAAATTAATCTCTATTAATTAATTATGAGAACTCAACAAATTCAAAACATAATCAAGCAGAAAGGATTTTAGTAATGAAAATTGGAATTAATAACCATTTCAAACTAAAAGCTCAAAAATATTTTTAATTAATTCAACTTAAGTGTGAAAAAATGCTTTAAAAGGAAACCTGAACCAAAACCATAGCTCATAAAACTTCAAATATCTTAAAAACTAATTTGCTAACAGATCTGAAATTTCGTGGTAAGCATCTCAATGATATGGGCCACCAAAACATTAAAAAAAAATTTTTTTTTTTTCGGTAAAAATGAAATTTTTAGGGTACTGTGTAGTCTTAAGGATCGATTTTTGAAAACACCTTCCTTCTGCTCAGCAAAATTAACACATTGTTACAAATTTTGTGTAATAAACGCATTAAAATAATGTAAATAATTTGTATCTGGATGTGTAATACGTTAATATTACTTTCTGATGCATTTATTTTATGTTAAATAGTTGTTACCCGCGACTTCGTCCACGTGGAATTTAACAAAAAAGTGTTTATTCAATTCGCAGAGTTTACGAAAACTTAATACTTATATATTCCACGTAAAAGAAATACCTATTCTATAAGTATAATGCCATTCTTCTACTTTTTGAATCAATGTTTCTTTTTTGTTTTACTTTTGTTTTCTTCGTTTTTTGTTGAGCAAAGTGTGAGAGGGACGCATGATCTTTGATACTGTCGATGGGGTGAGGACTGTAAAATCATTCCAGTGTTTGGAAATGAAATAAACAATAGAGGTATGAAATTGGCTTACCTCTATTTAAAAGCGGAGCCTTGTGAGAAGTCAAATAACTTAAAACCCAAAAACTTCGTAATTTAAGTTTAAATGCTGTCTATGTTATGGAAAAATAGATGTTGCTCAGTGTTCTTCAGAGAGAATGAAATCATTTTTGGAATGATTATAAGCATTGAATGCAACAGTTCAAAACAGGTCTAAGTAGCAGTAGGGGGAAATGAATCTGCAAGCAGGGCGAGGGGAGAGGGTCGCGTGACCTTTGACACTGTCGATTGGGTGAGGACTGGGTACTGTGAAACGAACACAAACGAAGCCGCAAGCAAGGGGTAAAAAAGATGTATGACCTTTGACAGTGTCGATGGTGTGAAGACTGTTAAATTCATTAGTATCAGACATGAACGGGAAAAATCGCGAGTGTCAGTAACCTAATTAAACCAAAAAGTTTGATATAACTGCTAGAAACGTTGAGACAGAAGGCTCGCGAAATAAAACAATCACTATTGACTAAAAATAATCTTTAATGAGAGAGAATAAAAATAATCCCTATTGAAATAAATAATCCCTAAATGAAACAGATATTGTCCACCATTTCATTCGTTTTATTTTTATTTTCGTGGAACCCTAATTTTTTTCTATAATTAAAGTAGCCTAAGTTATTCCTTATAACATTAGCTATCTGCCAGTGAAAGTTTCGTCAAAATTGGTCCAGCCGTTTCAGATTAGCCGGAACAAGCAGACTGACAGAAAGACAGATAGACAGACAAAAATTTAAAAAATTGATTTTTTCTTATAAGTACAGTATATACTTTTAAATGCATTTAGTAAAAAGCTTTTAATTTCAAATTACAAACAGACACTTCATTTTTATTTTTATATGTATAGATTTCATTAAAATATTCTTTACTATCTAGTTTAAAATAAAAATCTTGCCCGAAATCATAAAATTAAGATGTCCATCTTAATTAACATATTTTGTTTTTGTTTTCATTGGTAAGTATTGAAATAATGGAATTCATAACATTTGCCTCCCATTTTCTTGTTAATTAGTGTTTAAAAAAAAGTGTGTGATAGTAAAAGTTTTCTTCCTTTTTTCCGACAATCTCTGATCGCGAATTCTCCTCATTGTAAAGCACGAATTATTCATTCATAAAAATTTTTTAAGAATGAAATAAATTTGACAGTTTTAATTAATATGAAAATTGCCTAAAATTATTGGAAATTTGAATTTTTTAGCAGCTTTCGTAACAAGCAACACATTTAAAAAAATGAATTATTCTCAAATTATACATAATTTATTAACAAAAAAATGGAACAAACTATTTTAAATATATTTGAATAATTAAAAAAATACAGTTGTATTAATTTTAATAATAAAATTTTAGAAATTATATAGCATACTAATGTGTATTTTTGGGGGTAGTTTTTGCAAAAAAAAAAAAAAAAAAAAAAAAAAAAAGCAATAGAAATTTTTAGAAATATTCCCAAAACTACAATTGGAAATATAGATGCATTTTAAATAATAGTTTTAAAACTGTGTTTGTATGCGAAAATAAATTTTGAAAGCGGAAGGCAAAGGATTATAACATTTGAATTTGACTCTTTTCTCCCTATAGTGAAAGTGGTGTGGTAGTTAAAAGAATGATATACTATCTTCGTTATCTCGTCTCTTTCCTCTAAAACAATTTACAGAGATAACATTTCGAATAATTAAATATTCATTAAAAATTCTATTCATTAAAAATTATAAATTCTATTGATGAAAAATGAACTATTTTTATATATTAGGATATAATTAAAAAAAGTACATTTGAACTAATTTTAATAATAAAATTTTAGAAATTATTTTGCACACTAATGTGTACTTTTTGCGGTAGTTTTTGAGAGAAAAAAAGAAAGTTGTAGAAATTTTTAGAAATATTCCCAAAATTCCAATTGGAAAGATAGCTGCATTTTTAAGAATAACATTAAAACTACATTTGTATTTGAAGAAATAAATTTCGAAAAATATAGAATGGAAAGGGTTATAATATTTGAATTTGACTCTTTTCTCCCTATAGTGAATGTGGTGTGGCAGTTAGAAGAATGATACACCATCTTCGTTATCGTCTCATCCCTTTAAAACAATTTACAGAGATAACATTTCCAATCATTAAATATTGACTTACATATTTTTAATTTGAAGCAAGTCTGAAAAATGTAAATAAAATTATTCAAGAAAGAAGTTAATTTTAAGATTGCAATAGAAAATTAGATGATCAAGTGTATCCTATTAAAATTTGACATTCTTTGATATTAAAGGGGGAAAAACTATTTAGGAAAAATTGAGTGTCAGTGATTAAAAATATTCTTTTTTTTTTATAAAACATGTCTTCAAAATTATCAAAACCTGCTTATAAAAATCGATAATCCATGCATAATTCAATTCAAGTGAATTATTGAAGGTGAAGGATAACCAACTAAGAAGATAAAAAAATTGTATTAATATCTCACAAAAAAGCCCCCAAATTATATAAAAAAAAATTGAAGATAAGTTTATAAATCTTCACTGAAATATATAAAATGTTCGGTAAATATGTAATGGTATTTTAAAAGCATATTTGTATAAACCAAATATTGATTTTTATCTTAAGAATTATTACATAAATTGATCGAAAATAGTTTTATTGTAAAAATATTACATAAAAATAATAAAATGAAAAAAATGTATAAAATATACAGAAAGGAAGATAATAAATAAAAATGTAATAATAATGTAATAAATAAAGAAGATAACAGAGAAAAACTTTTAAAAATTAAACTTTTTCATATTCAATACTATTTTCTCAAATTTTCATAATTTTTAATTTCATATTTAAGTAACAAGAACTCCTAATTTTAAAAAAAATATTAACTGTTCCAAAGAAAATTGGAAATTTTACTTATAAAAATAATTATAAATGTAAAGGAACAGTTTTATGAGCGTTTATATGTACTAACTAGCTGGTATACCCATTCTTTGCACGGGTGAATTTAAAAATTAAACAATATAGACTGAAGGATAAAGAAGTTTTCAATGAGTAAATTTATGTGAATTGTAAATTAAACACAAAAAAAAGCTAAATACCTGTTACCCTGTGGAATTTAACAAAAAAAAAGTGTTTATTCGCAGAGATTATGAAATCTTAATTATGTATTCTACGCAAAGAAATACCTATGCTATAAGTATGTCATTCTTCTACTTTGTGATTCTATGTTTCTCTTTTGTTTTATTTTTTTCCCTTTGTTTTTTGTTGAGCAAAGGGTGAAAGGGATGCATGACCTTTGACACTGTCGATAGGGTGAAGACTAAAATCATTAGGATCAAAATAGGTCTAAGTGTGAAACGCGAACACAAAAGAACCCGCAAGGAAGGGGTAAAAGGGACGCATGACCTTTGACAATGCAGTTAAGGACTGTAAAATCATTAGGATCAAAGGACATGAACCGAAAACGTCTCGAATGGCAGCAACCTAATCAAACAAAAAAGTTTGACATAACTGCTAGAAATCGTTGAGACAGAAGGCTCGTGAAATAAAATAATCCCTATTGAATAAAAGTAATCCCTGTTGAATAAAAATAATCCCTATTTGAATCGGATATTGCGCACTATTTCATTGGTTTTAAATTTTATTTTCTCGGAACCCTAATTTTTTTTTCTAAAATAAAAGTAGCCTAAGTTACTCATTATAACATTAGCTATCTCTGCCAGTGAAAGTTCCGTGAAAATTGGTCCTGTCGTTTCATAGATTAGCCGGAACAAACAGACAGACAGAAAGACAAAAATTTTAAAAAC
Source organism: Trichonephila clavipes (assembly GCA_019973935.1). Taxonomy (NCBI): domain Eukaryota; kingdom Metazoa; phylum Arthropoda; class Arachnida; order Araneae; family Nephilidae; genus Trichonephila; species Trichonephila clavipes. The sequence goes on from BMAU01018390.1 coordinate 470,561, forward strand.
TGAATTTTTTCATCTATGTACCGTATATACTTTTAAATGCATTTAGTAAAAAGCTGTTAATTTCAAATTACAGACACTTCATTTTTATTTAAATGTATAGATTAATCCTTATATTGCTCATAGCTTTTTTCTGTTCTTAAGGTCATATCAACTCTGGTTGCGATAGCAACGAAAAAAAATCGTTTGTTCTTACAAAATTAAAAGTGAGTCAGTAAGAATAAATTATTCTTTGTCGTTAAAAATGAGTCATCGCGTTTGTTCCATGAAGAAATGCTTTTTAAATGTCTTTGAGTATTAAAAAAAAGTAATAATAAATATAATCCCTATTTTTGAATTGGATACTGTTCATTATTTTATTGGTTTTAATTTTGTTTTCGCGGAACCCTATTTTTTTTTTCTAAAACAAAAGTAAACTAAGTTACTCCTTGTAACAACAGCTATCTGCCAGTGAAAGTTCCGTCAAATTCGGTCTAGCTGTTTCAGAAATTAGCCGGAACAAGCAGACAGATAGACAGACAAAAATTTAAAAACTTGATTTTTTTTTAAATAAGTACCATAGATATACTTTTAAATGCATTTAGTAAAAAACTGTAATTTCAAACTACAAACACACTTCAATTCAATTTATTTATTTATATTAAAATGATTTGATTTTCTTTTAGGTATAGCTAAAGGGTGTAAGTGTACTTTTTCACCTAAAACGTAATTAAAAATATTTATTTTAGAAACAACCACCTACGTCAGTGCTTCTCAAACTTTCAATACTGGCGCCCCCTTTTCAATCACAATTTTTATCGCGCCCCTTTATACATAATAATTTACTAAATGCAATAATAATGCACTTTTACGATAAAGCAACAATATTTATTATAAACCGTACAAATTCATGACATAAAAATTAAATTTTGTATATGTTACTTTTAAGCAAAAAAAAGTTAAGTAATAGGATAATTACTAAGTTATTTTTCTTTTCTCTGATTTTTAAATTGGAACATATTACAAAATGCGGTGGTTGCTTAGAATACAAAATATAGATATCAGCTAAATATAGAAAATGAACTCAGAGGGTCAATTTCTAATCATAAGCATTCCTTTGAAAAATTTGCTCTGTAAGACAAGCCCATGGAAGTAGCTAATAATTATTAAACTTGTTCTTAATTTAGTATTAATTAATTAGTCATAAAATACTCTGTGCACCACTCATACATTAAAAGCAGTGTTTCTCAAACTTTCAATACTGGGGACCCAGTTTTCAATCATAATTTTTGTCTCGCCCCCCTGTACAACAATAATGTATTTACTGCAATAAAAATGCACTTTGAGAGAGAGACGCTAAAGTTACAATACGATCTTAATTATAAACCGTACAAATTAATACGATAAGTATATTAAATTTTGTGTATATGTAACTTTTAAGTAATATATATATATATATTTTAAGAAAATTACTTAATATATATATATATATATATATATATATATATATATATATATATATATATATATATATATATATATATATATATTACTTAGAATTGTGTTATTTTTCTTTCTCTAATTTTTAAATTGGAACAGATCGCAAAATGATGTATTTAAAGATTTATTTTCTTCAGCATTCATTTCTCAAAGTACAAATGTCATTAGAAAAATAGACTAGTCAATGTCGCTCTCTATCATATCCATCACATCTGGCATTATAGGGTACGTTTGCGTGAGTCTGGGCAACCTATCGGACGTCTGCGCAAAACATGTAAAAAAATGCTTTTCCTCGTACAATTCCAGTCAGTTTTGGTCGACTCGATACTCCCTATAGCTACCGAATCTAGCTTGAATGTACATTTTTTTAATTTCCACGTTAATTGTAATTCACGGTAATTAAGTATTTACGGCAGTAGATTAAAACAATATCATACATACATTTTTAAGTTGTAAGCAAACATTCGACCATAATAAAGAATCAACAAGTACACAGACGAACGAGCATGGTTCCGAAAATTAAATCAAGGCGATCTTCTCAAAAAATACTAAAATTTTGGATTTACCACCTTTGAAGAAAATGGTGGAAAAAAAGCCCCAGCTCGATATGTGTTAAAACTTACAAATCTGTAGAACAACGTGAGAAAGTTGTTTTTAAAACATGTAAAATCATTTAGCTATGTTGGCAAAGAATTTTAAAAAGTATTTTCTGGATGAGGACAGCTTGGTAGCAAGTTACGAGTGGATTAGGGATCTATTTCAAGATACTCCAGAAGGGCTCTCAACTTCCGAAGAAGAAATCTTCATAGATTTCACATCCAGTGAAAAATTAAAAGGCAATTTTGTAATAAATCGCTCTTTGAATTTGGGGTAGAGGTGGATGAGGAATTATCTGTACTGAAAACAAAAGTACTTCGTATACTATTACCATTTTCAACATCCTACCTTTTTCAAACCGGATTTTCTGCAGTGGATGCCTTGAAGACAAAATATAGATCTCAGCTAAATATAGAAAAATAACTCTTTAAGTGTCAATTTCTGATATTAACCTTCCTTTGAAAAACTTTCCTCTACAAGACAAGCCAGTGGAAGTCCCTAATAATTATTAAACTTGTTCTTAATTTAGTAATAAGATTGATTGATTGATTGAATATTAACGTCGCACTGTTCAGCTGCACGAGGGTTTTTGACGACGGACCACGTAATTTTGAACCATGGTCAAGTGACGTGGATGACACCTGAGCTGGCACCCCTCTGTCCTAACTACCACACCACACCAACGGGAAAACGTTTCAACTCTCAACAGATTTAACGTGCATCGCTGCCCTACACGGCGGGTCTTTAGTGGTACTGGGCTCGAACTCGTGACAAGGCAAGCCACGATTCGATACCTATACCACTCGACTACCGCGGCCAAATTCAGTAATAAGAAATTATTTATAAAATACCTTCTTCAGTACTGATACATCAAACGTATACTGGCTAAAACACCGACTCTTCGCACGAGTTCATTTTTAAAAAATAAAACATTATTCTTGATATAATAGCTGAACTGTAAGGAGAGTAAAACTGTGTGCACGACATTGTATACAAAAAATGTAAAATGATTTTTTAGATAAATGCTATAATTGTAAATAACTGTTTAAAAGAACTGTAATTTTAAACCTCACACAATTAGCATTTAGAATTAATGTTAAATTATGAAAAAAAATATAAAATTCCGATGAAGAATAATTGTGTTACTTTTTAACTTTTAAAGCGAGAAGACTTCAAAATGTTTTAACCCGGGAGCAGGCGCGTACTCGATACTAACATTAATGGTAGTTGCGGGGGGACTCAGTCACCCCAATCATTTGTTTAGAATTACTTTTACTGTACACGATACAAATCGGAATTCTAGTGAATATTTTAATTTATAGAAAGTATACTTACCTTCTTTCAAGGACTATTCAATTCTTTGATGATTTGAGAAAAAATCCAATAAAACTGAACTAAAATGATTCAAAAGTACAAGACCATAATAAAGGACGCAAATCAGACACTTTTCACTTATCCTACAGAAATGTTAAACCAATCAATTCTTTTCCAAATATCGCAAAACTCAATTATTTACAATTTCCCTAAGCGAAAAGCAAACACATAAAAGATGGGAGGGAACTAATATTGAATAACCATACCATAAGATTGAAGGTCAATCAAATGATTAGCAAACGTACTGTGCAGCCTGGCTGAAAAGTGAATCATGACTTCCTTTTCCTTTTCTACAACTAATGTACAATATTTCAATAATAATTACAGTGGTGAATTGTTTATCTTCTTAGAATTTTTCTCAGGGTCTCGGTTTCTTTTTTTCTTTTAACGAGTAATATTTTATGTTAAAACGTAATAAAAAAATCTCTTATTGAGGAAATACAGCAAATAAAACAAAATGTTTTTTTTTCTTTAATTTGGTTTTGGGATCAAAGATAGCTATTTGATGACGGAAAAAAGCCAGATAATAAACATAAATTATGTCAGTGTTGTTGTGTGTATTTTTTTTATTATGGAAGAAAGCATTTTGTTTTACTTCTCTTTCCGGTTATTTTTTTTTAAAAAAATCTTTAAATTTTCGATACGCTCGTGCCTCCCCAGGGGGGTGCGCCCCACACTTTGAGAAACACTGACCTACGTATTTAACTAAATAAAACAACCTGTTGGCTCTGCGATCGCCATCCCCACCGCCCACTCACACTTGTACAATCACTCTTGCAAGACAAACATTTATTGTGACTGCTTTGTGCAGTGTTTGGCAATGAAATAAACAATAGAGGTATGAAATTAGCTTACCCCTATTTAAATGCGGAGCCTTGTGAGAAGTCAAATGACGTAAAACCCAAAAACTTCCTGATTTAAGTTTAAATGCTGTCTAAGTTATAGAAAAATTGATGTTGTTATTTTTTTCTGAGAACGAATGAAATCATTGGAATGATGCAACAGTTCAAAACAGGTCTTAGCAACAATAGGGTGAAACGAATCTGCAAGCAGGGGGGAGAGGTACTCGTGACCTTTGACACTGTGAATGAGGTGAGGGACTGGATAGGATGAAACGAAGCCGCAAGCAAAGGGTAAGTGAAGACTGTTAAAAATCATTAGGATCGGATATGAACGGGAAATATCGCGAGTCTCAGTAACCTTATCAAACAAAAAAGTTTGTCTAGAAACGTCGATACAGAAGGCTCGCAAAATAAAACAATCCCTATCCCTAGTGAATAAAAATAATCCATACTGAAATAAACAATCCTTATTAGAAACGGATATTGTTCACCATTTCATTGGTTTTAATTTCATTTTCGTGGAACCTTAATTTTTTTTTTCTATAATAAAAGTAGCCTAAGTTATTCCTTATAACATTAGCTATCTGCCAGTGAAAGTTTCGTCAAAATTGGTCCAGCCGTTTCAGAGATTAGCCCCAACAAACAGATTGAGAGACAGACAGACAAAAAATTTTAAAATTGATTTTTTCATATAAGTGCCGTATATACTTTTAAATGTATTTAGTAAAAAGCTGTTAATTTCAAATTACAAACAGACGCTTCTTTTTATTTATATGTATAGATTTCTTCTATTTTGATCTCTTCATTTACACTAAAAATATTATTCTAAGACTGTTTGAAATTTTTTTAGCATTCAAAATAAGCCCAAAACTGACATTAAAAATTCATTCTTATGTATTCTCTTTAAAAAAAATGTAATTATATTTTGGACTATATTATGTTGCGGAACAACCGCATTCCACTATTTTTTCTGACTAAATTACTTCGTGTTGCTCTAACTGTGTGATGTAGCCATAAGTACAGTGGCGTAACGGAAAATAATTGGGCCCCCGCAAGGTCAGATCTTGGGCCCCAAGCCGGATATATATATATATATATATATATATATATATATATATATATATATATATATATATATATGTACATATACAAAGAATTGCAAAACCATATCATAATGTACCTTTACACATCCCGTAAAAATATTTAAATATTAAACTTATAACTGAATATAAAATCAACCTGTGTCTGAATAAACAAAGTAAATAACGTTTAACATTAAAGAGTATTTATAGTATTTAAAAAATGGAAAATCTAACAACAGCTGACTGATAACCTGGTAACTTAAATAAAAACGATACACTAAGAAAAACACAAACACTGTAAATTAATATTTTCGATTTCAGATCCTTATAATATAAAAAAGGTATCACTTACCAAATTTTTCGTTTATGAATCCAGGGATGAGCTTGACTTTGTTCATCAAGTTCCCTGGCATTACTACTACTAGCTCTTGCACAAGATGATGAACTTGCGGATATTAAAAAGTTATCCAATTTTGCATATTTGCTATTAATATTATACTCCTTTTCCTTTCGAATTTTTCGTTTTTGAGAACCACTCAGTTTTTTTTTAACTCCACTCATTTTAGGGCCACGTTTCTTCTTGTCTTATTAACAAAATAACAATATAAGAACCAGAATAATTAATTCCATTTACAAAAAACAGCTCTAATATTACAAGAGAGAAAAGTGAGATCAAAATGTTTTAACAGCGAAGGAACACTCCCTATATTGAAGTGCATTGAATATAAAAATATATATGTTCTAAAAACAATTTTGTGAAACATTTCTCATCATGCTTTATTTGATTGAATACTCATAAATCTACGGAAATTTCTGTGGGCATATGGGTTTCTAAATCATAAATCTAGACCATGTAATCATTTAAAATGCTCTCTATGCGTTTTCAAGTATCGCAATACTATTTTTCATGAAAAGAGCATAGCAGATCTACGTTATTTACGAGTTCGCTAAATGAAAATGAAATACATGTGTAGGGGGGAATCTAAAGACGCCAATAAGTTACTTTGCTACTTCAGTAAAAAGTAACATGTCTTTTTTTGTCCTAACATGAAGTATACTAAAAAAACAGTGATGAATTTTTTTTATCTTTCTAGCATTTTATCCAATTTTCCGTCTGACTTTCTTTTTATCTGTTAGTAATTTAGGTTTGGAAAGTAAACCACCACAAAGTATCTCTTTCGTCGCGGGGATTACAGCAAATTAAAATGTTTTTTGATTTGGTTATTGGATCTAAGATATCTAATAAGCGATCAAAGTTTTTGTTTTGAATGATGTTAAATCGCCAATTTGAAAATCGCTTAAAAATTGGATTAAAAAAATGTAAAGCTAATTTTGTGAAATTCTACGTTAATGGCGTCAGTCTAGCTTTGGGCCCCCTAGAAGCCTTGGGCTCCCCCCACAGTGCGGGGGTTGCGGGGGTGTACGTTACGTCACTGCATACGTAAGAAGATTAAATAGACGATAGCCATATTTGAATGATACTCGCTCTATTTGGTGGTTTGGCGTATTTTGAAGTATCTCAGAAAACCCAGGATACTACGGCTTTGATACCAACACAGTCGCAAACCAAAAGCTCTGCTCAAACCCAAGAAAAAAGTTATCACTATCAGAATTAAATTATAGCCAAGAAATTACGACAACAATAACTAGATTAATGACAAGGCATTTTAAGGGCTTGAAGATTCTGCCCAATGGTTCCAGATCATATGTGGGATGCAGGCACTGCCCAGACACGCAACTGGATCCCAAACACCTTTTTAGCTGTCCTTTCATTGTTGGTGCTCTTTTGAAAATAAACAATGACTGCAGCAATGACTCCGATATCCCTTTAAGACCCGATTGACTTCATCTTTATGTTTTATTATTACAACCTCTGCACTTTGTCATATACGACAACATAATAATAAATATTAACATTTATTAAAGTTAGCAAAACTGCCTCGAGTGTTCTTAGAATGCACAACGCATTATGAATGTTTTCACAGTGGCGTAACGTACACCCCCACCACCCCTGTACCGTGGGGGCAGGACTCTAGGGGCCCCAAAGCCTGAGCGATGGCGATTGCGTAAGATCCGGCTACGGCTCAAAATCTAATTTTGCAGGGGGGCCCGAAAATTCTCCGTTACACCACTGTGTTTTCATATAGAATGTTAGGATTTATTTTGGCGAAAAATCTGAAGCAATATAATGAAGAATAAAATTTGCTAATAATTTCAAAAGTAAGAAAGGACCCAGAACCCGTACTGATTCTTTTCGACAGCATTTTTCTTAACTACAGCCGAAATACGAAATACCTACAAATACTATTTTTTTATCGTCTATGTATTTCTCTTGGATGTTTTTAATAAGGTTTTCTTAATGTTTTCAAATTTCGTAAAACCATATATTTATTTCTTCTGTTTTTCCCGCCAATATTCCTTTTTTTTTCAGTCATTTTTTAACTCTTGAAACTGTCAATAGATGTCACCTCTATCACCCACGTTTTTGTAGACGGGTATTTTTCTTTCATTCATAAGAATGTGTTTTAGCTCCGAATCAGTCGCTGGCAGCTGGAGTAAGAACAAGACAGGTGATAATTTATTTTTTTCCCTATTGTGTAACGTTCTTTGTTGATGAAATACAAGTTTTAAAGTTTGAGAAAATATATTCTTGAAATCTAGAGCTTCAATTGCTTTTGATTTTTTACAAAGAACAATTTTTTTCTTGATAATGGTTTTCTTTCTTACTGCCTGCCTATTCTAGAGCTAGTCAGTTAACAATGTATTTGTATAATGTTTTGGTTCTTGTAAAAACATGTCCACAGTTTTATCTTATCGACAATCGTGTTATTTAATTTAGTTAAATAATAAAATCTTCGCTCTTACTGGAGTTGAATGAAAACAACGAAAATTTATATGTACCACTTTGATAAATTCTTATAATTTTGTGAAAAGTATATAATAATAATAAAAAAAAACTCACATTGGCAACACATGTTAATATTTTACCGTTTTATATATAATATTTAATATTTCTAATTTTTTTAAAATAATAGTATTTATCACTAGTCATTGAATAATGATTTGTTGTGAACAATTAATTACATTCCTTTAATTTATTATCTTAGACATAAACATTATTAAAACATGGCATGAATAATTTTTAGATTATTTTGTAATGAAACAATTTACAGTAAAAAAAATTAGAAAAAATATTAATTTTTTTAAATTGAGTTTCCAACAGCACATTATATCAAAAATAAAAAAAATTATTTTTTAAAGAAAGAAAGAAAGATTATAATTTAAGAGAACCAATTATAAATTTGCTTACTTTGTTTTGATTAGCTTTTATTTTTATGCATAATAAAATAAAGGTATCAAAAAACCAGTAATCGTGTATTGTTTTCATAATATAGTGCTAAAAGGTTACTATGAATTTAAGTAATATGACTTAAAATTACACAGAATAACAAATAAAAAAAAAGAAATGGAATTATGTTTTAGTGTAAAGATTTTCTTTCTTTTTCTTGTACTTTTAAATATGTATGAACACCAATAATCTTTTGTCTTTGTCTTGCATATATGTGAAATTACTATGAATTGAAAACATTCCACGTTTTTATTTTTACATTTGTAAGAAGTACATTCATTTAATGTCAATTTATTAAATAATATTTCTGTATTAATAAAAAAAATATTTTTATTCAGTTATTTTAGATATTTTTTCTTTTTCTTTTTACAGTTATATATATATATATTTTATCAAGCATTGAAATTAATTATGCCAAGTAATATTATTGCCAAAAATTGCTCTGCTGCTACAAGGAACAATACAAATACTTCCATAGCTACCTCAAATGCATCCTCTAATCAAAGTACTGCACCTACCAATATAAGTTCTTTTAGTATTTTTCAACACAGTAGCAAAAACTATGATGAAATGACAGTGATTGGAAATGGTGCTTACGGTACTGTGTATAAAGCCAGAGACCTTGCTAGTAATGGCCAGTATGTAGCCTTGAAGAAAGTAACCATTCCTTTAGGTGAAGATGGTGTACCTGTTAGCACTATTCGTGAAATAGCTCTGCTGAAGCAATTGACTGCGCTTGAACACCCTAATGTTGTTAGGTAAGAAATTATTTTGTGTATTGTATTTTTTTCATTCTATTTCTCTTAAACAAAAGAATATCTGTGTTGGAAAAGTTGGTTTCTTATATCAGTGGTATACACAAACTTCTCTTATGGGGGGCAGGACATTCTAAAGAACATGTAGATGAAAGCTCTGAGGGGTAATCTGTAGGGTAAAAATTTGTTGGTCTATAAGGGGGTTGGATTCCAACCCCCTTGTGTATCTCACTGCCTATTTGTTTATTTCTTAAATAGTAATATATTCTAAAAGTATGGTTAGTATCAAATTGTTGATTTGTTAGATATTAGATATTTTAAAATTTTATATTTATTTAAATCATAATTTGAGCTACATATAGCTGTTCTAACAGCACATACAGTAATGTAACAGAGAATATCGGGCCCCGCTGCAAAGTCAGGTCTTGGGCTCCAAGCCAGATCTTACAAAGGGCACGTACTTGGTGGGCCCCTCTAGAACCCTGCCCCCAGCGATACAGGGATTGCGGGGTGTATGTTTTACCATTGAGCATATAGTTGCCTTCATGAATAAGAAGCCATAAGTAATTTTGGCAACCTTTTTGCTATATGTTACATGAAATATCTATTTATTTTGGCATTTTTAAGTAATGACAGTTTTAAACTGTTATGACTGAGTCTAATAATTTACATAGTATTCTTAATAATTTTTTTCCTTAATTCATTGTGTTTGTTTTCAAACTACATCTTGAATATAATGCCAGATATGATTAAGATTTATGTTGGGTATATATTGCATTGTTCCTTACTTTAGACTTTGGGGGAGGGAGTTTACCTTCTATAAAACATGTAGACAAGAGCGAGAGGGGTAATCTCTATATAAAAGTTAAAAATTTGTTAATTTATGGAAGGGGAGAACCCCCAACCTCCTTGCGTATGTCACTGATCTGCTGCTTTGTTAAGAAAATGATATTTTAGCTGTATTTTGATAAAAATGAAGTTGAGCTTCAAATTTGAGTTTACAAATCATTGGCAATTGTTTTGTCTTTTCTAATTAAAGGAATAAAAAAATTCTAAAATTCTAAATATAGATGATGGAAATGGTTAAGTATTCCTTTCTCTCATTGTTTTTTATTATTGTGTTGATTTGTGTAATAAAAAAATTGATATTGCCAATATTTAAAAATCACCCCTATTCCTTTTGTAAAACATATGCATTTTCTTTGAAAGTATTATTCCTGAAGCAATTACAAGTTACATGGTCACACATATGCCTTTCCTTTTCTGATATTTAATAGCACTAAAGCAGAAAATATTTTTTATTTTCACAATACAGTAAAATGTCGTTTATCCAAATGTTTATCATCCGGAACGTCAAATATCCGAACCAGTTTTTTCAGAGACCTTGCAGTGAAGAAATGAAGGTGTACAATGGCACAACAAAAAATAAGTGACTATTTTCCACAATAAAGGTAAAATTGTGACATTTTGCACCTATTTTTCTTTTTCTTCAAGCATGTTTCCCGCATGTGATGATTTTCAATATTTGTATAGTGTCCAGTTTCATATAGTGCATGGATTGAATTCGGTTTTTGGTTATCCGAACAATTGCGTGTCCAAACGGTGTCCGGTCCCAATTGATTTGGATAAATGATGTTCTACTGTACTTAGTAACTTTTCCAAAAAGATATAAGAAAGTATGAATAAAATTGAGTTTCAGTATGTATTAAAATATTAGTGTCTTGTCAAAATAGATGTATTTTTGATTATCTGCTGTTCAAAATATGATTGGAATTATTTAAAAGGTAAAATGTGTTATTTTTAAAAAGCTATTTGAATAATTTGTTTTTTGTTTATATACAATCATAATATATTACACATTTTTTTCTGTTAATTTAACACAGAAGGAATTATTTTTAGTAAATCAATTTAGATACTTGCTTATGTGGATGTGAACATAATTGTTAGAAATGAGAAGGACACAAAGAATGTATTTGAGGCATTCAAAAAGTTGGCTAAGAAGTTTAACCTTAATATAAATATAGAAAAAATAAAATATATAATTTCTACGAAAGATAGCACAATTCAGCCATTCTTTGAAGTTGATACATGTAGATTTGAAGCGGTACGAAACTTTTGTTATCCAAATTCTATAATTGACTCTGATAATATTGACGTTGAAGCTAAAAAGTGAATACTGTCAACAAATAGATTTTTAAACTGTCTTCAAACCATCTTTAGATCATCTATATATATAAATAAAAATGAAGTGTCTGTTTGTAATTTGAAATGAACAGCTTTTTACTAAATGCATTTAAAAGTATTTTTTTACGGTACTTATATGAAAAAATCAATTTTTAAAATTTTTGTCTGTCTGTCTGTCCCGGCTAATCTCTGAAACGGCTGGGTCAATTTTGACGAAACTTTCACTGGCAGATTACTAATATTATAAGAAATAACTTAGGCTACTTTTATTATAGAAAAAAAATTAGGGTTCCGAGAAAATAAAATTAAAACCAATGAAATAGTGAGCAATATCCCAGTAGCAAATGGGGATTATTTATTTCAATAGGGATTATTTTTATTCAATAGGGACTATTTTATTTTGCGAGCCTTCTGTCTCAACGATTTCTAGTATTTATGTGAAACTTTTTTCTTTGATTAGGTTGCTGCCATTCGCGACATTTCCCGTTCATGTCTTGATCCTAATGATTTTACAGTCCTTAACTGCATTGTCAAAGGTCATGCATCCCTTTCACCCCCTTGCTTGCGGCTTTGTTTGTGTTCGCGTTTCACCCTACTTGCTACTTACACCTATTTTGATCCTAAAGATTTTAATCCTTACCCCATCGACAGTGTCAAAGGTCATGCGTCCCTTTCACCCCCTGCTAAAAAAAAGCAAAGAAAAAAACTAAAACAAAAAAGAAACATAGATTCACAAAGTAGAAGAAAAGTTTTCGCAAACTCTGCGAAGTGAATAAACACTTTTTTGTGTGTTAAATTCCACGTGGACGAAGTCGCGGGTAACAGCTATTTAACATAAAATAAATGCATCAGAAAGTAATATTAACATGTTACACATCCAGATACAAATTATTTACACTATTTTAAGCATTTATTACACAAAATTTCTAACAATGTGTTTCTTTTGCCGAGCAGGTAGGTGTTTTAAAAAATTGACCCACAAGAAAGTTACGGAGCGTCATAAATAATAATAATTAATAATAATAATAACAATAAATCCAGCTATTATTTCAGCTTAAGACTTAAAATTTAGCGAACATGGTTTTTTTTTTGTTTAGATGAGATATGCAAAAACCTTTTTTTTTTTTGCTTAATTTACAATTCACGTAAAATTAGCTGATTAAAAATTTCGTTATCCTTCAGTCTGCATTGTTTAATTTGTAAATTCACCCGTGCGAAGAACGGGTATACCAGCTAGTCTTACATAAAAAGAAATACAAAATTTTTACTATACAAAACTATTATACATTGTCCTGACCTATGCTTCTGAGGCCTGCACCCTCTCAAAGAAAGAAAAAACCAGTATTGCCATTTGTGAGAGAAAGATCCTGAGAATCATTTATTTGTGGAATTAAAGAGGGGGATTTTTTTTTTTGTAGAAGAACAAATTCTGAAGTTAACAAAAATTTTAAGGACATTGATGTCATAAAATTCTTCAAATTAAGTAAAAGTAGATTTGCAGGGCATATTTTCTGCTTGGATACTACTAGCTCAAAGTATAAGAGCTTCAAACAAACAGACATCAATGGCTGGTCTCCATTAACACTGATTTCAAGACCATAAGAGTATGGAACTAGCAACAAGGAGAACTGCTTGGAAAAATGTTCTGGAGAATGCCAAGGCTCACCCAGGGCTATTGAGGCAATGATGAATTTTTTTTTGTTTCTTGCATTGAAATATGTAAGGGTATCCCTCATTTGATTAGAGTAATTTATAATTGAAGATAAATTTATTTATAATTGTAAATAAAAGAAGTAAATTTCTTTCAGATTTGACATTTTTTTCAAATTATTTGAAACATACAAAAAAAAATTACTAGCTCTTTATGTGAAATGCTTTTTTTTTTATCAAAATGCTAGAAAATAGAAAATATCTTATTAATCTGGAAAAATAATAATGATAATATGAAATCACACAAAAAGTTCTTTTAGTTCCATGAAGGATATAAAATTTCTCATTTTGTGGCTGAAAAATTTCTTCTTTGTTTCCTAAAGAATAAAAATAATTATTTTCAAAAGTGTTTAAAAAACAAACAATTATACTTACAATAAGAATCTATCAAAATTAAAACTTTTGAAAATCTTTAAATTAGATTTAGAGTGACAGAAATCAAACATGTTTTTGTAAAACTGTTTAAGTAATAAATATTCTGAGAATATATGTTATTTCAACAGAGTATATAACACAATATTTTAAATAATATATATTTTCATGAATTCTAAAAAATTATATTGGATTATTAATGAAACCATTTCCTTTTTATTATTTCCATTAATTTATAAATTTCGTGATGTTTTTTAAAAATGATTTTTAAATAATGTATTCGGAATTGACATTGAATGAATATTTTTTGGAGGAGAGAAAATTCTTCCTTCTGCATCTCTCTTCATAATTGAAAACTATTTTTTTTTTCTCTTTTAGCATTGCGTCAAATTTTTTTTAATATCACTTTCGTAATCCGTTACATCTTATCTGCATTTTAGGAATACAATTGCAAGAGCGATAATTTGTTAGTACATTATGGCTTTTGCCTAAGATTTCTTTTTGAAGAAGGGAGGCTATATATTTGATTCAACTGGATTCCAAAATTTCATATGGTGTAGTGTGGTAGTTAAAGTAAATACTTGCAACGTTATGTTTATTACTTGATTTTAACTTAAAAGTATAAAGTCTGTTGTCAATTCTTGCATAGCATTAATGTAACATTAATTCAAATATATAAAATTATATTATACTTTTTAAAAATGTTTTAAGATTATTTATCATCTAGAGAAAAAGTATACCGGCTGTATCAACAATTAGATGCTATGAAATATATAATATATATATATATGTATATATATCTGTTGTAGTTTATTTTCCATATAAAACTTAAGGGAAAAAAAGTTGCAATTTTTTTACTTTTACTATATTTCTTAATTGTTGGTTTATAAATGAGTACTAAGCTTGCTTGGGAACAAACACTGGGGGTTTCGTGTCAGACTGACCACCTTTCCGGCACATCTGCTCATGCACTTCAGTGCCCTAGGTTATGAAAACTGAGATGGACACAGAAGGCCTTGGCTCTCTATAGGTTGTTGTGCCACTGAGTTTAGTTTATGTTTCTTTTTTATTTATCTTTATTTTCAGGTTTTAAGCGGAGGGATAGGAAAATCCCATAATATTTAAAGTTGTGAAACAAAAACCAACCAACATAGTTTTGCATTTTTAATAGTTGGCATTGATGTGTATTTTACTCTATTCATACTGCTATTATTCAAATTATAGGTTACTTAATAATCAAGTTTTGGAGTCATAACTTCAATTATTCATTTATTTTTGTTATATGTTCTGAGTATTTTGCTTGAAAGGAAATCAAATATGGAATGTATTGTGCCATTTTAAAAATTTAGGTAATTTTACAAGTTGACAAAAAATGTTTTACCAACATTAAGTACTTTTTCTATTATAGTATGATTTAAGTTTGATTAATTGAAAATGTAATTCTCCAGGTTTGAAAGTATTGGAAACTTGAAGATCTAGACATTTATTTCTGTGAGCAATGCCACACACAAGAGGAAGGGGGTCAAACCTCCCATGGACTAATATATTTTTAATTTTTGCTTTAGAGAATACCCCTCAGTGCTTTCATCTACAAGTTTTTTAGAATGTAACTCCCCCCCGCCCCTATGAGAGAGTTCTGTGTGTGCCACGTCTGTGAGGTTTTTCAAAGGGTCACTAATAATGAAAATACCATTAGTATGAAGCAATCTTTATCCAACTAAAATAAGAGTCTGTTATGACATTGAGGTCTTCTATAACATGAACACTCTTATTAAATATATCAAAAGTGACTAAGGTTAAATAACCTTATGCTGCAGCTGTCATAAATATTGAATGAAGAATAGTTTGCATATCAGGAAATTGAGTACAGAAAAATAGCTTCAATTTTTAAAATTTATAACTAGTGAAAAAAAAATTATCAATAAGACATATATTCTTATAATGCTTTGATATAAATTTTGATAACTAATATTCTTAAATTTTTTTGATTGATGACAAAATTGATGCTAAATTTTATGTTAAATTTTCTGCAACTACTGAATTAGGATGAAGTAAAAAATAATGGTTGAAACAGGACATTTTTTATTCTTTTTAATTTTTTTAAAATTAGAATAAAATTTAACTTTCTCTCTTTATGTGACACAGTTATTAAGTTTATTCTTTTTCACACTACCTTGTAATATTTTATTTTTTGTTTGAGTAATAAAACTAAAAAAACTTGTGTAAAAACGTCATAAGACTATATAATAAAATTTGTTATGCTGCTGTTAGAAATAATATCTATTTCTCTGTCATATTAAGAATATTTATAATTGCAAAATATCATTTTTTAAAAAAATTCTCACTGAAAATCTGTTTGTACAAAATATACAATCATTAATCATCAATATATTCATAGCAATGTGAAGTGGTATTAATTATAGAAAAATACACAAAAATTGCTTTCTTTGCAAAATAAGCTTTAATTTTGTATAAAATTAAATTTTTGAAAATTATAAATTTTTGAAATAATTGAAATGTGTAATAATCCTCGTCTTATTATTTTTTAGATTAAAAATAAAATTTCTACTTTTCATTTAATATGCAGAGGTTCTCAAACTTTTTTGTTTCATAGACTTCCCATTTTTCCGATTTGGGGTAGACCCCTGCTTACCTAATGAACCTTATGAAATGTGTTTTTTGATAGTTGATATAGTGATATATTTACTTGAAATTTTTAACTAAAGTGTAGTGTGAAAAACTTAAAGAACATGTTAATTTCAAGCATTCATTAATTCAATTCAAATTGAAATTTAGTTCCTGTTACATAAAATAGCTAAGTAATTAAATACTTTTCATGGGAGGGACACATCTTATATGTTAATAACAAATTTTCAACATTTGGCATAAATTTTGTGAGGTTTAACCCTACATCTTTTCAGTTAGTAGGGCGTTTAGTCTCTTTTTCTTTCTTTCCTTTTTTTTTTTCCTTTGGAGGTTGGTAACAGCGTTGAAAGTCCTTTTTAACAGGCTTTTATAAGTTTCACTTGTATGTAATGGAATCTTTGAACTCGATTTTTACCCACTTTAAAAGGTGAGATTAATTCGAAATTTTGCACACTTGTCAAGGACCGATGGCAATACAATAATTTCATAATTTTGTTCCATTATCCTGATTAGGATAATTAGGAATACGATTTGTAGATTTGGCGACTAATTCCATTTACCACTTCCATATTTGGGGACTTTTTTCATAAACCATTTTCATATGTGGCGACTAATTCCATATGTCATTTCCAAATTTGGCGACTAATTTCAGATTTAACGACTAAAAGATTAAAGTGCAATCTTAAAACCGCAAGACTTGTGCATGTGAAAAAAAAAAATTATGTTCTAACTTCTAAATATTTTTTATTTTTGTAAAGCAATATACGCTTAGAAGTGATGATACGAATTAACATTATAACAATACACTTAAAAGGTAATAATACTATCGACATTTAATATTTCTTCTTAACCACTTTTATTAGTTAGACCTGTATCTATAGAGACGGAATCTTTGAAATTTTACCATATGTGACTCATCCGAGGCCCCGTAAACGGAGAGAATAAATACCCTTCACACTCGTTAATTAATATCCATTGAAGAGCAAGACTAATTCTAGCAGCCACGTAATTCCGGCTCAAAATATTAAACTCAAGGAAAAATTCAACAAAGGATATAAATGATAGTTTTAAACTAAAAAAAAAAAAAAAACACGATCTGTTATTGTATTGTAGATTGAACTAAAAAATGAAAAATAAAAATTATAGTTGATATATATATATATATATACACTGGCCTCAAAAAGTTAAGGTACAACCGGGTTTTTGTGTCTAATTTGCAAATGAATGAATGTAGAAACAAAAAATTTGGAGGATATGTGCATTAAATAGTTTTTTATTGAATGCGTCATAGAAATTTGTATAAGTGTATTGCAAAAACGATTTATAACAAAAAAAGCAATCTCTGCGGAAAAGTCCATTCTTGGAGAAAACAGCACATCACAGTGTTGTGTGGTAAAATGGCATAAAAACAATACAAAAATGGGTTCTAATAAGGAATGTGTCCACCCCTAACTTGAATGCATTGGCGGCATCGATTTCCCATGCTGTTTATTAAGTTGTCGGACACCGGAATAGGAAGCGAAGACCAGACACAGAGTAAGCCTTGTTTCAGCTCATGTAACGACCTTGGAGGAGGATTTAAAGCAGCAACCTCTCTGCCAAGATAATCCCAAAGATGTTCTATCGGATTCAGGTCTGGAGATCAAGCTGGCCATTCCATTCGTTCCAAACCGTGATCCTCCAGATACTCCTCAACAATCCCAGCTCGGTGAGGTCGTGCATTATCATCCATCAGAATGAAGTCGTTACCAATAGCAGCAGCATATGGGCGGACTTATGGATCAAGGATCTCATCCCGATATCTAAGACCAGTTACGGTTCCTCCATGGAACACATGCAGGTCAGTGTGGCCACCGAGCGAGATTCCTGCCCAAAACAGGATTCCACCACCTCTATAACTGTGTCTTTCAACAGTGTTGGATTAATGGTATCTAGTGCGCTGTTCCCTCCAGATCAGTAGACGCCCTGAATCACTCTCCATTGCAAATCTGGACTCGTCTGTGAACAGCACAGAAGCCCATTATTGCTGCGTCCAAGAAACATGTTCTCTTGCCCAGCATAAGCGGTTCCTTCGCTGTCGTCTGTTGAGGGGAACGCACACAACTGGTCTTCTTGCATACAGACCTGCATTGTGAAGACGATTTCGCACCGTAGTAGCGGAGATTCTTCTTCCTGATGCTTGAAAGTGGTCTGCAACGAGCTGCGGCACAGTAGGGGTTCTTCTCCTTCGTGCCGAAAGAGCTAGAAAACGGTCTTCTGCAGGTGTTATAGCTCGTGGTCGGCCTGGAACAGGTCTTCTGAACACAGAATCTTCGGATTGGTATTGATCCCAAAGTCGCTGAACAACACTACGAGACACATTGAGACGTCTAGCAACATCAGCCTGCGACAATCCCATTTCCATCCATCCAACTGCCCGCCACCTTAACGAATTGGGTAAACGACGTCTCTGAGACATTTTCTAAACTCTATTGACTATTGTCACCGAAACTGCCAACAACTGTTGAAAATCAACACAACTTACACACTAAAGTACGAAAGCTTGATATTTGCATATTTTTCTCTCACTCATAAATATACGTTCTTTTCTATAAAATAAAAGTTGTAGCAATCGTTTTTGCATTAATGTTTTTAAAGTTCGTTATTACAATTCATGTAAACTATGCATTTTATTGTTACTGCCATTTTTTTTATGGTGAGCTTCGAAAAACATGTTGTACCTTAACTTTTTGAGGCCAGTGTATATATATATATAAACACTTTTATAGTGAATCGAACTAAAAAGTAAAAAAATAATTCTTAATATAAGAATAAAATGATTAACGAGAAAATTAATGTCATTATGGTAAAAGCGTGGGGGTGCTTACACTAACTCAGCATTTCGGAATAGAACTAAGAAGTTATAACAATTAATATAGAACATCCCTCGTTTTTACCCCAATGACATTAATTTTCTCGTTAATCATTTTATTTTTATGTTAAGAATTATTTTTTTACTTTTTAGTCGATTCACTATAAAAGCGTGTTTTTTAGTTTTTTTTTACTAGGAAAAGCAATATAAAAAAAGCTTTCTCACAATATTCCATAATTTGGATAAATAACAAATGTCTTTTTAAAGCTAGAATTGCTGATATCCGGTTCTAAACAGTACTTTTAAGATAATTAGTACCTATTCTAATCAGTTCCTTGTGTAATATAACATTTGTTTTTCTATGTGACCTTATGTATTGATTGCCCATTGTGATATTACCTCAGTCAAAGCATTCTCAGACCTAGTTTCAAAATCTGAATGGAGTGAGTGCATTTGAATGTTGGATGTAGGTTTAAATGTTTTCTTCTTGGCAGAATGTGTATGACAAATTGATAGATGGGCAAATTCGTGACGTCCAGTGTTATACTCCTTTAGCTTAATTTTGGCATGAAATGATCGTCTTTATTTTAATCAAATTAAGGCTATCACCTAGTAACTAACTCAAGTTAACCTCATTAAGTTTAATAAATAAATCTGTTAAATTGGCAAGATCTGATTTCCATTTGATTAAATTTTCTTTTAAAATTGGACTTTTTAGCATCTTAAAATTCTAAAACAGCCTGTAAAAGTGTAAAAAATCTTGTCAAATACAAGCCTTTTATTTTCTGCACAAAACTGCTCAAATAACTGGAAAATCCAACCCGTTGCTTCGAATTCAGTTTACTGCATTAATTGTGAAGAGCTTTCTTCAATCTATATATACCATTCAGATTTTTAATAACTAAATTTTGTAGTTGGATGACGCAGTGTATTGCTAATACATACATTGCTATTGCAGCTAACATTGTCAACGCAATTCTATTGCAGTAAAATGTTCAAACTTTGGTCAAAACGCGTATAATTAGGTTTGACACATGGGGAAATGATTCGTATGATTGTTTTGAGAAATACCGCAGTTATATTAAATGTTTAAATTTCGAGCACTTTTTAAAGGATCATAAAAACAAGTTTTGGTGATTCCGATTTTTTAAATTACTGGGTGTGCACTTTTTGAGGACGTAGGCTCGATTTATCACGACAATGAGAACGAGATACTGAGTGATTGGAGCACTCTGTCCCTGAAAATGCGTCAAAACTGTCATTTTTGAAAAAATCGCAACAAAGGCAAAAAACGTTATTTTGTTGAGGGGGGGACAACTATGTCCTTATGAAATAAACGTTCTATCCCAGGGAGGGCGAACCAATGACACGTGTGCCACTGATGGGACGTGGCACAATATTTTGGGCATGCCACCGATCAAAACGGTTTGCATTTATGTTCAAAATAACAAAGTTCACTATGAAGTACTACGAACAAACGTGAATGATCGCGGCCCGGCGGAGAACGCACTCGTTTATTATCTTGCCGTAGTTACATCGTGAACTACAATTGCTAACAATGTGAAGTTTCTCTACGAATAGCATAGTAAATTTCGTTGACACAATTGTATTTTAAAGTTTGTGTTATAGTTACGATTTTTAACTATTATTTTACATTAGTTCAGCAAAAAACAGTAAATGCAAGATAGTAAGTGTAATAGAGAATTTCAAACTGGGTGGACCGAGAAACATGGCATGATTAGTAAAGGCGACACAGCGGTGTGTTTCATGTTCTGGAACAGTTGTATGTAAAACTTCGTCTGTAAAACGGATTCCAGGCATATTTAACTCTTTGAAGAAGCTGGCTCATGATATTTTAACCATATTTTCATCTGCCTATGCCTGCGAGTTATTATTTTCAAAGACGAGAATCAGCATTAAAACTCGCTTAGAAACCGTTTGGCAGATGATTTAGCATGTATTCTGCTAAAAGTAACAGTACAAAATGTATTTTTTTATAGTAAATAGTTTTGAGTTGTTAGTATTTAGTTTTATTATTTTCCCAATATAATCTTAAGTCAAAATTATTTGACGGAACTATTCTCTTTACACCTCATTAATCATTTCTTTAGAAAAAATGGCTCGTTGATCCATACAGGTTCGTGACCTCTGGCCCCTCAGGGGGCTCACCTTCTTTAGGTGAGTGCGGGTTTCACGCTCCCGCGAGGTACCCTAGTGATCTTTTCCTTTTCCCTAGGGGTTTACTGTCTGGTAAACACGGGCTTCACGAACCCGGGGAACCCTAGTGATCTTTCTCTATTTTCGGCCCTCTTTCTTGCCATTCAAATTTCCCTTTTCTTCATTTCACGTCGAGACCACAGACCTATTTTACAAAATGAACATTGTTAAAATTTAGTTTTTTCTACTGAAAAAATTTAATTTTTTTTAAACATATTTTGGTTTATATTTGCATTAGTTTTTTGGCTTCTTATCGTATATTTCTTTAAACCTTTTGATTTTTGTTGCTTTATTTGTTTTTGACTTTATGGTTTTCCGACTCGCATGTTTGCCGTGTGCGGCGTCCCGTAAGGAGGAAAAGGGTGTCCTGGGAATACCTTTGGCCCACGCTTCGCTGTAGACGGGAGGCAGGAGTGAGCCCGCTCCTGTCAATCAGCTGGTGGTACCTCTCTTCGGTGTCTCCGAAGAGACACTGCTGTAGGGTTAGTGCTGCAGATAAGGGGTGTCGGGTTTACCCGTTGGATCCTCGCCCTGATGCTGTAGCATTATATTCTGGGTGTACTCTAGGTAAGCACCGTGCCTGGTTTTGCCAGATGACCGGCACACTGCCTCCCTTGTTGGACTCCGTGGTTGGGTGGAGGCATGCCAGGATGAAATTTTTTACGCGTATTTATGGATCCAATGCTGCTGTGCCCGGGTAAAGGCCTAGTTTTACCCAACCTTCACATAGATCAGATTTCTGCGAATACCAGATTTTTATTGATTTCTCTTCCAAACAATGAAATGTCTTCTAAATCGCCTTTTGCAATTCAAAAAGCCCTCATAGGAATAGGTGGTGAACCTAAATCTGTTAAAAGATTAAGATCCGGTGATTTACTGATTGAAACACTCTCTGCTGTACAAACGAAGTCCTTCCTTCTCGCAAAAACGTTTTTGAATTCATCTGTAACAATAAGCCCACATAAAACTCTCAACTCATGCCGCGGTGTCATTTCTGAACCTGACCGGTTGACCACTCCTGAACCGGAAATCCTTGAGGGATTCTCCAATCAGGGTGTTATTCAGGTCAGAAGAATCACTATTAAAAAAGACTCAACACTTATTCCAACAAAACACTTAATTTTAACTTTCAGTAGCCCAAATTTACCCACAACAATAAAAGCCGGCTACCTCAACTGTAAAATACGCCCATACATACCAAATCCTCTGCGCTGTTTTAAGTGCCAGATGTTTGGTCACTCCCAAACCTCTTGCCGCGGTCAATTAACATGCTCTAGATGTGCATCCGTTGGGCATTCTTCCTCGGATTGTACTCTGGAGCCGAAATGTTTTAATTGTTCCCAGTCCCATTCATCAGATTCAAAATTATGCCCGAAGTGGAAAATAGAAAAACAGATCCAGGAAATAAAAACAAATAAAAATATTTCTTATCCAGAAGCCCGTAAACTAATAGTCCCACAGTTATCTCCAACTTACGCTCAAGCTGCAAAATTCTCTACTTCAAATAATTCTACACAAACAGATGAAAATATAACTAAAATAAAATGTTCACCTCTAAAATTACTTGAACCACTTTCATCCAAACCAAAACCAAATGCATCAATATCCACTCCTAATGTTTCCAAATCATCATCTTCAACCCAAGCCCAACTCTTACCATCCACCTCTTCAATAACAACTGCTTACTCGGAGTCTCAACCACCTATTCCGACATCTAATGACGCACCTTCCACTAATGATATGTTTACCCCTATTGGAACATCTTCCCCAATTATACCCACTTCCTCATCCAACTCCGTTATTCAACCACCCTCTGCATCTAATATACAGGATACCAAGAAAATCTCAAAAGTCCGAGCAAGGAAACGAAAAAAAGAATTGCTGAAAAAAATGAAGGACGCAGTAATTGAGATTAAGATGGCTCAACATAGACCCAGAAAACCAGCTTCTGTGGAATATACAACAGACGAGGAAGACATGATTGTATACGACATGGGAGAAGAAATAGAATCACCGAAGAATGGCAGTACTGCAGGAGAATCAAAAAAGGATATTGCGAAATACACATATATAACCCCTACGAAATATAAAAAGTGACTATATTTTTATTAACATGAACTGTTTAAACTTTTTTTTTAAATAAAATTTTTACTGTTTCTTTTTTAATACTTTTGTTTTTAGATCTTGTCTGACTTGTTTGCTTTTATTACTTGAAAACAAGTCTTATACGTGATTTGAAATTTTAACTTTTTAAAAACTGTGCTGTCAATATTTTTACACATTTTTTAATATTTTAACAAATGTTTGGCGCAGTATAGCGAGGTTTGGCTCTTGCGCCATAAAATCCAACACTCACTCACTCACTCGTCACCTCTGGTCTATCCAATTGTGGTGTTGCCCGCGAGGTCTGTCACCATTAGCCCTGGTGTTGAAATGAACGTAACTAAAATGTGAAACAAAATTAAATTAAAATAATTCATTTGTTTTGTCTTTGAATTCGAATGATTATGGGGTGTTGGAAAGCTAAAATCATATTTTTTTGATAACTTGAGATTTTTACATTTTAAAATTGTATAGATTTTAACCTTTCTAACAATAACTTTAACCTCTAGGGGCAGGAGTACTCAACCTTTTTTTTCTGCCGGGCCGCACTCATATGTTAGATATTTCACGCGGGCCGCATATATATGATGACTATATCACGCGGGGGCCGCAACATGAAGATTAATTGAAATAGGGGGGAGAAATGCTTTACGACCAAGATAACGTAGAAAATTTAAAATGTGGAAATTAATCAAAATATTAAAACTCATATTTTGCCTTTTTTAAATATTGTTTCTATTTTATTTTTGTCAATGAATTTTTGTAAATTGGAAGCATTTTAAGAATCTCCTTCACAATTTCTACATCAGTAAACGGTTTCATACAATTACCAATAATACATCAAATTTCATAGGGTGCCTTCGTTACCGCTGTGACATTTTCACTGACAAAACACTTTTTTTTTTTTTTTTTGCTGTTGAAAATATTATTCAAGAAAGCCTATTTATTACCTCTTCAAAGAGATCTTCGAGGAAAAGTGTCATATTGAGAACGATTCTTGTTTATTGGTATTTTTCAAACACAACACTTTCATGACGAATCAAACAATTACTGATCCATGCTTGTTTTTCACTACGAAATAGTCAACTTGCCAATCGTCTTGAAACAACCTATTTTCTTCGAATACTTTTCGCTCGCAAGATAAGAAATATAGGTAAACAATAGTTTCATTCATAAAATGGTCGCTACTCTACAGTTGTCTATTATCACTAATCAGAAAAAAAATCAATTCATTCACACATACGACATCGACTGCAAGAGACAAAATTAACATAATTGATTTCTTAAAGAATTTCCAACCAAATTTTCATAAATAAATTAATTTCTCAGAGCAATGGGCCATGACCGGGCCACAGGTTGAGTATGGCTGCTCTCGGGTAATTAAAAGCCCTTAAAACCTATTTTTAAATAGTCGTTGAAACTGGGCCACGTCCATTTGAATGGTGAAAAATGTAAACAAAGTACTTCGTTGTTGCTTAAAAGTTGAACGTCTGATATAAACCAAAATATGTATCTTTTATCGTAAATTGAGCCTTTTTTATTTTTTTATTTCCTAGCGAACTAGAAGTCTCATTGCAGAATGGTGTACTTTAATTGTATGAAAATTTTCTAGCATGTGCATATAACAGATTTTGAGAAAAGGTACATCGAAAACAGCCTACTTAACATTGTCAGTATATATATAGAGAGAGAGGTTTCCAACTCCCCTTACTGCTAATTTTTTCTTTAATTATTTCTAATGTTGAAACGGAATATAATTAAGTAACTTCCTTTTTAAATTCACTCATTTTTTCAGATGTTTTTTAAAGGTGTGTAGAACATCACATATGAATTTGGTTTTTTAAATTCTTTTTTACGCTTTTAAGCTAAGATAATGTTAGCAGTCTTATTTAGAAGGAAATAAAAAACCGCTATGTGTGATATCAAAGTGCCTAATGTCTTTTAAATTATTGGTTGGTTTGTGTGGTTAGGAAAACCCTCTTTTTTTTCTTTCTTTTTCTTTATTAGCAATTTATTTCCTTTTCCAAATGTCGGTAGGTTTCTTTGTTTAGTAACCACAGAGAGATTTCAAGGATTGATAATGATTTTAAAATGACAGAAAAATTTATTTTGAAATTAAAATCGGTAAATTCTAAGTAGAAATTTAAAATTTCATGTTTGAAAATCACATCGTTTATTTTGTATTTTCAGGTAAAAACCGATTTGTTTTCTACAATTATAGGCGTTTTAGTTTTATTTAAAGGGCGTCCTTCAGTTTTGAATCTTGGGTAATTACTATTAGCCTCTAAAAAAAAAGGGAAGGGGAAAGGAATAAAATGCATTCTTAAAAACTGTTTTATATATATGTTTTAGAAATTTCAAGGTTGCTCGTTCTGAATCTTATAATTTATTTGAAGCAAAAGTGTGCATTTTGCAAATATAACATGAAATGATCAAAAGTTACAAACTATGGACAAATAGTGAAAATGTATACAGTTGTGTGTGTGTGTGTGTGCTCAAACAATTGGTGGTACATCTTACTTTTACTTGATAAATTCAATTTTCAATGTAAATAACACATTACCGATAAATGAAAATAAAAAATAAAGTGTTAAAATAAAAAATAAAGAACTACTCACCAAAACGCGGAAAACTTCCAAATGGAAGAGTTTCAGAAGCATTTAAAAAAACAAATTTAGACTGACTTTTAAAAAATTGAGATACACACACACACACACACACCAATAAAATTTTTGTAATATCTCTCATAAAAAAATGTCAATTTTTAGATGCATGTCCTTTGGCTTTTATAATGGCCTCTAAACGTCGTGGTACTGATTCAACCAGCCTTTTGGTGATATCTGAAAGTATTCCTCCCCCCTTCTCTTACAACACTTGTTTTGAATGGTTTTGATTCTAATTTTGTGTTTTTGGACCACTGTTTTGAGTGTGGCCCATAGATTTTCAATGCCATTAACGTCGGGGACTTTGGTGGTGTGGGTAACTGCTGTTTACAATGAAAAATGTACCAGATTTTGACGTTACGTGCGGTGCTTTTGGGGTCGCGTTGCCCTGCTGGAAAAGGAAATTTCCATCTTAATCCAAATTTTTCGCATATTCCTTTAGGTTCCGAAGTATATCCAAGTGAAACATATGGCTCATAATACCATCTATAAAAACTAAATTTCCTAGCTTGTCTAATTACATTTCGCACAGTTTCAGCATTTACATTTCTGCATATGATTTGAGAAGTTTCTGCAGGATGTTTGACTGCACTTCCTTTAGGATCAGCTCAGGTGTCGTCCTCGTCACTTGACCAGTTTCAAAATTACGAGGTCCGTTGCCAAAAGCCCTCTTCTAGCTGAACTCTTAATATTCATTCATTGTGTTTTTTGGTTCTCAAGACTTTCAGTGGCCGCGGTAGCATGTGACTCATCCTCATGTTGCTGTGGAAGTTTGGAGAGTGAGATGCTGGCTCGGGTGTCGTCTTCGGCACTTGACTATGGTTCAAAATTATGATGCTTGTCGAGAGTGCGACATTAATAAACACTCATTCACTCCCAAGATCGTCGTGTAGTGAATCTCTTGTATGTTATGTGTTGAGGTTTCACATTTTCACTTTGGTGTGGCTTGTATATATGGAGAATGGAGTGGCAGCTAATATGACGTTTTCGTCCTGATCGGGGTACGAAATTACGATGTCTGTCGCCAATACTTTGTGTCGGTTCTCGATTCAATTTAAATAAAATAATCTTTGATGTATGGTTGGGATCGTGAATTTTTATGCATGATAAGGGCTCATTGGATTATTTGCAATAAATACACAATGAGTGGATTTATTCCCATCTATTAAACTATTATAATTACATATCCAAGACATTAAAGTCTTATGAAAAAATATTCATTATGTTTTTAAAAATCTTCAAATGTTTTAATTTAAAAATTATTTATTTTAAGTAACCTTAAAAATTAACATTGCGAGTAAATGGGGGGGGGATGAATTTTCTTAATCTTAAAGAACTTTTTTTATATATTAAAGAACTGCATTAATTTATTTGCAATCTTAACTCAACCGCAGTTATTTATCAAGACTCGCAAAGTAAAGTTAAGATTTAATATTTTGCAAAACTGTTTCTACTGTACGATTCTACCACGGGTATGTTTCATATAATAAAAATTTTCCTTAATAACCCGAGTACTTGCTTTCATGGGAAAAATGCCTAAAAGAATCAGAAATAGATGCTTTGACTGAGGTATTGTTTCACATACGAGAAAAAATTTAGTTTTTACTAAGCATTTCAACTAATATTTTTTAAGCTTACTAACAAAAAGAAAAAATGCTTTTATGATATAATAGTAATTTATTTTCATAGATTAATAGTAGTTATTTAAAATCTTTTTTTGTATGAGAATTTATATTAATGTGGTAAATTTTTTATTGAATACTTACTGCACACAACTGTAGGTTATTTATAAAACGGGTTACGAATGAAATAGTTCTGGATAATTCTGATATTTCATTTGCATGTATGCTATCATGTAAAGTAGATGTGGGCAGACTTTTCCAGGGTACGGGCTACTTCTAATTTTTTTCAAGGCGGCGCACACAAGGGCGGAGGAGAGGTCCACGGGGACCCTCCCTCATACATCTCGATTTTTTTCTGATTCTTTATAATCCCATGCATATAGTTCGTAAAATGTAGTTAAGTATTTTTTATTAGTAATTTTTTTTATTAATTAATGTTAATTATTTATTCAGTAATTTATTTTTTGCTGTTTTTTGTTCCCGACAAAATCAAAAAACTATGTTTGGCTGCGCATTGGGATATGATACGAGAATGGTAGACCTTCGAACCCCGTCCCCTTCCTTTGAAAAATTTGTGATGTTCCCCCCCTTGGGAGAATATCTCTCGGAGTGTCAGCGTATTCTCAATCGCGGGTTATCCTCGAGTTATCCCCAAACCGGAGGTAACTCTCAGATTGGCGAAACATCGGTATTCTCAACTGCGGATCGCGCCAAATCCACGGATTATTCATCCAAAGATAACCCGCGGATTCTACCCGCCGATTTCGGAGGGTAACTCGCAGATTTGTAAACAAATATGGACGACCGCTTCGATTTTTTTCTGCTTGAGGATTTATAAACATTGGAAAGTATTGAAAGAAGGCCAGTTTTCATTCCTTAACCTAGGAAGTAATTCAATACACTTTTTTTTTTTTTTATGATTCAGCTAAAAATTACGTTTGATGTTATGTTATACAATGAGAATTCAAAACTCGTATTATTTTAAAATTTCAATTTATACTTTGATTGTATACAAGTATATATATCCTTATCTATTTTTTTTATTTAAAATTTTCCAGAAACCCTTTGGTAGGTTAAAATAGAATGTTTATTATGTATATAATCATTAATTTAAATAACTTCTAATGTCTAATAATTATTCTTAATTCGTGATTTCTATAAAATCTTAAGAATGAAAAATCCAGTTTTTTTGTGAAGAATAAATTTGCTAATTGAATTTAAAGTCACATTTATATATCTAAAACAGAACATGTTACTGAATCTTTCCCAATTCCATCTAACAAAAGTAATTATATTATTGGTATTGATCTGATTTTATTTGTCACAAAACACTATATATACACACACATTTATCAATGTTTTACAATATAGAACAGAAAACAAATTTTACATATACAAAATATGTACAATTTTTCAAAAAAGAATATTTTGGTAGCATAAAAAATTCAAAACTAACTATTCCTAATGACATTTTTTAACATTTCACTTTACAAAAAAAAACCTTATTCAATTAGTTATTATAGTAACTAATAGTAAGTAAATTAAAATAATAAATATAATTTAAAAAAAATTGAAATTATTCTGAAAACTTGTGAACATATTTTGTACATTTTGAAAATAGGTATAATAAATTTTATTGAAGTTAAAATTCATTATAAAAAATGTGACATCTTCATACTTTTAAAAATCAAGCAAACAATAGAATAAATTTCAGCTATAATAATAAATAGTGATGAAATGAAATCTGACTATTTAAATGACAATAAAGTTCATTTTCTTCAAAAACTAGTTACTTTTCCACAAGAAAGCGGGAGAAATAGAGAAGTCGGATGTTTCTTCAATTAGTTTCTGCTGCAATAAATGACAGAATTTAGAAAAATTACATAAATCATATTATTTAGTATAATTTAAAATGCATATATTAGTATTGTTAATTTAATATTAAATATGCCACTACAGTTTTTGATACATTAATTTTTTACCACACTACAAATTATTCCACTAAAATAAATCGTATTCATTGAAAAGAAATTTTGTAAGCTATTGCTTACTTTTATTAAATAACATTACTTTTCTGTAAGTCCATTATATATAAATTTTCATACTATAAAGGGGATTATGCATAGTTTATAATTTAATGAGAAATCACAGTACATTTTCAAGTTTGATTCATTGTTTAGTGGGTACAATGATAATTACTTTAATACATAAATCTATGATTTTGCAAGTTAATTCTTTTTAATCATTTTTAATTAGGTGTAATAATTTACATCTTCTCTTATATATGTGCAAAAGATGTGCATGTCATCTTTATCCTTTTTATGAAAAATACACATACATTTTACACAACCCAAGTTATTTTTTTACATAATTCTAATCAAATATTTGTGAGCACAATAGACAAGGGGCAGTGGTCCCAAATTCATAGCCATCGAGTTTGGTGCCTCTGAAAATCTGAAATCTGTCATCGTTAAAAGTCCTCAGGTTGATGTACTGTGGCAATTTAGAATGAATGAGTTACTAATTCAGGTGTGTTTTCCTTGATATTTGACAGATGTTCAAATGATGAAGTTCATTGCAAATAGACCTCACATTGCTTTAAGATGCAACATTAATTATAAATCAAATCAAACCAACTGAATTTTTAACTCTTTTTACGACCATGATATTTGCAATCCTGGATGACAGAAAAATTAACTTTTACATTTTAAATGTGTATTTTGAAAAGAAATTTTGTTCAATTATTGATTCTTTTACGCAACATTTCATAACGTGATTCATAATAGAGTTCATTTATGTAATAAAACACAAATCACTATCAGAAAAATCTACTCAGAATCATACGGAAAATTTAAATTAAAAGCTAAATAAAGACACAAAAAATCCATGTAAACTTACCCTGAGTTCCTGATGAAACAGCAGTATCATAAATGTCGTTGCAATCGTATCTATACGGCCCATAGCGGCCTGCAATTCATCTAACGATGTGGTCAGTAACTTTTTGGTTCCTCCACCAGTTTTGAAAGTTTAAACATTTTAAAGCTTCTTCGTTTTTGCGATTTTTTATTTTGCAGCTCTTGTCGACTCCGTTTGGAAAGGCTGCCTGGATTGAAATCAGTAGTCAAGCAATCCCGTGCTTTTTCTTATTGTAAACTGCGCTGGTTATCTTGCAATGAATAACATCTCCTTGTATTTTTCAATGATTCCACTAGAGAAAATTTACTTTTATTTGACGTACTAGCCATGAGAAGAAAAAAATAGCTGTGAATCGAAAGTCTTGCGCCAAGATACATGTAAGCAATAGACTACGTGATTATAAGTGTCCAATCACAACGAGTTTATCATCTCGCGAACGCATAACTCTCGGATCCGGTGATCTTCAGTTCGAGAATAAGAAAAGGGAATTACTCGGGAGTTATCGCCAAGAGGGGGTTACCCAATCCGTGAGTTTTCTTTTCAATAACTCGCGATTGAGAATACCACCGATGCATAGGATTAACGAAAGAACTAGAATCAAGCATTATCTTTATTTAGATATCCAACTTAAACTTTTAACAAATTAAATTATAATAATTAATGTGAGAGAATCTACGATGGCAAAATACGCAACACACAATATATATATTTAGATAATAAGACTTAATCTAATTCTGACCACTATCAATAACTGAACCGCCTAATCACTGATTCTAATATTAAATAGTCAATCCTACCTTATTACAACTTGGAGAATCAATCAGTATCGACTTATGCTCAATCTTGCTCCTTTTTAATTGCATGTACTGGTGTGCAACTGATCCTCATAAATCTGATTACTTATAACTTATATATTACACGGGCCACGTAAAACGCATTCAGACTTGAAAACACGATTCTCTATTGACATCAACTACCTGCCAATTTCCATCCACTATCACAAATGGCCACATTTACATTGCCATCTCGTTTACTCCTAAGTTCCGATATTTAAAACTTGTTCATTTTGCATCTTTCATTCACACTTCACTTCTTGGATTTGGTTGGAAAAGAGTTGCCATTAATTCTGGCCCGAAGAACTCAAAGGATATGTTAAAGAAAAGACGCGTGAGCCCGTCACAAATTCTTGTGTGTGCCATTGCCAAATGGCATAGGTGTGTGAGGTAAGGAAAGGGTTATTACTATAACTTAATAATAAATACGGAATATGTACTTACCTATTGAACTAAGATTAAAAAAAAACATTGTAAAGCCACTTTTAAATGAAAACACAAGCTATGAACTTAATAATAGTATATCAAATGATATGATACATTTATTATGAAACAATTCAAAATGCATTAAAAAATAGAACATTTTTATCTAAAGTTAGTTTTCGTTGTTATAGTTAGTAAAAGACTTATAGTCTGCTTACTGTCAACCAATCTTGAATTTTCCGTATATAATTACTAACTGCTAAAATCTTCAGGTGGTCACCCCAAAATGTCTTGGCGGTCCACCGGTCGATCGCGATCAACGTAATGCTCACCCCGGATGTAAAGCATCGGATAACTTCTGGGTCTTGATTGCGGTTAAGTGCGTAGACGAAGGCCACACACACATGTAAATAAAGATTAATTACTCATGCTTTTTTAATGAAAAATTTCAAATTAGAAACATCCCAATATTTTGAATATCAATGTAAAATTCAGAATTATAAGTCCACATGTTTAGATTCACCTGTTTTGTTATTGTACTTAATGTTCGTATTATTTTCATTTTTTTTCTTTGTTTAATATTTTCGTAAATGTGTCGGGAAAATTGTTTCCACTGAGAGGTTAGTGTTATATGCATTTAACATTTAAAACTGATTTAAGTAGTATTTTCTTTTATAAAAATTTCTCTATTTAAGATGAGGAAATCGGATACACGAAAAAATATCACCAACTATGAGAAAACTTTATTTTAGAGGTAAATTATAACTATTATATTTATATTCTAGTATAAAAAATTTAGCTCCTTTTGAATTATCTGCAATATCCACCTAGAAGAGAGTTACGCGCGAAAGTTGGGGTGTTATGTAATATTTGACGATTGTACTCTACTCATGCTAAGAGCTACACTGTCATGAACATGGAAGGTGTCTATATTAAATTCTAAGTGCCGTTTATTTCTACAAAACTGGAGTTCAATCAGCAAGCTACACTTCATATTCCGAGATGCCACTAGCATCCCTCTGTTGAATAATGTGTGAGGTTGTTAGAATAATGTGAGGGATATTGACGACGAGCCTCGTAATTTTGAACCCTGGTCAAGTGACGAGAACGACATCTAAACTGGCAGCCCACTTTTCTAATTCCCACACCAACCTCATGTAAGGACTTGAGAGTACCTAATGATTTTAACGTGCTCAGTGCTGATGTGTGTGTGTATATATACTGAAGAGCCAATACATTATGAACACCCTACTCAATAACTGTGCACCTGCAACTCTCCTTGGTATGGGTCGTCCTCGTCACTTAACCGTGGTTTAAAGTGACGAGGTCCGTTCACCTGTAGCTCTAGTGTAGCTTTATAGTACCATGTTAATAAATACTCGCACAGCATGGATAAGACGAAGGATTCAAGCGCATTTGATTGGGAGAAAATTGTTATACGATGAATAAGTCACCATTGTCTTGTAAGTGGCTTAGCCTCTGTGTCATTGATATATTGTGCATACGCATCAATACCGGTAAAACCATCTGTTCATGGACCAATTGCCATGGACAGCATAATGTGGAGGAATGGGACCATCGTCGGCTGGTTTGCGTTATAACAGATTTGTGTTCATAGTGCAAGAGATCTAACGGCAATTAAACGCCAGTGCACACACATAAAAAGACTGTGCTTCCAGAATTCCCTCCACGCTGCGAAGTACATAATTGATCGTTCCATGAAAATATTTCTGACCGCACATCACGTGGCGCGATGATTAAAATGGTTGCGAGAACGTCACCATTGGATTGCAGACACGTGGAAAAATGTTACATAGACTGATGAGTCTAAAGTCATATTGGTGTGTGGTGATGGCTGGTAACGAAAACGTCTCCACTGGGTTGTAGACATGTAGAAAATTGTTACTCGGACTGATAAGTCCAGATTCTTCTTGCTGCATGGACGATAGCTGAGTACGAGTATGTGTGAAGTAATGGATCCTTTTTTTTAAATTAGAGCTCTTTTAGCTAGTGGAGCTAGCATTCTTGTCTAGTGTGACTATTTACGTGGACTAAAAAATGATACCTTTAATAAGTGTGATATCACCTTTACAATGAATGGCTTACATGATATTCTGGACGATATGTACACGCGTTTGTGCGTCTTCAGCATTCCACTGAGTATCTCGTTCTTCAACAAGATCATGCCATCGCGCGCGTTTTCGAATTGTGTATGATGTTTCGTTGACCACTCACCTTGCGTCGGTTACCTGATCTCTGAGTGAGGGTGCGAGAGAGATGTTCGACACTTTTGACTCCGTTCCATTTTTCGAAAATTAGTGTGCCGGCCCCCTTAATATTCACTCACTCACTCTGTATGTTTGTGTGTATTTATGTATTATTTAATAATCTGAGAAGTATGCATGGATATTACTGTATTTTATTTGTATTGTATTACTTTTTAAAAACATAAGTAATAATTATACGAGGTAGGATTCAAAAGCTCCTGGACTGGTCTATAACTGGTCTATAACCGTGGTAAAATTATCAAACGTTGACCTGTCCATGGTGATAAAAAGGTTGGGGTGCACTATCTTGGTAGACCTTGACAATATCTTTTATTATTTTTTTAAATATACATATGACTTACCGAAGTTTTATTTGTAGCTGTTAAACAAATTATTTTTCAAGTACGTATTAATAAAATCAAAAATTATTTTAATGCAAAATTGAGAATCACGCAGATTTTTCAACTCTCAATCTTTTTCTACTCTCAAATTAATCTACATTGAAGAGAATAGAACTCATTTTCAGAATTTTCACACGGTAAAAAATATTTTCTGTGTTTCTCATTGTATTTCAAGTGTATACTGCTTTTGAATGGACTAGTTTCTGGCTCTATTTTTTTAACATGCGCATTAAGTCTCCGTTATTATTTTTTTAATTAAAAAAAGGAGAGTTTTTATTTCTCACAGAATGAACTCTTTAATTACTAATAGGAATTAGATTGCATTTTATGTATTAGAAATTTGTTTTTCCGATCAATTTGTGAATTTTTAAATGTATTGTATTAATTTTTTTAAAATGATGCGAATGGTCTTGCGGTTATTTGTTGAACCTTTGGAATTTGAGTTATACTGGCTACATTTAAATTACCGTATTCTCAAAAATTCAGAAGTTACAGCATTCTAGTATTGTTTTAATTTTTAACCAATCCTACGATTATTTATACTTTTGATGAATTATCCATTGTTCTCATTTTATTATTACTGTGGAATATAATTATTTGTGTAATTGTTTTACATTTTGAATTATTTTTGCTAGATCTAAGATGAAATAGGATCCAACATGTTATTCTTAATTTACGTGGAAAGTTGAAACCAGAGTTTGTGTAATAGGCTAAATTCATGTGACGTCATAGTCACATGATAACTGCAATCACATGTTTGCTGCCAATCAATTTGTAAATTCATGTGACGTCACAGTTACATGATAAATACAATCGTTTCCACTTTGCATATCGCCGTTGCCAACGTTTGCTATTTTCTGAAACTTTCTTTTAAAATGTACAAATTTATCAACAATAATAACGTACTTGGGTAAATAAAACGCACTTGATCATAAATCACACATATAAGAATCTTTTTTAATTCTGAAATTCCTTTTTAAAGAATCTGAAATACTTGAATATTTTGAATCAGTTATCAAATTTTAAACTTTATATAAATATTACAAGTGGAACAACAACTACAAGTCTAATGTTTTATTGAATTCAATGGAGAACACGTGGTTGCATATATCACGTGACTGTCTTGAATTTACTTCCATTAATATCGAAATCATGAAATTGAATTTTTACAAGAAATAATAACAAACGAGGCTGTAATTTCTATAAAATTTGTAACTAAATAAGTTATTTGTAATGTTTTGTAAATTACATAAGGAAGTGTAAATTTTTATTGTTTCCATAGAAATATATAATTTTTAGAACGGTTTTACTGTAAATTCATTCAATTTCGGATGAAAATGTTGTTTTTTTTTAAATTTTTAATATAAATTATTCTTATTGATAATTTTTTGGTTGCAACCATTTTTTTAAAAAAATTTATACAGCTTGGAACACCCAAGTTTTAAAATGTTTTGATCATTCGCATGAATTTTTTTTTTCGTTTCCTTGATTGAATATTTAAATTTCTAGTCGCATCACACAGGACAGTTGATATCAATCTAATCGCAAACTATCACCAACAGGAAATACACGACAAAGTGCTCTTTGAATGAAGGAAATGTGTAGTTTTCTGTCTGACCTCGAAGTGCGTCTATGATTGTTTCGCCGAACTTTCTGCTCAGGCGCGAAGAGAAAGATTTTTCTCACAATTCAACTTCTATTGATTATTTTCGGAAAAAAAGAACTCTAAAGACGATTCCGTGTATTGTTATTTTCATAATCAAGTCTCATCACACATTGCAAATGCCACGATGAGAATTATATCCGCCCTTTCTTTTTACTCTACCGTCTTGCATCCGTTTTTCTAGGTTTATATATTACTGTGGAAATTTTGAAGAAGAATTTAAGTTTTTAACTTTTTTATTCGAAGAAGTTTCTACGTAGATGTTCTAGCAAATGACAACAATACGAATTGATTTTAAAATAATTATAAAAATTGGGAGTGTTAAGAAATGATTAATTTATCTATATAAATTTAAATTTGTATTAATATTTTTTAGCTTTATTCACAAGTATTGCTTACAATTTTGCGGAAATTATAATTTTTAATTTTCTGGTACTACCATAGCAGCCATGTTATGCATTACCTGTTTATTAACCTACTTTTACCTATTACACCTTTTGCTCAAAAACTATTTATTCTCTCCCATGGGCGAATCTTTTTTCAGTAAGTTATGTGTTGTACTAATTACTATAAAGGATTTTATCTTTTTTTTGTAACGAATTTTTAAAGTCATGTTCAGTTTTCTCTTCTGAAATTTTGTTTAAAAAAGACGCTATTTGAAAATGTTTATTAGATATATGTATATCTTGTTCCCTTCATTAAAATTTATAAGCATACTAATCTTTTTTTAAAAAATATTTTCAACATGCATATGAAGCATTATCTTTACCCTCTGCTTCTTCCAAAGACTTTGAATTTTCTTTTTGACATTTTTAACACTACTATTATTTTTTTGGTACCTCAGAATGTACATGAACCCCCTACGGGCATCTGATACTTTGAAACACGACACATTGCTATGATTTGGTTCAGTGTTTTGTTTAAAAATCATTACTTCGGATACATGATCCATTTTTGTGTAATAGCCATGCTTACATTCAAATTTAAAGTTTTTGTTTCCCCAAGTGCAGATTTTGAAATCATTGACCATGTGGTATTGTTAACTGACTCACTAGGGTTCCGAGTCTTTCCATGCAAATATTTTTGTAAAAACATAGAATCAGCTTGATCTCTAAAAACTGGTTTAATTTAGCATTATTGTATATGGGACATGAGTATGTGTTTTATGGTCATGACGTTTTTCGTTACCTTCAACTTCTGGCTTTCGAAAAAACACCATGAATATTTACACCTGCAGGGCACAATCCATGTTAAATTCTTTTAATTCAAGTATCCATCATAGGTTCGTGGCCGCTGTAGCCGAGTGGTATAGGTATCGGACCGTGGCTTGCCTTGTCACGAGTTCGAGCCCAGTACCACTAAAGACCCGCCGTGTAGGGCAGCGATGCACGTTAAATCTGTCGAGAGCTGAAATGTCCTCCCGTTGGTGTGGTAGTTAGGAGAGGGGGGTGCCAGCTCAGGTGTCGTCCACGTCACTTGACCATGGTTCAAAATTACGTGGTCCGTCGCCAAAAGCCCTCGTGTAGCTGAACAGTGCGACGTTAATATTCAATCCATCATAGGTTCTTTTGGGTGTATCCAATGTACTTTAATTTTTCCGCATCGTCATCAAAAACTAATGCAGACGGTGCAGTTTTTATGGAAATGCACG
The DNA here is from genome assembly GCA_019973935.1 of Trichonephila clavipes. Lineage (NCBI taxonomy): Eukaryota > Metazoa > Arthropoda > Arachnida > Araneae > Nephilidae > Trichonephila > Trichonephila clavipes. The sequence goes on from BMAU01018390.1 coordinate 508,558, forward strand.
TCAAAGAGGGGTTTCATTTAAAAATGTAATAAAAATACTTCTAAAAGTCGTATCGTCATATATTATTTTAGCAAATATTTGAACTTTCGGGAAATATATAAAAAGTAAAAATTAATTTTTTTTTATTGCGAATTAATTTGCCAAAACCCCTTAAAAATGTAAAAAAAATTTCAATTCTTTGATTTTTAAGAAACCATTGTTAAAAAATAATTGGAAGGCTTGGTACATTACAGTTCTTATTTTTGAATTGGGAAGTTTCTATTCTACGAATTCCTGATTTGAAAATAGGAATTGATGCTTTGATGTATGTTACCGTTAAAGTTATAATTCAGTTATTTCATGGAATAACTAGGTATTTCATGAAATAACTAGACTAGTCAGTTAAAGTATATAATAAATGAAAAATTTTATACTTTACCATTTATTCTATGAAATAACTAAGGATAGACCGTTAATGTAAAAAAACAATTTTAAAGATATTTTTTAATTAGTTGATATCTCTCGAAAAGCACCTTTTATCCCTTTTACGGATGAATAATTGATAAATAATAAGGGAAAGCAGATGATGTAATTTATTATTGCTCATATTGCTAACTTTAAACAGAAAGAGGAAAAAAGAAATAAGTAGCAGAAATAGATTATATTTAAATATTATCAACAAAAATAAATGCTGGAGAGAAAAACTGTTGCTTCTTGAAAACATTGTGTAAGAAATGTAAGAGAATATTTAAATTTTATGAGACACTTTTATTTTACTTTTCGTTATTTATTAGAGCAAGGATTGCTATGATGACACTTTGTATTGTATTGCTTATTATTTTTGAAACAAGCACACTCTCTACACATTACTACTATTACACATTTTTTTTATTCAAGCATTTTTTAAATTCTTGTCCAATACCTCAACTTTGAGCTGTTGCAACGGATCGAAGCGTTGTGTCAATTTTTGGAACTTCAATAAAAATTAATTCTCGCTAACATATACTGAACTGGTATCTATAGTACAGTTGTTTTATTCGGCCATCTCTAGTTCCTAATTGGAAAAATTCTTTCCAAAGCAGCCAGAACCAGTTCAAAGAACTTTCGAGTGCCGTATTTCATGCTTTTAACGATCAAGTGATCGTTATTCTATAGAATACCTAGTTAAATCGTAGAATTCAATAATTTTATATACTTTAACTGACTTGTCTAGTTATTTCATGAAATACCTAGTTATTCTATTTAATAACGGATTTTACACTTTAACGGCAACATATATATTTCCTAACTTTCTTATGCGATTCATTTAAAAGAATTTTGAAGTCCTTTTTGTAGATTGTTAGCTCTGGGGACAAAGAACGCTGGATAACGTAATAAAAATTTTCACCTACATTTATCCAGGAAAAGATTTTTTTTAAAAGTATTTTTTAAAACTAAATATTTAAATTACATTATTTTCTTTGCAAATGTTGCTCTTTTATTTGACTTAGAATTAATAAATATTTTTCAAGATACTTTGTTCTTCTGTTATGGATTTAAGATTCGGTTGATGTGCAAACACATATTTATCAAATATTGCTGAATTATTTGGCTGACTATAAATTTAATCGGTTTTTAAATTGCAATCGTTGTTTCATTCGTAATTTTATTTCATATTGGGCACAGGGATGCTTAATTTATGGTTTGTTTACCGGTAAATATGTATCTAATTTTTTTTTAAATTTTCAATGAAACGTAAATTTTTGAAAATTAGCATACGCATTATATCCATTTTTGTCCGTAACATTCTTTGAATCCATTAAAGAACACATTAGAAAATTCTTTTTTAACGATCAAATTGTTCCATTTGTTTGAAAGAATTTTGTTGAAAATAATTACTAAGTATGTACAAGAATTCGTCTGCATGACTCAGAATTGGCCTCATTTGTTTACCAGTGAAAGACAAGAAGGTGGGGAGGGGGAATGTAAGAGCCGTATAATGAAATATTTTGTGTGTGTGCTGTATTAACATAGGCGAAGCCTGTTTCGTTGATAAGGCATGGATCTCAGACGATCATTTAAAATTAAATAGTTTAAAATTTTATTTTATCGATAAAAGGTAGTTGGAATCATGAGATTTACCGAAGTTTCATAATGCGAATAATATATTCATACTAATTAATACTAAGTGCCTAGACGATTTCAAATATCTTTTATTTCTTACTAAATGATTTTTTTTTTTTGTTTTATTATTTTAAACAAAGTATAATTTATTTAGCATATATAGTTTTTTTAACTTGAGATGTATATTAAAGACAAATTTTCTATTTAAAAAATATATCCATGATAACTGAGGTCTTTAAAAAGGGGGAGGGGAACAGTTCATTTAAAAAAATTAGTTAAATTCTTAAGATATTTATTAATAATTCGTTCGCTACAGTTTTTTTTTAAATTTCTTACTTTATTAATAAATCAACAACTTTCTTCAACTTTTTCTTTAACAAAATTCTGCGAAAGCGTTAGTGTTAAAATAACGGAAATATACGAAAAACCACTTTTCGGCAAATAATTCAATAAAAAACATTACTTATGTTTCGAAAATCGTTGAAAGTATTTGGTATATTGGATATCAACGTGCTTTGAGTATGGAATTTGATCATTGTGATGTGATATGTTAGTTGTGAGTGAATAAAATTTTGATGATATATACGAAATAGGAAGGACAGCGAGCTTTAGCTGTTTTTAAAATTAATTAGCTATTTTCGTTAATTTTATACGTTAAGCAAAAATTCTATTCGACAAAAACCTTATATTATTTGATGCAAGAATTATCCAAAATGCAACTGATTATCATATGCCGCAGGTTTATAGTCACGAATATTTAACAATTTCGAATTTTCGAACTAGAATAAAAATGCTCTTAATGACCCAAGGATTTAAAATGTTTAATGACAAACTTTTACTGCATCCTAATAATTCTATTTTGGAATGTCTATGTAATTTTTTTTTTTATCTAACTTTTGTTTTCTTTCTTTATTGCAATAGTGTTTTTCCCCTATTTCTATTTATTTGTTTTACAGTCGTTTTGGCATTTTAATTTGAAATAAATTTTCTAGCTTTTTCACCAGTCATGCATTCAATGGACACAGAATCTGCAATTGTCGTCACAAACTAAAATAGAAAAGAAAATCTGGAAAATGATATATACCTGTTTTAAAATTACATTGAAAAAGCATTTTTTTTCCCCAAAATTATTTTAAATAAATCGTCTGAGCCACAACTAAGATAGCGCATTTTTTCCCAGTTCTTTTTCTTCGAATACCAGGCGGTTGATAAACAACACTGCTACATATGTGGTCCTTTGAACCCCGAGGCAATGGGCAAACTTCTTGGAAAAAATAGTTAACTTTTTATTTTTTCTTCTGCTCCCCCCTTCTTATACGTCCCCTCTGTTCTTTATGTTTCCCTCCTGTAGTGGTCTGCGCACGAATTTCATGCGCACTTTTCACCTTCGGTGTGCTATGTTCGAAAGGTATAATTTGTTTTGCGCTACCCGACCATTCGATGGCTTTTGGAATATTTGTGGTTGACTATTAAAAATGTATGTAGACTTGATAAAAACCCGTAGAAGGCGACGTCTGTGTATTGAAAAAGATGGAGGATTCAGTTAGTGGAGTTGTTTTTCATAGGTAGAATGATTTCGTTTTTGTCGTAATCGATTAATTAGAATTCATTTCCACTAAATTTAAAGAAATAAATTAAATTTTTTCTACTTATTTTTGAACATTGTGAAATGCTTGAAATTTAATTTTTGTCTAAAGTTTAGATAGCACGGTGGCAATAAATTTTACCGGTGCTAACAAATAAAACCAGTGTGGCAAAGGGAATTAGAATATTCTAATGCCTTTTAGTGGACAATAAAGTCGAGTTGATGAGTATTTTGCTTGTCTTTAATTAGAACCAGACCTTGGTGTTTAAATTGATATGTACCGGCCTCTGTGGCATTTATAAAGATTTCGAAATATCGAAAACTTGTGAGAAAATGAGTTCGGAAGGCGCTAAAAAGGATTTTGGAATGAAGAATTACGAACCAAAATTTAACAAATAATTACAACAGTGACGTACACAGACCTTTCTAATGAGTGCTTATATTCTAAAAACACGGTAGACGAAGGCGCCGAGGAGTAATCTCTGTGGTAAAAACTAAAATATGTTCGTCTATGGGAATGTGCGAACCCCCTTTTGTACGCCACTGAATCTAGATATATATTATAAATGCGAAAGTTTGTGAGGATGTTTGGGAGTCTTTCACGCAAAAACAACTGAATGGATTTTAATGAAACTTTACAGTAATATAGCTTATACATCAGAATAACGCATAGGCTATAATTTATAAAGATATTGTGAGAAGTGTCCAAAATATAACGATATTTGTGAAGTAACTAGGAAAAAATTCTGCCATCTGCAAGCAATTCTTACGTACGCTGCAAAAAAGACCACGTCAGCATATATCTATCTTTTGTTTGTGAAATAACTCTTTTTGTTTTGGCTACGCAAGGCGCTCGCTTCTAATTAATTCCTGTAAGCAGCATAATCCCTAATTTTTTTTTTTTTTTTTTTTTTTTATTTCTGAATAAAACTAAGTTTTGAAGGCAGAGGTTGTTATAAATCTCTTTGTTTGAATGTTTTTTAATGATATTATTATGCACACATGCACACACACACACACATTTGGTAGTAAGAAATTGATCTTTTTTCAAAATAAATACTTTTATTGCTTCTGGTACTTAAAGTAAATAAACTTATTCACACTACATCATTTGGACATCTAATATATATTATAAATGCGAAAGTTTGTTAGGATGTTTGTGGGTCTTTCACGCAAAAAAAACTGAATGGATTTTAATGAAACTTTACAGCAATATAGCTTATACATCAGAATAGCACATAGGCTATAATTTATAGCATAGACTATAATTTATAAAGATATTGTATGAAGTGTCCAAAATATAACGATATTTGTCAAGTGAGTAGGAAAAAATTCTGCCATCTACAAGCAATTCTGGCGTGCGCTGCAAAAAAGCCCACCACAGCATATCTCTCTTTTGTTTGTGAAAAACATTTTTTGTTTTGGCTACGCAAGGTGCTCGCTTCTAATTAATTCCTCTGATCAGCATAATGCCTATTTTTTTTATTTCAGAATAAAACTAAGTTTTGAAGGGAGAGGTTGTTATAAATCTCTCTTTATTTGAATGTTTTTTTTATGATTTTATTATGCACAATTGGTAGTAAGAAATTGGTCTTTTTTCCAAATAAATGCTTTTACAGTTCTGATACTTAAAGTAAATAAACGTTCTCTTTCACACTGCATCATTTGGACAAATTTTCAAAATTTGTTTGTGGTTAGTAGTTAATTATAACGCTATAATTTTAATTGAATAGGCAGATATAATTATTTTTACACTTAAAAACGCAATAACTACTGTACTGTATTTTTTGGAGTGTGAGAGTAAGTGAATATTAATGTCGCACTGTTCAACTACACGAGGGCTTTTGGCAACGGATCACGTAATTTTGAACCATGGTCAAGTGACGTGAACGACACCTGAGCTGGCACCCCCTTCTCCTAACTACCACACTACACCAACTTAGAAGGAATAATCTACCAATACTTAGCAGGTATATTCTTTGAAATCCACTCTTCCAAGATATATGGCAGCACGGGTTCTATGATGAGTATTTTAGCGGAAAAAATAGTTTGTCAAAATTTAAGTGTCTTATGTTTTTCCATGTTAATGAAGACCTTAGAAAATGATTTGCCTACTTATTTTAAGTGAACGGTATATATAATTAATTTTACAGTGGATATCTTTAATTAATTTATTAGCCCTAACGGATTAAATTTTCCAAAGTGGAGTATTTTGTTTATTTATATCCCTTAATTTTCAATTTAGTGATCTAAAAAAAAATATTGCATGAAAAAAACTGCAGTAAATCATAATGCGGTAGATAAAGTAATAACGTGCATCGCCCCCCTACACGGCGGCTCTTACAAAGCTCTGATAAAGCTCAAGCTATGAAAGTAGCTTGACATTTGCCAATTTGACTATCGTTATCATTTCGCTGTGTTTTCATTGAATTTCCATTATAATTTAAGAAACGGCGTTGCTTGCGAATGTTACAATTTTAACATAAAATAAATACAACAGAAAGTAATATTAATGTATTACATTTTCAGATATAAATTATTTACACTATTTTAAGCGTTCATTACGCAACACTTTTAACAATGTGTTACTTTTGTTGAGCAGAGATCAGCTTAGGGAGGTATTTTCAAAAAAATCGACCCTCAAGAGTGTTACGGGGAATTATATATATAAAAAAACCCCTTTTTATTAGCTATTAGATCTACACACTTAAAATTTAACAAAGGTGTTTTTCTTTTCTTTTTTGTTTAGCTGAGATATGCAAAAAGCTTTTTTTGTGTAATTTGAAATTCACATAAAAATTACTCATTAAAAACTTCTTTATCCTTCAATCTGTGTTGCTTAATTTTTCACTTCACCCGTGCAAAGAACGGGTATACCAGCTAGTTACAAATGTATTTTAGTTGGTCACTTTTTATAAGTAAAGTATAATGCAGATTTTTATAATGTGATTTCTCTCTGAAACATTCGAAAATTAAAAAAAAAAAAACACTCACATCATGTAGTCATGTATAAACATTCCTTTTAATTATATGTAAAAGTAAAATGTTCTTTTAGTTATAAAAGGAAATAGTGTGCGCATTGAAACCCTATCTTGTTTTTGCAATAATTATTCATTTTGCCGAAACAGGAATTCACATACAGTGAAAATTGTTTAATACGAAATTTAGTGGATTGAAATATTTTTTTTTTTTGAAGGATATTACGAAACAAAAGCATATATTCATCAAAATTAAGTTTATTAGATTAAATTTTATCTACACAGATATGCATATATTTAATAAATGCATGTAATTAATAATTAATTTGCTCTCTTTTTTGTGATTATTGATAAATCAGAGTTAGCAATACCAATGTCTTTACAGGTTTCCGTTTTAGTCTTCTGTTTTTGATCAACTACTTGAAGAAGCTCCATCTTTATTTTAAGCGAAATAAAAGTTTACTTTCCCCCGAGCTCTTTGCGATTGTGCTCGTAAAAAATTTTCTAAAATAGAAGGGGAAAAAAATCTAACTCACTGTGTGTGATTTTTATTCACACTATGATATACTCGTCACCGAGAGAGAATTCCAAAGCCAACTTATGATAGATAAGATGTTTTTGTGTGGTGTTTGTAGGGGTGGAGGATAAAAGTTGCTGTGTGTGTGTGTGTGAGATAAACAAAATTCGTTCGTGTCAGAAGCTACACTGCTGGACAAATGCTAAGGACGGATCACAAATTGCTATGTAGCATAACATTAAGCGAGACATGAGGCCTAGTAGGATAAAATATAGTTGCCACACTGTTCAGACATTAGAATAAAGAATATTTATTGTTCTGGAAAGTACAAAAGCTGTGAAACATCTGAAAGAAAAAAAATGTTCATTTGATCTGCGTATGGAGAAATGGAACAATGCATCTAAAAGTCAGCAGACACCTTAAAGAAAGGTATCAGTACGGGATATGTCCACCGTGGAGTGTGATGCAACATTCCACACGTCGTACCATACTTTGCACAACATTATCCAGCAGCTGTTGAGGCAATTTATCCCATTCCTCTGTGAGTGCACGGATGAGGGTGTTCTTGTTTGTCGGAGGATAGTTTCGACCAGCAACTTGCCTCCCCAAAGCATCCCACACATTTTCAATGGGGTTTAGATCTGGAGAACGCGCTGGCCATACGAGACGTTGAATACCCTCGCTGTCTAGACAATCCTGAACAGCGAGTGTTCGATGACATGTTGCGTTGTCGTCCATAAAAACAAATTTATCACCGACAGCACCACGGAAAAAGACGAACATGAGGAAGTAGAACTTCATCAATGTATCGTTGGCCCGTCATAGTCCCATTCGCAACCACATGTAGGCGCGTGCGACCATTGATCATGATGCCGGCCCACACCATTTTACTGCATGTCGGATTTCGGTCCTTTTCCTGGATATTTTCTGGACGATAAGCAGTACCCCTCTCGCGCCAGATCAGTTGGCGTCTACAATCCGATGACAGACTGAACCTACTCTCATCTGAGAATAGTACGTATGCCCAGTCCTGTTCAGTCCAATTGTGATGCTCACGACACCATTGCAAACGGGCAGTACGGTGCTGTCTGGTCAATGGGACACACACAACAGGTCTGCGTGCGTATAGTCCTCCTCCCCTCAAACGTCTGGCAACAGTTTTTCGGGAGATCTGCTTTCCTGAGGCAGCAAGAAACTGATTTGCCACCTGCTGAGCTGTGGTGCGCCTGTTCCTTTTCGCTGATAGGACGATATATATGTCTTCTGCAGGCGTCGTACTTCTAACACGACCTCCCCGTGCCGTCTACTACACATTCCAGTAGTTTTAAATGACTTCCACAGCCGTGAAACAACGCTGTGAGCGATGTCGAACTCCCTGGCAACATCTGTTACTTTTCGCCCTTCTTCGATCTTTCCAATAATTCGGCCACGCATAAAATCATCTATGTGATGTCGGGAGAAGACATGCCAAAAATTTTAAGTTCGTCTATTAAATCTTTCCTGTAAAACTTTGACTTGAAACAACAACTGTCCACACGCGTCAAAACCTTTAAAGCTCTTATGAACGCTATCACGTGATGAACAGACGTGGAAAAAAAATTTGCATACTCATACTTCTTACTAATATCCCGCACTTATTCTAATTTTCCACATTTTACTTCCTTTCATTTTGTGGTTGCTATGGATGATAGTGTTATCCGTCCTTAGCAATTGTCCAGCAGTGTATTTCGAGGGTATTTATTTCTAAGCTAAGTTAAACTTTTTTCTCGAAACATGTGAAACTAACTTTCTGATTTCACACCCCTCTTAAATCTCGCCTGCACGGCTTGTGTTGTCCGTATTTTGTTCATTCCCAGAAAGGATATCTTTTCGTGTTAAGAGAAAAAATGCATGAAAATACATTGTAGTTTGTCGGGGCCGTTGTATTATTTCGTGTTAACCGATTTTTTGTCTTAAGCGTCTTCGCGTTAAACGTATTTCACTGTAGCTATTTGTGCGGGGTATATCGATGTATGTTCATAGAAACAGGAAGTTTGTGTTTTCTTTTTAAATGGTCTAAATGGAACTATCAATCGATTTTTTGTGTTTAATTCGTCAGTATGTTCGAATATTTGTTACGTGGCGATTGATATAAGTTATGAGTTGTTGTTTAACGAATAAGTGAGAGTAAATAAAGAGGTGTTTCATGAAAAAACGTAATGTTAACAGCTCATAATGTTAACCTCAAGAAGAAATTTTGTTTTTTAAAAATGTATCTGCTGAGAGAGTCTTATCCCTAAATGTGTGATAAGATCGAATAAAAAATATTTTTGTTAGTTATTAATAAAATTTTAATATATGTTGATATTTAATTATGTTAACATAAAATGACATCTTTTGTTGAAAAAAGAAAACGCGCGAGGAATTGTGAAACTTCAGTTTGAAATAAAATTAAATATTTTATTAATATTTTTCGCTTGCTTTCTCCCTTTAGTTTCTTCGCAGCCATTTTCTTTTTCTTGCGTTACATTTTCTCTTTCCATAGCATTAAAAAAACTATTGCAAGGTTTTATTGTTTTCAATGAAGATCAATCGAATAGGGGGAGGGAGTAATATATAAAAAGTGTAAATAATTTTTAAAAAAGTGTATACAAAACCAGCTTTTGTTTGAAAAAAATTCTATTTATATGACTTCTAAACTATATTTCGGGTAACATTGAGAAGTTTAAAAATTGTGTATATATATCACACATCAAATACAAAGATAACTATAGATATCAAGAGCTATTTTACTGTTGTTTATTTATTTTCATTTATTAATCTGAAGTGTAGAAAAGGGAAATTATATCAATAAAATCCTATTTTAAGGAATATGCTATGTTTATCTGGTAAAGATTAAAATAACTCCTAAACCATTTTATATGAGAACGCTTTCTCTATTTTTTATTCACCTTCCTGCTTTTGCCCCAGCTTGTGTGATGAATCGTTATCTTCAACAAATGAAATAAATGTCTAACACACCGGAAGTTCACGCCTTTGTCACCTAGATAGTATGTATTAGTGGTCCTTCCGGTTTTCTTTTTTTTTTTTTTATTATGAGCACCACCTGCTCTTCGATTTTGTCAATAGATTTCCCTTTTATAACCCCTCACCGCCACCTCTCGTTTCGGTGTTACGTCATGTTTTTATTGCGCCAGAAACATCTGGAACAAACTTGGGAATAAATTTGAAAAAATAAAACTTATCAATTTTTTTGCTAATCAATTTTAGACAAAATAAAATTGTTTCATGGGAACAAAACTAATTATTACTATAAAAATTAACTAATAAAAATAACTATTTAATAATACTAATTAGCGACTTCTAGCTCATTCTTAAGTGTTCTAATTATTAAAGTGAAATTCGAAAATAGTACGTGAAGTTAAATTTGAGACTAGATTTTATTATTTCCAAAATTTTTTAAGATTACGGTCAGTTTGGATAAAAAGATGTCATTCCTATTGGTAACTAGAATTATTTTTAGCTCATACGATTTTTAAACTAAAATGTTTAATGGTGGAGGGGGAAAAATTCATCTCCTAGAATCAACCTAAAAAAAAAATATTTTAGGTTCTTTAATCTTAATTTTATGATTAAATAACCTAAAATATTTTATTTTTTCATGTGTAAGGTAAAAGTGTAAGGTTTTAAAAGTCGTTATGAGCTGCAAAATATTCTGTGTGAGACTTGTACATGCTTTTTATTCTAAATCCAGTTAAGTTTTTTTTAAAAAAAGTTTTTATTATTACAATTTTATGATATCTATCTGTAAAGAGTGTATGTAAAATTAGGAGTGTGTTCACTTTTAATTTTTTCTGGGCTGCATTTGAAGAATAACTTTGGGCCACACAGTAACGATAACTGATGAACAACAAAAGCTGTATAGCTAACTATTTAAGCAATGTAAACTATTAATTTATTATTTGTTTTTAGTAAAGAGAGTAATCTGAAACTAATTTGATATACTGTTTTATACATTTTATGACTTTTCATAAATACACTTTTATTTACGATTATGATAACTTTATAAAATTCATTCATTGAGTTCTCAAGTTATCCATCCGGACATTCTGGTTTTAATTTTACACTTGGCGTGTTTTACTTTTGAAAATAGTTAATGTATAGAATTCCGAACATCGGTGACGCGAATAATGCATGCCTGTGCAATAAAAGAGATTTCCTGGTAGTCAGGTATAATTTATAGAAGTACAAAGATAACTGATCTAATTTCTCTTAAAGTTGAATATCAGATTGCTATTTTCTGCATTCCTTTTGGAAATTTGCTGACAATACATCTATTTCGATTGTAAATGGAGTGTCTGAAAGGCGATGCTTGCATTTATTTGGGCTTGTCATGATTTACATATTATTTGGAATGCATTTATAGTTTTAAACATAGTACTGATAAGTTGATTTTTATTTTGACGTTTGTTTTAAATTATTTAAACGAGCAGCCACACACACACAAACCTGTCCAAAATGCTGTCTGCACTAATAAAATAAATCGTCTGATATCTCTTTCGCCTCTCTCTCGCTTGGGTCTATGTGGCCGCGGTAGCATATTGGTCATGGTCATATGTTCGTGGCCAGTGTGTCATGAGTTCGAGTCCTAGTGCCTCCGGAGACCCGCCATGTCGAAGGGCTGATGCAGGTTTTTTCTTCCGAGGTTCAAAGTCTGACCCATTAATGTGGTGTGAAAATTCGAAGAAGGGATGCCAGCTTAGGTGTCGTCCTCGTCATGCACACATTCACTCAGGTCGCGGGTTGGACACTCATGACTTTAATCAAATACTGTAGGGATAATTTATTCATATGTTTGGTTAAAATACATTAATATATCAGATTGTCGAGTTTAAAATAAATTTTAAATGCTAATAAATTTGTCAGGATTATTTGTGAAATTTAAGAACATTAGAAAAAAGAAGCTTGTGAGTATTGCGTAAATATGCGAAAGAGAAATATAAAGATATGTATTGTGATTTTTATATCCACACTTGTGATGATGTTGATATTTTTTCTCCAAAAATGTGTAATTTTGAGTATATTTATATTTGTTTGTTGCATGCAGGCTGCTTGATATTTGTCATGGACGAAAATTAGAAAATGAAAGACAAATGTTGGTGTACTTGGTGTTTGAACATGTTGATCAAGATTTAGCAACTTATTTAGAAAGATGTCCTTCACCAGGTTTAAGTCCAGAAAAGATCAAAGTGAGTTTTATTTTCTAGTTAATACATACTGGTGTATATTATTTTTATTGAATGTTAATTAAATTATGTACATGGGTATATGTATTTAAGTATTGTGAAAAAAAGGATTCAGTATTTATTGTTGCGAATTTGTATTATTTGGGACAATATTGTGTGATTTATAAGTTTGGTACTATTCTGATATTGGTACACTATGGATTTTCGCCAAAAACTTGTAAAATTTCGATAAGGTGGTAACATTACAATAACATTAGACTGGTCGTCAAATATCTGATTAGTGCGATTTCAAAATTACGCCAAAAACGAGAAGAGCACCGATATCACAAGTTAGTTCCATTGTTTTAAAAATATTTTATATTAGTTTTTGCTTATATTTATTAAATATTAAGATACTTAGGGTTATACCATTGACCAATTTCGTCAGATCAAAAGACATCGTCAAATGCCGCGATATACCGCCAATAGTGGAAAAAGTTCTCGCGCACTTTCGAACACAGTTATTTTTTTTTTAGATGGGGCTGCGGATTGGCGCAGTTATGATAGTGATCACATTATCTGGCGAGATTTTTTTAATTGCCCATGCCTTTTCGCTTTTCGACATAGATCAATGGTATAAAACGTACGTATCGATATTTAATATAAGAAAATCATCATTTTGGCTTTAGAATTGTTAACCATATGATGAACAAAGAAATTTATATAGTTTTTTTTTATTGATAAAATTTTTAAAAAGCCTCAGTATATGCCAATATTTTTAAAAAACTGATATTTAATTAGGATAATTTGTTTTAGTTACAATGATTTTAAAGTAAACTTTACTTCAAAATTGTTCTTATTTCCAGAAATTTTTTCTTTTTATTGCAAATGGAATTTGATAAATTTAAGGTTTTATTTATATCTTTACATTTTAAAATTACTTCTAATAAATGTAATTTCTTTTCCTTTTCAGGATTTATTTTTCCAACTACTTAATGGTTTAGATTTCTTACATTTTAACCGAGTTTTACATCGAGATCTCAAGCCACAAAATATCTTAGTTTCAAATCAGGGAATTGTAAAGCTTGCTGATTTTGGTTTGGCTCGTATATACAGTGGTCAAATTGCTTTAACATCAGTGGTAAGAAAATTTGATTATGTGTCACAGATTTGTTCTTATTTTTAAAATTAATTGAACACTTATTTGAATAATATAAGGTACATAAGAAAAATGTGCTGGATGAAAAAATTCCTACTTTTTAATTCTTGTAAATGACAAAGTAAATTAAACGGGAGTAAATAAGTAATAAATTATTTGTTTTCACATATGTATTATGATCAATTTGGTTATTTGTAATTAGAATGTATATATATGTAGAGTATGTTCTTAAATAATACATTATTCATTTCTAATAATTATATATAATACACATAGGTTGTAACATTATGGTACAGGCCCCCTGAGGTTCTCCTTTACCAAGCATATGCATCAGCAGTTGATGTTTGGAGCAGTGGATGTATTTTAGCAGAATTATACAAAAGAGAGTATGTATAATGTATTGTTTAATTTTATTCTAACAAAACATGATAGGTGATAAAGTGTAAATTCTATAAAACTGTTTTATTAATTTGCAAAATTTTTGATATAATACAATAACATTAAGAAAAGTTGGTTATTTAATACTTATATTCAATCATGTGATTCAATTCTGTTGGAAGTATTTATGTACTTACTGTAAGAAATATTATTTACACTGTATTTATTCCAATCTGAGATCAATTCTAAGCCGCACCACAAATTCTCGACGTGTTTTTGCGAAAAAATAGTCTCTAACATGGTTTATCAATATCCAATATTTCTGAAATTAAGAAATATTTAAAATGAGAACTAATAAGTGAATAATGAATTTGTTTTAACAGTAAAAAACTTTTGAATACATGCATGAACCTGTAATTACTCTTTAACTGTCAGTATCATGTTCAATTTATTCTATCCAATAAATTTTCCCTCATTCTACTCTAAGCCACACTCAATTTTAAGTAGCATTAACATTGGAAAAATACTGCAACTTAGATTCAAATAAATGATATTGTTTTTCACATGGTTCTTTTTAGTGTATTGAACTGTATTTATAGTTGTCAGCATTTCTATTTACATGAAAAAAAGTTTAATTTTTAAATCATTTCTTCATTTTAGATATAGTCATTATGCAATGTAGACATTGTTGAGAAGTAAAAGCCATATAGTTCCAATGTGGCAGTTAGATTTTTCTTGTAAACATAAAATTAGGTGCTTGTTGTAATTTAAAAAAAAAAACTTACTATCATTTAATCAAAGTTTGTATAATTTTTTCAGTGAAGTTATTTTTTCTATTAGTTTTTAAAAAAATGACTTTAAGAGAAAATGTTTCCTTGTACAAATGCTGTGTATGAGTTATTTTTATGAATAACCCAAAAATGTTATAATGAATAGGAATAATAAGTAAATCTAATAATATATTTTTATTTCCAGTTAAACCATTATGTATTGTCAAATGAGCATCTTGTAAACTATAAGATGCATGCAAATTTTTGATACTTAAAAAATACATTTATGAATGTGACACAATTTAGATTTCATCAGTAGTTGTGATTAATTATAAAGATAAAACCCATTGCTTTATTAAAACTGATATTGTAATGAAAGGTGAAATATATATATATAATCTATATGTGCAATGAAAAAAAATGTTTATATAATTTCAACAATTGTAAATATATTGATGTTGTGCTTAATTCCCTTTAAATTTAGGCCTTTGTTTCCTGGTGAAAATGAGGTAGATCAGCTAGGTAAAATATTTGAGTAAGTTATCAATAAAGCATTTTTAAGTTATTTATAGCTTCTTTTTTTAATTTACTGCATTTATATAAAATACTTTTCCTTTTAATTAACAAATGTATACTTGAGTTTATTTTTAAAAAATTTGTAGAGTTATTGGAAGTCCCAAACAATCTGAATGGCCAAAAGATGTATCTTTACCTTGGACATCTTTCAAATTTTATAAAGGAGTGCCACTTCATAGCATTATTCCCGGAATGTGCCCCGAGGGCATAGATTTGTTAAAAGTAAGAAATTTATCTATAAATCGGAAATAGTTCTATTTGTTTCTTGTATGCTTAATATTTTATTCATTTGTGTTACATATATTAATGCATTGTTGCAAATGTATTTTCAAATTTGAAATCAAAAGTTTTATATTATTAAATTTAGTTTAACTATGCCAAGTTTTTTTCTAGGATTTTATGCAGTTTTCCTCATCAGTATACAACTGCTTAATTTTTATAGCATTTTTTAAATAAATCTGTTAACTTTTACTATTGGTGTACGCATTAAAGTAACAAGGATATAATATAAATCATTTGCTGTACAAGTAATAATTATTTTTAAAAATGTATGATGCATATGATTTGAAATTATCGTACAATAAACTTTTCTGATTGAATTACTACAATTATTTGTGTTAATCATTGCATATAAACTTTCTAATTAACCTAAATTATTACATTGTATGTTTTGGCATTAGAATGAATTATGTTTGTTATGAGCAATTTTCTTCAGTTGATTATTTGTTTGTTGCAGCAAATGTTATGTTTTAACCCTGTGGATAGAATTTCTTGTGAAACTGCTTTAAAACATCCATATTTTAGAGATGTTACAATGTCAACACCTATAACAAATCATAATATATCTAATGCCTATAAAACAAGGCCTTTTAAAGTGAGTAAATTTGTTTTGAAAATATTTTATAGATTATAATTTGTGTTTGTGACTTTCATTTTCTTTGAAAATTCTTCTAAGAATCATTCCATTTCTCAGAAAACGTTTTTGCAAGTATTCAATAAATTAATATAACAATGTGTATTCTTTTAGATATTTTTCAGTACACTTTGCAATGTTATGCAATAAAATTTACTTTGGTTTGGCTCCTTTTCTATTGAAAAAAAATTCTGATTCCTTCCTAATCTAAGGAAGTTAATAGAAAAGAAATGGAGAAAAAACACTTTTGTACAAATGTCCAATGTTGAACCAAAATGTTATCTAATTAGCCTGACATGGTTTTAATGGAAAGAACCTGTTTTTCATTTGTCTATTCATATACCATTTTCATGTATTTTTAGCCATTACTTTTTATTTAAAGATTTTTGTTGTACAGATAATAGTTTATACTGCTAAAAAATAGTTCTCTATACTTACTGTAATGTAATTGTAAAAAGTCAAGATGGAACAAATTAAATATTCTAAGTATTACATAATGTGGAGTCAGTCCTCTTATCTCAGTTTATCTCAGCTTCATGCCTAATGACATTCAAATCGAGTTGCAGATGCTAATGTACACATAAAATTCAATTTGGATTTTGGTTTTCCTGTGGTCAAAAAATTGGGAAACATGTGGAGCAAGTGTTTTAATTGTTGTTTGATTCTAGTTCAATATTACAGGATCCTTTGTTGAGCAGCATTAATACTAATTGAAGATCAGGCAAGGGTGACATTTACTGTGTTAATTAATCAATTTCACAATCTATAATTATTTTCACTATTTTACCAAGCATTTAAGAAAAAATTGAGAAATAGATAATGTATTTTTTACATTGTTTGAGAATTATATTTTATTTTAAACGGATTTAAAGCTTCAACTTTAATCCCTTAACTGCCCCTGGATTATATATACACCTTTCCAAAATATGGTCCTTTTCTCTCAGCTATCAGTAAAACTATTTTAAAGGCTTTGGAATGCAATAAAATGATTTCTTATATATATATGCCTTCTTTTTTTTTCTCCTATGCATCTCACAAAATGGTGGCACTGGGGAACTAATTGTGTAACTTTTATTCGGCAGTTAGTGGCTATAGTGCAAGAAAATTAATATTAAAATTGTTTTTACATTAAATAGCTAACATTTTTTATGGAATAGCTGGAATTAATTGGGTGCATTGATAAAATATTACAATGAATGTTAAAAAATATCAGGGTTACAGTTACATTGCAACTCAATAAAATTAATATTGCTGTTAATGATTAAAAAAAAAAAAAAAGGTAAACTTGAATGTTACAAAAAAGTTAAGAAGGTTCAAAAATTAATGTATATACTGATGTGGATAAATTAATTTTTTACAATTCTGTATAATACATATAAGCTATTCATCTAAAAATATAAATTATTATTAATTTGGTTCATTGCAATTTTCTTTCATAAATTGCAAAACTAAATTGAGATTCTCAATTTTACAGATTTGAGTTTAGTGAACAGATAACTATATTACAGTATCAGAAATGTGTTATTTTCTAATATTAATTCAAAAAGTACTTTATATTGTATTCTAAATAAAAAATCTTAAAATTGAAGAGTATTTTGAAGAAATTGCCATATCTTTAATGTGTAGTACATTTCTTCTGTTTTTCCCAAATATAAACTGAGATTTTCAATTTAGTTCTGCATTAGTGAATTAAATAGAAACATTTTTAGAATACTACGGATTAAAAATATTCAAATAATTTGTAAAGCATAAATAAATACTTAGAAATACATTTTTTCTTAATGCAAATGTCTTGTCAAGTATTATATGTAACTAATTTTTTGTTGAATTTCAGGTATAAAATGCAGCCAGTTGTTCTCAATGAGACCCTTCACATTTACATGGAATTAGATATTTTATTAGCACTGGCACTGATTGTGTACAGCAATTTTATTTATTGTTGAATATTTCATATCACTTTATATTAGAGCATTTAATTGCTGCATTTTTTAAACTCATTGTCAAAATGCTTTTAAATTACTTTTTACACAAATAATTACTAATGCTTTAATCATTCTATCATGTAAATATAGTCTTAATGTTATTATATTTGTTAATAACTATGCATTTTCTCCCCCTTGAAGTCCTCGCTTTGTTTTATTTTGAATTAGTGATGGATGTAAGAATTTCTTTTATCCAAATCAAATGCCAACTAGTGCCATAAAACTATATATTAAAATTTCTTAGTGTTGTTAAAACAATTTCTATTTAAAATAGTTATAATAACTAGTCAAAATGCATAAGTATATCAAAAGCTCACATCTTAAAATTTCTTCAATGTTTTGTTAACTTTTTCCATACACAATTAAAAATAATTCATTATAAAATGCAACTGTTCAAACAATATGCAGGAATAATACATTAAATTAGTAGATCTTAATATTAATTGTTTTAATTAATTTGTGAGAGATCTAAATAATCCCAAGTTATTGATTATTAAATGATATTTGAAGTGCCTTACAAGATGTTTTGTTAGTAGAAGCAAAATAATCTAGAAGAAACATTACTGAATTGTACTTATATTTAAAGGTAAAATTACAAGTTAATTCTTTTTTGTAAATATCCTATTTCATTATAGTCATTCAATGATATTAAGAAATACTCTTTTACTGCCAAATATTTTTCTACCTCTTATTAAACATTTTATACAAATATTGAAAAATAAATTGAGTTTTGTATCAAAATGTGTATTTTTTTATCATGAAGGTTTCTTTAAAATAAGTTACTCATTTCTAAAAAAAGATGTAGAAAATTATATTATATAGATGCATGACACAGGAAAACTGAGAATAAAACTTAAGGGGTAAAACAGACTTATAGATGGATCCCTGTTTAAAATCTAAAGTGCCTAAATCACCAACAAAATTTATGTAACAACTTTTTGATTTGTTTTAAAATAAACTAATGAAAACAATAACGATACTTTAATGACAACAACACCACTTAGTAATACTTCTTATCTTGGCTGACAGAACATGCGACATACACAAGTTTACACACACAAGAGACTCGGAAATTGGGCAATTTTGCACACTGGAACAAGTTTCATTTATGCATCTGACAGAGCAGCAACTCCTGGCAAAGTTTTACCTAAAAATAATTGTTTTTATTTACATCTCTAGAAATCTTAGTAGCATAAAATATGTTTTTATTATACAAGATGTTAAACATACAGAGATTGATTTCATGGGAAATACACTGAAATGCTACGTCTGATTTTGCAGCAACAGAATTTGCTTTTGTTGCAGCTTGGAAGGTTAAGCCAATGCCAGTTAAACACTAGTGTAATTTTTAAAGTAGAACACATTCTAGTGTCCCTGTATGCATAAATATATATTTTAAAATCCTAATTTTCTGAAATTTTACAAAGTTACATAATGGGACATTTAGCTTAAGGCTTAGAAATCTTACCTAACTTTTTCAAGAACTGGAAAACACTAAATAAAATATTCAATATGCTACTCTTAATTTCATAAATCAAACTATTTTAATCTACTTTTTTTTAATTTCCGAAAAAAAATAGCATAAAGTATTTCAGAAATTACCTTCTAGAAGCTCCAAACTAGCTCCTCCTCCAGTACTAACATGGCTCACTTTATCTTCAGTTTTCCATTTTGCACAACAGGTTGCAGTATCTCCTCCACCTGAATATAAATTATAATACATACACATCCTTAATTAGTTTTAATAAGTTTAGTTTTCAGTATTTGCCAATTAAACATACACTTTTACAATCTTTCGAGTTCTAGTGTAACAAGATAGAAAATAATATCAAAATTTAAAATGGTTGAAATAGTTAATGAAATAAAGTTATTTCAAAAAAGAATTTTGATATTCAAGGAACAAACTAACATGTAAGTTTATAATTTCCCAATTTTTTTAGTACTTTAATTTCATCTTAAAACAAGTATTTAACTTTCCAAGTAAAAATGCATTATTTTAAGATGTTTTACAGAAAAACTACCAATGTAGTTTCTACAGTTAGTGGACAACTAAGATGTAAAAACACCTTTTAAGTTATTAGTTTGACAAAATAAACTGTACAATAATTTTCATACCAATGATAGTAGTGGTTCCAGTCAGAGTAACTTCTACTACTTTATCCATCACAACTTTCGTACCATTGGCAAAATTTTCAAATTCGAATACACCAACAGGCCTTGGAAAAAATAAAAAATATGTATACATTAGTTACAAGCCACATATGTATTTTACTATTTAAAAAACATTTTACACAAAATTATTGGCATTTATGTATTACCCTTGTGCCATTGGCCTCAACAAATTTCTCAATCATAAATGCTTAGTAGATTTCCTTAAGCCAACATTAGAATAGATTAATAAAATCTTTGGCAATTAATATCTGACATGCAATTAATCTTTGAAGATAAATTGTTGGAATGGGGTTAATATGCAAGTATCAAATTATTTTAATGCATTATTTTCTAATATTAGGAAGTTCAAGAAATTATTGTATTATTTAATCTTTGCTGTTTCTCATCCTCTTACAACTCATTCTAGCACTCTAGAATGATGTTTAACAAAATTTCTGTTTATATCAAGGAATATGAGCTCTCAAAATTTTACTTCAGTTTCTTTTTATACATAATTCTAATTTTGTTATGTTCCCTTCTTTAAAAACAATATTTTTAAAAAACAGTATTTCATATAATCATTTTTCCTTCAACAATTATTTCTAACTTAAGTTAAAATACCTGATACAGAAAGCTTTGGAACATCTTGAACAATCTTATTGATAAACAAGTTATTCAAAGTTGCATTTAAATTTTATTCCCACATTGGGTAGCGTTAACCATTGTTGTAAATTAATTTTTTATTCCTTTCAACTTCAATTTTGTCTTATTTAATTTAAAAAACATTTGTATATCAGCTCAATTTTCTTAACTGTGTTATTTCTAGTACTTAATATTCAATTTGCAAAAGCAGACACATTACTATTGCCGCCAAAATTAAAGTAATACACACACACACACAAAAATGATTAGACTAGGCCAAATAACTTATTTTGAAGTTACCACTAAGAATATCAATTACAATTTTTAAATCAGACATTTTATCAAAAGTGTATAAAATCTGGTGAAAAACAATTATGTTTGATATCTCAGATAAATATACAGTAAAATGTATTGTTTTTGAATTAACATTAATTTAAAACGACAGAGATGGGTATTTGCAATCCGACTGTTTTCGACTTCCATGAGAATTTACATAAATTATACTGTACACTATTTATTTTTGATTACATTGTTATGGATAAACTTTGACAAAAAATTATGATGCTTTTCTCTGATATATGTGAACATGTTTTGTTCCTTTATATAATTTCTATTCAATAATTTTCTGTTCGGTAGGCTGTTGGTCACTGGTCACCTTGGTACGTTGTTGTGGTGATCTTCCCAAGAAAGCTCTAAGCTCTTGTTGGATGAGCTCGGTCTTTCGAGTAATAAGTAAATAGACTTTATTATTTAAAACTACAGTCAAATGATTTACATGACATTTGAGAGATCTCTTATTGTCATACATGACATGCAAGTACTTTGGAGTCACTGATTTTAACTCATTATTCTACCAATTCATGTGGCCCATTCAAATAAAATGTATTAATTATATGTACAAAAATAACTAATTGCAATGGTTCAATGTTAGATTTTCTTAATGCACAGATATTTCAAAAATTCCTCATAGGATAAGAGAAAAATATACTTTACTTACCCGTTCCATACAATAGTCTTAGCTCGACCAATAGCAGCACAAAACAGTTCTGCACTTTTTGGACCACAGTCTAATCCCATTGACCCTTTTGGAATACCAGTTTCTATAGTTGCAGTTCCTGGAGTAGCATCTTCAGCAAATTTGTCAGCTGTAACAAAGTCCACAGGCAGATGTATTTGTACACCATTCTTTTTGGCTTTCTCCATAAGGTTCCCAACAATTTTCGAACCTTCTTCATCATACAGAGAATTTCCTATCTGCATAAAGATATCAATTGAAGGATGATCTTTATTGATTTTATTATAGATTTTATTATAGAGATTCATTATAGAAAGAAAAAAATATACACACATTGCAGATATAAATAAAATGAAAGCAAACATTGCAAATGTCAATGTATTTGACAAATTGAAATATTTTGAAGTATTTAAAAGATGTGGATATAAAATATTATGCAGCCATTTCCAAGTATTCAGAATTATGTGTATCTTGCAAATATTCTTAGCCAATTTCATACACACATATGAAAACAATTAAAAGTTTTCAAATAATAAACATTGTTCCCAGTGTCATGTAATACATACTATTAATTAACCCATTTTGTTTATTTTAGAATTATAATATTGTAAATGCTACAGTTGTTATAGCCACAGCTCCCTTGGGATTTACATGTATAATATAAATTATATCTAAAATATTGTTTGCATAATATCTACCAAATGAGATATTTTCTTCAGGAAAGCTTGCATATATATTAGACAAATCAAGATCGATCTGTAAACAAAATTTAAGTTTCTAAAATGTAAAATAATTTTTTTATATCAACTTTTAAATTAATTTAATTTCAACTATAAATTTTAACACACACACACACTACAATTTAAGACTTGTATGACTATTAGGCTACACAATTACCTTTGTCGCTTCTAAATACTAGAATTTTACAAATAGAAAAATTACTAATGAATATACTTTAAAATGAATGTAAGATTTGTTCATAAAAATAAGGAAAATACATAAAAAATTCAGCTCCTCTAGAAGTTTTTTTTATAAATTATAATATTTCTTAAGGTAATTAAAAACATCTTCAAGATCATAAAACAGATAAGTTTTTTTTCTTCAAATAAACAAAAAAATAAGAAATGCTATAAATTAATTTTAAAAAGAATAATTTAAATCCTCAACAAAAGGATGAACTGTTATCTTTTATAGATCTTTTGTATATATATGTATAAAAATTCAAACATTTGAAAATACCTCCATATTATTCAAAACTTTCAAAAATGTGAAAGACATTCCACCTCCAATTATCATTTCATTCACTTTGTCCAACAAATTTTCAATTAGCTGGATCTTGTCAGCAACTTTGGCTCTAAAATTGAGAAAATGTTTAAAGTTTTTTAAAGGAAAAAATAGATACATTCCTTTAAATAAAGACGTTTACTTTTATAAAGTCATTAATCAAAAACTTTATTGACTCTTAATTCTCCAAGCGGTCTACATGTAAAATCCTGCCATTCTAGAGATGCTTCAAAATGCACCGCATGTATTTTTTTGCCTTCAAATAAGATTCTCAAAAGTGGTTGAGCCGTATTTTCTGCTTTTGAGAATCTTACTTGAAGGCAAAAAAAGCATCTCTAGAATAGCAGGATTTTACATGCAGACCGCTTGGAGGGTTAATTTGTAATTAAGCAATTTTTCAATATCATTTGAAATGAAACAAAATTTAATGGTTACCTTTAATAGAATTAAAGAGAAAAAAATTAACATTGAAAAATTTAAAACAATTTCCAAATGAATATGTATAAGAGGAAATAAACTCCCAATAATAATCAAATTATAAAATATATGAGCAAGATTTTCTCCAAATTAGAAAAATGTTACTCGATAATCTGATATTCCATCAATAATAGAAAATGTTATATTGAACAGTCACTGGCACCTTGGTGAGCCCTATATCTAAATTTCTTGGGTCCTCTTAACATTTTACGATCATTTGCTTGAACATTTTGGAGCCCTGTATCATTGATACAGCCCCAGTGAACAGTGTATGGGATGTTAGATTCGTAAAAAAGAGAACTCAATTGTAGCTATCTTGAATAAAATTAGGAAATTTTTGTGACTGAATTCATAGGAATATAAATTTTAATGTATTTGCATTAATTTTCATGGTTTATACATATATATATGTACTAATTATAACTATTGCATGTAACATGGCATGATCATGTTTGTTTACAAATATATAGTGTTCCAATTGATTAAAACTCATAATCTAAATAATTTTATGCATAACAAATTCTTTAAGAAATTTAAATTTGCCTATTTTTCAAAAATCTAACAATGAAAAAATTATAAGAGGTATTTTAACTATTAAAAAATAATGCTCTTTTTTCCATAATACCTGCCATTCTTTGATTCACCAGTATAAAATTTTGGAATATAATTACTGCTAAACATATTCTCAAAATGCAAGCAAAAAGGAAATACTGTTGTGAAATGCAACTCTTATTTTTCATACAATAATTTTTTTTAAAAGGCTGGAAGTACAACAATGTTTTACTAAAATAGATATATATTAGACTAGAAGATATATTTAAATCAACTATTTTCAATAAGTTTTCTATTTTAAATATTTAATTTCAATATCCAGCAAGATTAAGATTCCACAAGAATAAGAGAACATAATGTTATAAATACATAATAAAAATACTTGTCATGTAATTTCTAAATATTAGAGAAAATTATCAATTGATATAGTCACTGAATACACATACCATAAAATCCTGCATATAACGCGCACCTATACTTTAAAGCTGCATTTTTTAACTTTAGGTATATTCGTTGTATATAAAGCAAATCCTTTTTTTTATGAAGAAACCTGAAATGTAATTATGCAATGCTCTTATGTTTCAAAGTCATTTATTCATTGTATTATCTCAAGTTTTTGAAAAAAATAACATACTTCTAGAGTTACAATTCTTTAAGTTCATAAGGTATGTCCTATTCTTTTGAATAAACAGCATTTCTAAACATAAAGTCTAATTTTTTTCATGATTATCTCTTATTTTTAAAGCTCTCATTTTTATACCCAGCATATAATTACACACCCTTAAATTTGGATCTTATTTTTGGTGTTAAAAATGTGCGTTGTAAGCTGGATTTTATGGTAATTTAAAATTAAAAAATATATATTCTAAAATCAAAAATAGTGCATTTACTTTCTTACATAGCCAAGATTTAAAAATTTTTTGCCAATTTAAAAGAAAATTAAGGTAAAAATACATGCTAAATATATAGATTTCAACATACCCTCCTAGGATTGCCAAAAATGGTCGCACAGGATTATCTAAAGCTTTTGCAAAATATGCCAGTTCTTTTTTCATTAAAAATCCTGATGCTTTTTGAGGAAGATTAACTCCAACCATTGAACTAAAACAAAAATCAAAGAAACCTTTTAATACAGACAAATTAAAACAATTCAAAATTTCATGAATTCAGAAAGCTCCTTCTAATTGGTTCCCAACTTTTTTGATTGCTGTATACCCAGCTGACTTGGCAAATAATCCAATTTAGAGACTTCTATGGAGTCATTACAGATTCCAAAAACTTCTCCAAAGATGGTGCATGTTAAATTAAATGGTCTGTTTTTTTTTTTATTATTAAGCTTTTATTTTTATTTTTGAATTATACAAACAAATTAATATTAGAATTGGAAAAAAAAATAAATATTTAAGACTAGTTTCAATTAAAAAGATCTGAAATACTAGGCTCAATAAAGGACAAATACAAAACAAATTTTACAAAAATCATACTGTTTTAGAAAAATTTACTCAGAATAGCATAAGAATTAGATTCTAAATTTACAAAAAGAAATGAAAAACTGAAGATTCTAAGAAACCTATAGAATAGAGATTTTATTTTTAACCTTTCCAAAACTATATTCAACATGCATATTACATAAGAAAAATATATTATCTACAACTAAAATTCATGTTCATGGTAAAAACTTATTTCAATAATAAGAAAAGTAGTACATTTGAATGGCATTCATCAACTTACCTATGAGCTCTGTGAGCTGTGCCAAAGGCATCATTTATGTAAACATCACCTAATTTTGTGAGAGACTCACGGAATTTTGTTACATCTTCAGGCTTAGCCTTGACCTATTTATAAAAACAATTTTTAATAAACTATATAAACCTAAGCAAAAGCCAAACCAATTATAATTTTTAAATACTTACTTTAGCACCACTGGTATCTACACCTTTGCCTTCCTCTTCAATATGAAATCGCAAATTTTCAAGCAGAATAACAGATCCAGGATCAGGATTAACACATGCTGCTTCAACCTCAGGACCAACACAATCAGACAAGAACTGTACATCCCTTTAAAAATTAATTTTATTTTCAATTATCTTTAGACTCTTAAAATTTGGATTTTTACTGTCTCATGAAATTCAAGAAGCAGAAGAAAAGTTATTTCACTCGTTATGTCTAGGTATATTATCAAAATGTTGATAATTTATAATAACTCTTAGACAACCTTTCTTGGGTCTTAACTTTAGGGATCTAGTCTTATTATATAGTCTCCACAAGTTACACACAGCACTGGGGTTAACATTTCTAGCAAACTGTATTTACAACTGATATGCTTCAAACTTCCTAATGATTCATTACTTAATTAATGAAACTAGTAGTTAGACATTAATTTGTTATTATAATTTGAATTTTATCAAAAATAGCTAAAAAATGCCACAAAGTATGTGAATGAACAAATAATGAAAATGATCTTATGATACATTTTTCTCTAACAGCATAACTTATTTATACTTATGTACTTACATAATCAACATCACAACCTTTTCTGTGTGTTTAAAAGCAATTACACATTAAGATTTTTCAAGAAATTTGCCTAAATATGCAAATTTGAACAATAGCATAAAAATGAAATGAAAACTTAAAAGACTTTATACAAAAAGATAAAAATCCTTTCAGTACATGCCACAGATAAATATTTACAAATTAGAAATTTGTGTTTACTATGTTGTATATTAGTAATATTCAGGAAGAAATAAGAACCTAGAAGCATAGCAATTGAGGAAAGAACTTACTACTAATTGCTGTCTAAACTACATTTATGAATGTAATTAAAAACATGAAGTTTGTAACAAAATCATTAAGACTAAGTGTTTATTCAAAAGAAAATATACCTCCCAAGAAGTTTCTTTAATTCATCTGCAACAAGTCTAAGAGAAAACCTTTCATTTCGCTTTCCATCAGGTCTTCCAAGATGACTCATTAAAACTAAAGATTTAGCCCCTTTTTCCAGAGCATATTTAATGGAATCTAAAGCTGCAACTATTCTGTAAAACAAACCCATAATTAGAATAGATACATTTTAAAATAGTTTAATAGCATTTTAAAATTAAAAAAAATTTCCTCATAACAATAAATGTTAGTTAATAAATGAAGCCCATATATATTAAATTTGGGATTTACATATTATCACAACAATCACAAACATTCAAGATAACTTGCAAAGTTGGCAACCCCAATTTCGCATGTGTCGCAGGTGCTGAATCGGTAATCATGTGCTTCATTTCATATAATGTCGTCAATAGGTAGCGATTATACGCAAATACCTAAATTTTTTACATTTATTTTAACAAGCCACCATCAATTAATTTTTTGGTTGATTTGATCTTTTATTGCAAAATATTCTTTCTAACTATTTGAAAGAAATTTCCTAATTGAATTTCATTATTTTAGAAAATAAGCACATAATTATAATGTTCACAAATTTATTCATCAACAGCTTCTTATTTCTAAGAAAAATTTTAGGCCTAGTCACAAAAATTAAATGTCTAACCTAAATGTTTCATTGCTAGCTTTAATTATAAAATATATATTCCAGGTCAATATATATGTAATAAAAAAAATTCAACCATCTTTAATACAAAGAGTTAACTCATTGCTTATTAAAATATTCTGAAACAACACAAGGGTTATTTGCTACAGACTTCATGAAGGATGACACCTGAGAACTGGTATCTCGTTCTCTAAACTTCGACCCCACACCAATTAGGAATTTGAACCTTGACAGATTTAACTTTCATTAGTCTCTTTACACAGTGAATCTTAAGTGGCACCAAAATTTGAATAGAATTGATATAGTGGGGGAAAATGTAAAACTTTCTGAAAAAATGGAATAACATGGATGAATACCTTTAGTTCAAATGCCTCCAAATTTCGATGCAATAGAGATTTTTAATTACCTGGTACAAACTCATAATAATTTATCTAAACTTATTTAAATTTAAATCTGATTTGAAATTAAATTTTACTAAGTAAGAATTTCTAATTTAGTTTCTATTTGATTGACTCATAATTCTTAATAAATTTATGAGTAACTAGCTGGTATACCCATTCTTTGCACGGGTAAAATGAAAAATTAAACAACACAGATTAAAGGATAAAGAAGTTTTTAATGAGTTAATTTTACGTGAATTGCAAATTAAACAAAAAAAAAGCTTTTTGCATATCTCAGCTAAACAACAACAACAAAAAATCATGTTTGTTAAATTTTAAGTCTGTAGATCTAATAGCTGATACAAAGGATTTTTTTTATTTATAACTCCCCGAAACTTTCTTGTGGGTTGATTTTTGAAAACACCTTCCTAAGCTGATTTCTACTCAGCAAAAGTAACACATTGTTTAAAATTTTGTGTAATGAAGGCTTAAAATAGTGTCAATAATTTATATCTGGAAGTGTAATATGTTAATATTACTTTCTGTTTGGCATAATTCTTAGCAGGTACTTTTTCAACACTTCCAAAAAATACAGTACAGTAGTTATTACTTTTATACTTTAAAAAAATGCAACACCTGCCTATTCAATTAAAATTATAGCGTTACAATTAACTACTAACTGCAAACAAATTATGCAAATTTGTCCAACTGATGTAGTGCAAAAGACAAAATTTATCTACTTTAAATACCAGAAGTGATAAAAGTAAGTTTTATTCTGAAATAAAAATAGTGATTACACTGATCAGAGTAATAAATTAGAACCAAGCATGCACTGTCGCCTGGCATAGATAAAACAAAATGGGAAAATTTTGCTTTACACATAAAAGATATATGCTGTTGCGGGCTTTTTTGCACACGGAAGAATTTTTTTCCCACTTACTTGACAATTATCTGTTATATTTTGGACACTTCACACAATATCTTTGTAAATTATAGCCTATGTGTTATTCTGATGTATAAGCTGTATTATTGTAAAGTTATATTAAAACCCACATTCAGTTGTTTTTGCGTGAAAGAGGAACAAACATACATACACACATACAAACTTTTGCATTTATAATATTAGCAAGGATAGGTATAAATTCTTCAAGAAACTTAAATAATACAAAACTTATAATTCTATAGAATAGATAATTTAGCAGCTTTCATAAATGAATTGGTATTTTTCTATTAAAAATTACAACATTTTTTTATGCGAAATTGAGGCAGTTTGGTTTGAACGCTTGGCATTTAGTGATTTAGAGTAAAAAAAAAAATGTACAAGCAAAACCTTCAATTGATAGGATTTTAATGGAAAAAAACCATGGAATTGAATTTTGATGAATGAAAAAAATTCTTCTTTCATTAATAAATTAATTTAAACTTCAGTAAAGCTTCAATTTAAAGATGTCTTCCTTAGAGAACTTTTTTTGGCAAGATGTGCACCCGGAAAAAAAACAACTATACTTTCTTTCATAGATTGTTTTCAGCATACATTTAAATTCAATCATAAGATAAGAATATTCTAATTCTACATTAAAAAAAATTTTTTTAGATGAATCTTAACGGAATTCATTTCACAATGAATTGCATTCATCTAATGAATGCTCAATAATAGATTTCTTTTATCAGCACCAATACTAAGAAATAAAGAAATCTAAGAAATAATAAATCAAATTTATGAAATAAAAATCTCAAATTGCACATTCATGTTATTACCATAAAAAATTATTGGTTCCTTTAATTTTCTTCTTTAAAATTTTTAATTGCTGCTGTTAATGTAGATAAATTAAGAAATTTGAGGTTCTAAAATAATAAATCATTTTCTTTACCTTTGATTATTAGAAATAACACCATCTTTAATTGGAACGTTGAAGTCCACTCTGGAAAGCAAAGTACAGAATAGTTAAATAAATGCAGAAATGTCGAGATTTGAAACTTAATAACAAAGCACTAACTTATAAACTAGGACAGAAATGTTTCGAATGACACTTCGAATTGTATATATAAAAGTTTTCTTATAAATTTACCTCATGAGAACACGTTTGTCTTTTAAATCCAAAGCATCGATGCTGAGTTTATTCAGAGTCATCTTGAAAAATTATTCGCTTTATAAAGTAAATTAGAAGGCAAGTAGAAATAAGAAATTTAAACAGTGTATGACAGTTGCTCTTGCCGGTAGCTCACGAGACGTGTGACCTCTAACGAAAACCAAACTGAAGTTGAAGCAGACACCAAGGTGACTTGAACGCTGCCAACACGCATGAATCATTCTTTTCAGAAGTAAAATAAAAAAAAGTGTTCTTACTGCACATTTTATACTTTTGCTAATCCTTATAGATTTCTACTTTTCAATATTCATCTTTCGATCTAAAAAGTAGCAATAACTCCCGAGAAAATTATTTAGCACTAAAAAAAGAAAAAAAAAAAATAGAGCAAAATCTTTCTTTGTATGTGATATAAACGATTTCAACTGAAGTGATTGATATTGTGAAATTTGAAAATTAATTTTCAATAAAGGTTTGGTGGTGTATTATTCTTCACATAAACAAATAGTTTAGTTTCTGTTTCAACTGCTATCATTTAATAGCCCATTTCATCTGTTTATCGCCGAAATATGGCTGCTACCAGTATTCCTAATCCATCAACTTTACTTCCTCTTGAACTTATTGATAAGTGTATTGGCTCAAAAATACACATAATTATGAAAAATGACAAGGAAATTGTCGGTACCTTACTTGGATTCGATGACTTTGTGAACATGGTTTTAGAGGATGTTACAGAGTACGAAACCACACCCGAAGGGCGCCGAATAACTAAACTTGACCAAATTTTGTTGAATGGTAATAATATTACAATGATGGTTCCCGGTGGTGAAATGCCGGATATTTAAATCATTTTGTTGTACATGCAGAATTTGTAACACTTGGCGTATTTACTATATTTTTATTCTTTGAATGAAATGGCATTCAGAAGGCATTGAATTTTGTATTGTTTTTTTCATTATTGAGCTGGAATATATACTGTCTAAAGTTGATGCATCCATCTTCATTATGTATCTGTTATTATTTTCAACATGAATAAATATTTCATAAACAATTGAATATTTTCTATTTTGTAAATTATTTTTAAAAATAAATTTTGAGAGATAAAAGTATTGAATTTTATAAACCTATTTGTCTCTCTTTTGGATGTTTACATACTTAACAACCTTAAAAAAAAATTGAGATGCCAAATTATTAGGATATCTCTATTTTTAAATTACAAACACATTCACTGTAGATGGTCATCTGGAATTAATATCGAATGATTGTCAACTTATATGTGTGCTTCATTTTATATTAAATTTAATTATATTACTGTTGTATCTATGTATTAAGATTTAAAACGTCTGTAAATGTATTTTTATCAGGAATGAAAGATCATTAAAAAAAAAAATGTTGTAATGATTCAGTATCTCTTAATTGAATGACTTTATTTTCAGATCTGAAACTAACAGGTTGTTTTATTTCTAAATTGTAAATTTTTCAAATAACTGATCATTAGAGAAACATTAGCATAAATATTTTTCTGAAAAATTTTTTTTTTTTTTGAAAAATTATTGAAAACTATACTTTTTTTGAAGGGATGAGAATAGGACAAAATTGATCCAAAAATGCTACATGACTTTTAAAGTATCATAACTATTTATCCCCAGAAGTTAATTAGTACTAAAATGGCATAAATATAAAAGTAAAAAAAAAAAAAAAGATTGAGAAATAAGAAAATTTTAGCATATTTCTGAATTGACATGAGATTTGATTATATATGTGAAAAAAATTCCGATTATTTGTTCTACTATAGACTGTAATATATTCTTAATTATAAATTACAATATATGTAATTATTTTTTTTTAAAATCATCTTTGTATTTAAAAAAATAAATTCAATAATTTGTTTCAAATGTTCTACAAAAACAAATAACCACTAACATTTTATTTTTAAATGAAAAAGCCATAAAATATTGGAAATTCATTTTCTTATGTCACGATACACATGTATCAATCATAATCTTTCTTGTGGTCTTTTTTATAATGGTTAATTTTATTATTTGTGAAAAGTATGTAAGGTAAGGACTGTTAATTTAATGTACTTACAGTAAGCCCTGTATATTTAAAACTGAAAATATTCATATCTGTAAGCTGTGATGTTAATATAATTTCTTTAGCTTACATTATTGGTTAGATTTTCAAAAAGATTTAAGTATTTTAACAAAAACATGAAATAATTTTATTTTAATTAATACAACAGCTATCAAATATACATTACTTTTAAGTGCATTACAAGTTTATATAAATATCAGTGATCTATGTATAAGTTGTCTTAAGAGTGGAATTTAGATTTTTATTTGAATTATTCATGAAAATATTGAATGCGTTAAAAATATTTTTTACAATTGTAGGAAGAGTTTGATCACCACTGATCTTGTTCCCTGTATTTGAAATTTATATGATACTTTAAAAGTAACTTTAAACTTACTTTCCAATTTTAATCTTACATCAATTACTAGTTTAATAATAATGAACTTAAAAGATTGCATTTGTGAACCTTATGAAATTTAGTAATTTGATTATTTTTTTAAAAAAAACTACAAGTATTGGACTATAGTATTATTAAATAAATTTTCCAATTAGTATTTTCTTAATTTATGCAAAAAAATTCTAACAAATCTAAAATTCAAATTCACTGAATAAATTACATTATATATTCTCAATATTAATACATAGTAAAAATTAAAAGAATGTATCTTTATTAATGTAGGATTTTTATTTCAAAATGTGAATTAAACTGGCTTTCTTTTTGTACAGTGAGATAGAACCCCATTCTAATTTTCCAAATTTTATTACTCAGTTCATTCATTTCAACTAACTGAAGTACCAATTTTCATACGAGCATTTTACTTCATCTATCTTTGGAAGCTCTTCAAGGGTTCACAAATTTAATTAGTGTTTGTTCCAGAAAGAAATATGACCTGTGTAGTAGATTTTTTTTAGATCATTATTAGTAATCCACAGTTCTGATGCAATATTTCAAGTCTAAATCTGGTTTATATACTTTTTTTCTGTCTATTTCTGCTTGAAACAAGCCTATGTGCATTCGAGTTGTGAACCACGGTCAGATGAAGTTGACACATGGGCTGGTACTCACTTTTCACAACTGAGGATTTTGAGCCAACAGATTTAACTTGATCAGCTCCTATACAAGACACCTCTTACATGGGAGTGAGTGTTTATTAATGTTACACCATAAAGCAAAACACGATGGCTATTGGCAATGGACATTGTAATCTTGAATTGTTATCAATTAACTAGGATGACACCTGAACTGACACCCCATTTTTAAACTTCCACACCAAGCCAATGGGAAAGATTAAGAGTCTTGATGTATTTAATGAGCATCAGCTCCTCTGTGGCACTAGGATTCTAAACTCATGACATACAAGTCCATGACCATGTCTACTAGACCTTACCTTTTATATAGAAGTAGGACTTTAACACATTAAAACCTGACTGTCCATGAGCTTGATGAAAGACAGCTATGGAAACCTTTATAAAGTCTGCTAATATATTTGTGAGCATAATCTTATGGTCAAAGCCTATTAGAGACTGGCTTAAACACCAGTGGTACTATTTTGCAAAGAACTGTCCAACTTCTTGCCTTTGCCAACTATATGGATATCATTGGAAGGTCAAAAAGCTCTGTTATTAGCACTTAAGAGCGCAGCAAAAGAGATGGGACTTGTTATTAATGTGGACAAAACAGTTTTTTATTTCAACTAATAAATCTCCGGATTTGTCTCCATTCAAGATAGGTAACTATACTTTTGAAATAGTATACTTACTGAGGAACTCTGATCTCATGTAGCAACGACCTGAAAATTGAAATAAACAATAGAATTTTTGTTTGGCTAATAGAAGTTTTCATGGCCTCAGAAACCAATTCAAGTCTTAAGTTTATATATAAAGACACCAGGTTGAGCATACATATATAAAACTTGAATCAGGCCTATTGCTCAGTATGTTGTCCTAATGTTGGACCCTCAATAAAGTAGAGGAAGAAAGCTTAATTTTTTAAAGGAAAATCTTTGAACCTATTCAAGAGAACAATAAGTGGAGAATTTTTTACAATCATGAAATTTACGGGACTGACATTGTGAGAAATAAAAAAGCAACTTTTTTGAAAATTGAAGGGACCAGACATAGAGGATGATCAATTACACTATGGTTAGATGGTGTTGAAAAGAGCCTCAAACTAATGGGAATCAACTGGAGGAGGATCAGTAAGTCAGCCTTGGCCTGCAAAAGGTTGAGCTTAAGAAAAAGAATTTTATATGATCATGTATATCTAGTACTCAAATATACACTTAGTTTGAAAAAATATCTTTTTTGAAGTGTTTTCACATATTTTAACTTAACATAGAACATCAAATTGGCAAAGTTTCTCATTGTTCTTTGAGACCGACATCTACTTACCTGTTTTTTTCAACCCTAATATTTTCTTTATCTTATATTTCTTGAAAGAATAGTCTTTCTTCATGTACATTTACTATGATCAATTAGGTCAACTCTCTAAACTAGACAGTTTCAAAAATAATCTCAATTTTTTTTTATACAGCTTTCCCTCCCATAAGTTTAGAAACATTGTTTTCTCTTATTTGATAGAAGTTTACTTGAATAATTTGCTATAAGCAAATGATAGTGGGTTTCCTACAGAAACTTTAGTAAGCTACTTTAAAACTTGATGTCTAGTTTTATCAGTCATTTAAATATATTATTTTAATAGTTATACATATATGTCCATGCTTATACTTCTAAATTTAGTTATTTTTTTTTACTTTGACTGCTTTTTGGTAGAACAAAAAAAAAAAAACTAATTGATTTCATGATTAAAATTTGATATTTGAATAAATATTAAGAATGAGTAAAGCCATAATTTTATCTGATGTAGTCTGTGCAAATTTTTCTGTGTAAGGAAATGATCATGATTTAAAATGAATTAAACATTTTTCATTAATGTTGCATTTTGAAACAGAGCATGGATAATTGGCAGCAGATCTTGTAATTATGTACCTCAGTCAAGTGATGAGGGCAATGCCTGAGTTGGCACCTATTTCCATATTTCCACATAGCAGCAATGTGAGGACTTTAAGCCTCAACAGATTTAAGGTGTACCAGCCCTCCATTCTGACAATCAGCTGACGACTTTCAACCGGCTCCCCTAACTGGTTATCTTTTTCTCCCACATCCTAACAGTAGAAGAAACCTAGAGCTTATAGGCTGGTTCTTAGGCGCAAGATATATGCCAGGAGGTGTACCAGCCCTTTACATGGTTGATCTTCAGTAATACCAGGATTCTAAACTTCCAATACTAGCCATGAGTTCACAACCATGACCACTCGACTAATGTGGCCACACATTAAATGAAATTGACTGAAAATTATATAAGTGAATATAATTGAAAAATATAAAATGAACTCACTAGTTGACTTCTTGCTTTGAAAATTCAACTATATAATAGCTTGCATTCGATTCATTAAAATATACGTATCAATTTGAAAAAAAAAATCTGGTGAAAAACTCAAAATATAAAACAAGAATTTGTGTTAGTTTCAAAATTTTAGATGTTTTATTTAATATTCTAGATTTCAATTACTATTTTTTTCATTATTAAGCTATTTATCTGACTATATATAAAATGTCTTTTTAAGCAAGTCTTTTCAAGTAAAATGTTAAAAATGATTATTTATACATGTTATAAAAGCTGTGTGTGTGTGCTTATTGCTTGCAATTTCTTAAATTTTAAACACTGCAATCAATTTCTTTAAGATGATTATTTCATAATCATTTTATCAAATATTAAAAGATAAGCTTAAGAAAATGAGCTATTGAATAAAATTTACAATTTAAAAATAATTGATGATAGAAATCAAATATAGTATATATGTGTGTGAACAATATAAAATTTTTTTATTATCACATTAATCCTTATAAAGATATGCTATTAAATTTTTGTCTTTTCAGTATGTTTATTTGCACAGTTTAAAGTTGTATTCATTGAAGTATAATTAAATATATCACCCCCCCCAAAAAAAATAATAAAAGTTTAATCTCAAATAAGAATATGTGAGATTTTTTCTAAGCTTTAGTAAAGATTAAGATTTTGGCAAAATATGAAAAAAGAAAAGTTTTGGGGAAATTCATTTTAAAAATATCAAATTATTTTACAAGAGACAAACCACAGTTGACTTTTCTCTCCTAAACACAATTTTTAGCTATTCTAAAATAGATAAAATCTGTAGCTTAAATATATCTCTTTAGTTTTAATGCAAAAAAAATTGGCAGTGTGATTAAGAAAAATACATGCAGTATTAATATTGGTGAAAATATACATTTTTGTTAAAACATTTCAAATAATTTTACAAAAATTATTCTTTTACATATCTAATTTTTCCAAAAACTTATTACACAACTATCTGCACTTACAACCTCATAAAAATAGGTATTTATTACTATTTTTGCTTTATGTACTTTCAGGTTAATTTTTTAATCTTCGATAATTTTTCATGCTATGTAAAATAATTATACGTACATAAATTTCGATGTTTCATGAACAATTTTTATACCTCATATGAATTTAAATTGTGTTGAAAAATATAAATTCAACTTATTACCAGGTCCTAAGTCATGAAGACCTTGCATATATAATTCTCTTTAAATATAATTTTTGGCTCAAGTGTAGTATAGGGGGGCACTTTTTGATTTGGTGATTTTTCTTCGGATTTGGCGATTTTTATCTCAATGTCATGGTGAGATATCGAATTCATTCTAAAATAAATAATTCCGAAAAAAGTACCTTGGCGACCACTTTTAGTCGCCTAAAAAAAAGGACTACACCATGTGGCTCCCCTATACTACACTTTAACCTAATTTTTTTTTCTTTCAGAAAACCAGTAATTAATATTTGGGTTAATTATAAGCTGAAATGCAAATTCTGTACAAAAAATATATCTGCAGAACTTTAAATATAAAAAATATTTGCACATGCTTTATTTACAAAGATATTTGACTACACAATTTCAAGATATAAATAATTTTTAAAAAACTGGTAATTATCTATTCGATCTGTACATAGAAGGTGGTGCAAATTCAGACAGTCGCTCTTCTCTCCTTTCTTCTACATAATCATTTTGGCTTTCTGAAAATATATAAACAAAATTAAATTATAGTATTTAAATCATTAAGGTTTTATTTATTAGAATAACAGAAATATATAATAATGAGTGACTTGTTCCATGAACATACTTATTTTCCGTTTCTTCTCTGGAACAAAATGTTGCAAACTATCCTTCCCAATATCCCAAGGCCGGATTTTGGGTTGCTTTTTGGGAACTTCTTGTTCATGTTCAGGAAGAGGAATAGATGAAAGATCAAGTGTTGGAGCTTCACATGTATTTACATTCTCCGTTTCTAGCAATGTAGAATAAATGTCAAGTATCATAAAGCATGTTGTAAAAAAAATATATTGTATAAGTGTTAGCACAAAAAATTACTGGAAAAGCTAAAAGCTTTGTTTCTTTATCTGAAAGTTAACACAGTGTCTTCAGCTTATTTGAAAATCAATAAAATGTCATACCCTAAGCCAGTGCTTTTCAACCTTTTTATCACTGCAACCTGCTGAGGGGAGGGGGCATTGATTGTTTATATTTTAGATTGTTTTGATTTAAAAACTTTAATTTGATTGTATTCAAACATGCCTTCAGAATAAAATACAGTTTCACCAAAAAATGAGTATGAAGTGATTTAACATGGGATATAAAGTGATTTCCATAAAAAGATTGCACAAACCCAAGAGAAATACACACCAGTAAATAAAATAGAAATAATTTAATGTTCCTTGGGAAGCCTGGTACCATTATCTGGGGGCTGGGGACCACTGCCCTAACCATTAAAAAAAAATGTTTCATGAAAAAGCACAAAATAAGGAAAGTAACTGAAATTGTTTAAAATGGGGGTGGGTGGAGAAATTCCTTATTAAGGAAAAAAATTATGAAAGATGTAAAAGTTTAAAATGTTTATCAAAAGTATTAATTTTCACATAACTGCCTTGTAGTTTTAATTGTTTGACATCAACTTTTTTTTGTCTCTTGAGCAAAGGAATTTTATATATACTGTAAAATCCAGCATATAACACACACTTATACTTTCAAGCTACAATTTTTAGTTTTTCGGTATATTCTCCATATAATGTGCACCCTTTTTTTTACAAAGAAACCAGAAAGGTACGTGTGCAATGGTCTTATGTTTTGAAGTCATTTATACGAAGCATTATTCCAAGCTTTAGAAAAAAATAGTATACTTTGAGAACTACAACCCTTTTAAGTTCATAAGGAATGAAATTCCTTTTACAGAGACAGTATTTTGATCTATCCAAAAGTCTAATTTTAATTTTTAAAGCTATCAACTTTATACTTGGCGTATAACACGCACCCTTATATTTCGTGGTTATTTTTGGTGTTAAAAGTGCACGTTATACGCCGGATTTTATGGTAACCTTATTTTTGAAGAAAAACATCACAATTCATACCTCAATTTCAGAGAAACTAACTTGGTACTTTGAAAGCTTTTAAGTACTATATTCAAAAAATTTATTTTAGATGTAATATATCATTATAAAACTAATATCTGCTATTTTCACTTTTTGTAGATTTTGATCATTATGACTAGTTTAATAACCAAATTTTCATATAAAAAGACTGTTATGAGACTCTAAGCATTATATGGTGAACAGTGTTGACAAAAAAAAATATGCTATATGCATCAGCCTGAATATTATCAAATAAAAAGATATGAAAGTCTCAAATCTCATAGTGATACTTTTTGCACACATCAAATATTTGTTTTGACAATGAAAACAATTAAATTTAAAACAGTTCAAGCTTTTCATTCATTACTCAAAAAGGAAACATTTCTTTATAAAATAACTCGCAAAGAAAAATGTTCTTTTACTGAAAATTTGTTAATAGCACACGATATTGATGAAATTTTTTTTAAAAAGGATATAAAAATTGTGTTTATACACCTATATATTATTAAATTTTATGAAAAGCAATTAAACATAGTTTAAGATATATTTTAAAACATGAATCATTAATTGAAAGAAAAAAGATTAACAGTGATTAGTTTGAGACAATAATAAATTTTTTAATATAATTACTTGCAATTAGTTGAATTTATCTTCTTTTTCACTATAAAATCAATAACAATATGTTTTTTAAATGTTCTTACCTGGTACAATTTTGTATTCATCTAAAGCAGATGGGTCAATATTTTTTCTTTCACAAATTTTAGCCAATCGAGTTTGGAGCATTGTCTTCCGCTTCATTTGCAGTTTTTGTCTGGCTATTCTTTGACTTTCAGTCTAAAAATCAACCGAGAGTCAAAATATTAAAATGAGAAAAATAATAAGCATGATATTTTTATTAAAACATAAATGTGATAGTATAAAGTGGGGAATGAGGAAAAATCAATATATTTACTTCTTGTCTTAATGTATTTAATTCTTCCATTTGTTCCTTTCTTTTGGCTTCATTTTCAGAGAAGGCAAAATATGCTACACCATGATCTCGTACCTCTGAAAATTCAATGGTGAGGATTGCTTTTACATTTAGAAAAAAGTTATAAAATCATACAGATATAAAAAAAAAGAAACTGGAAAATAATAAGTTTTTAAATGATGAATTGTAAAATTTATTAGAGTAAGAATGATTAATATGGAAAATATATGTAAATACTAATTCATAACATAACTCAATTAATGAGCTAGTCACACATTTCAAACCAGAGTTAAATCTTAGATTAAAATACATATTTCATTTAGAATAGGGCAAAAACTGGCAGTCTTAAGATAAATATTACCACAAAGTATGCTCTTATAAAACATGTATATCCCTTTTTTTGCATTGACAAAATGTAACCGAAAACTAATTGTAAAAACTATATAAATCGCAATAAATGGGATAATTCAGTTAAAATTTAAAATTTTCTTTTATTTTAACAAATTGCATTTAACTAGTCATTATATTGCTATTACTACATTAAATATAAAAGTAAACTGGATAAAAGTTGTAAAAATGTTTAATAACCTTACCTAATTTGAATGAAAAATTTTACACAATGTCAAAAAATGCAATAGCTAAATCATATATTTCCCAAACTAAATATTCATTTCATTTTATTTAAATTTCAAAAACTTCCTATGTTCACAATCACAACTGCATCCAGAAAGAGTGTGATAACAAACTCTCTTTCTCTATATATGTAATAATTCCTTCTAATTTCATCTAAACAAATTTTTAATTGTAATGGTCCTAGCTTTCAGGCTCACATGTAAATAATTAACTAGTTTACCCGCATAATGGGGTAATCCTAACCGAGCCCCTCTAAAAAATCTCCTTTTCTTTTACCTTCATCATCATGTAACATGCATATGTCCTATTTGTGTTTTGTGCTGTCCATTTCTATTTTTCTAAGTGTTTAATGTACAATAAATCAGATTAACTAACCAAAGACTATTTCATCAGTAACATTAATATTACATCAAAGTATAAACTGTGATCCAGATAGATAAAGAAATTCTTTACCACTTGCCAAGGCCTGATATATATATATATATATATATATATATATATATATATATATATATATATATATATATATATATATATATATATATATATATATATATAAATATTACTATTTATTAATTTTTAAGTTGATTATTTGATTTCCCTAGTAAATATTTATTGTTTGTCTAAAAAAAATGCTATTTTTTTTCAAATAATCACAAAAACATTTTTGTTTTAAGTGGAATTTTGCCATTATTTTTTAATTAAAAGATGTTTAACTTTCAATTCAAAAGAGATTTTTAAATTTGATATAATTTAAATATACAATAATCAAACATTAATGTATAATTTTAGAAAAAAAATTAAAATAAAAAAATAATTGTGACAACATTAGCAAGGGATAATCAAGATATATATTATAAATGTGAAAGTATGTTTGGTAATCTTTCATGGAAAAACAACTGAATGGATTTTAATGAAACTATGCAATAATATAGCTTATACATCAGAATAATACATAGGCTATAATTCATAAAGATATTATGTAAAGTTTCCAAAATATAACGATAACTGTCAAGAAAGTAGAAAAAAATTCTGCCATCTGCAAAAACGCCTGTGACAGCATACATCTATCTTTTTTGTGTGAATCCCTTTTGTTTTGTCTACGCCATGCCTCAGCGCACGCTCGCTTTTAATTTATTCCTTTCATCAGTGTAATCACTATTTTTTTAATTTCATAATAAAACTAGATTTCGAAGGGAGAGATGGTGGGAAGATTTAATCAAAAAATAAATACAACAAAAATAATAGTAATGTACTACACTTCCAGATATAAATTATTTACACTATTTTATAAGCATTCATTACACAAAATTTGTAACAATGACAGTGGAAGAAAAAACTGTGAAATTAAAATAAAATATCAAAATGTTTTTATCAGATAGTTTTTTTTTCTTTTTGAATGTTTCTTTTCAGTACATGTAAATACATATCTAGGCTTTCCCCCATACGGTTTGTTTATAACCTACAAATATATATATGTTTATTCAAGCATTACAAAAAAACAATCATTTCAATAGCTATCTGTAAATTTTTCTTTTATTTATTACTTATAGAAAATGGATTGTAATATATATATATATGTTTTTAAAAGGATTATTTCTATTATTTCATTACTAAATTATATATTTGTTAATTAAAAATTACATCATCTATTATTTTGGATAAAAATACATTTCAGAGACATTTTTAAGCTAACTATATGCAACGATTGATTCCTGAAAATCTGAAATTTATTTTATTATTTTAGTTTCTTAGAAGCTAATTATTATTAAAAAAATGATGAAAGTTTTTTGTTTTACTCTTAGCATCAGAATCGGTTTTCTTTTTATTGCTGCACATTAATAGTTTTTAACTAATACAATATTATTTTTTATAAGTCATACATCGAAATTTAAAGCTATACCTTATCTGTGAGGGGAAGAGGGAACAATAATTTTAAGACTAAAAAAAACCCGAGTTATGCCGGGCTAGAGAGAGGAAAAAGAAACCTGTCTTAAATGTAAAATATATGGAACAAATTTCGGAAAAAGGAAATTTAATGAAATAATTTTAGAAATCTCTCACATCGCGTGCATACAAACACACACACACACATAATTCGTGGCGTCATGAGGGAAAGAGACAGCTCATGCAACGCTGGGCCATGCAGCTAGTCTACTATAAATTACATATTAAATCATACATTAAGAACAATGCTAATTTTTTTCTGTGCATATACTGATGAATATTTCAAGAACGTAACTGGTATAAGTAACTGGGACAACAATTTGGTATCGAAACGCATTTGATACAAGTAATTTAACTATTGTAAGCTTGACTGTTGTGGAAATTCAAATAAGAAACAAAGATTTAAAATAACAGTTAGCTTTGACTGTAAAAATCCTGAAAAAGATAAATTTACAAAGCTGTTAAATCAATCATAAATTCAGATAGAGAATTTTCATTTACCATTAAACTGGACATTTTGGTAATGTATAGGCTGATCAGGATCAGTTGTTTCAGACTTTTCAGAAGAAAGTTTTTGAGCAGAGCTTGAAGCAGAAAACTTTGATTGGCTATAATATAAATTATAAAAAATATTATTAAGAAGCACATTTAATGACCTTATACTTGATTAAAATAAATAAACTGCTTCTAACATATAATTCACAGAATCAATAATAACAATAATAAAATATTCTTTATAATTTTTATCATGTTAAATTCCAGTAAATTACAAAATTCAAAAATATTTGAAAGAACTGAATATGCGAGACTACTTTGTAACATATAAAAATGGATTCAATAACAATTATATAATTTTTTTTTTAAAAAACCCTACTTACTAAATATTTTTAGTAAAAGATAGATCTGAATCAGAATGAGAGGTATAATCAGAATTGTCATTTTTATTTTCTGAAGTCTTTTGAGGTACAGGTGTTTCATACAACACTTTTCTTTGAAAATCAACTTGATACAGTTCACTCTCTTCATCATCTACAGAAAAAATATTCCATTTAAATACATATAAGAAATATATATATTAAAATATCTAAGCAAAAATATTTCTATTGAAATAAGTATTTAATGTTTTA
This sequence comes from Trichonephila clavipes, assembly GCA_019973935.1. Taxonomy (NCBI): domain Eukaryota; kingdom Metazoa; phylum Arthropoda; class Arachnida; order Araneae; family Nephilidae; genus Trichonephila; species Trichonephila clavipes. Next base: position 552,083 of record BMAU01018390.1, read on the forward strand.
TTGAGTAATGATATTCCAAAATACTTTCATCTTTATTTTGAACACCCAAACTCAATTATTAATATTAGCTGATAAATAATAAGGTTGAACAACTACAAATATGCTAGTATGAGCAATTTGATAGTCCCCGCATATATAATATATTTATTCATAATATTCACATAATTTTGCATTTTAGTAAGCATCATATTGATTACAATCATATTAATACAAATGTATTAAATAATGTAAAAATATAATTGGGGTTTTATGAAAAAAAAAGATAAAAAAATTTTCCTAATGAAAAAAACAGTACTTTTCTATTTCACTGACTCAAAATCTCGCCAAGCAAACTTTATTGGAAAAACACACAGTATACACATTATATAACTTAATTGAGGGGCGCAACAGCCCATGAAAGTCAAGGCTTACTGTGCCCAATTCAGTATATGTGACCTTGGGTCCTGAGTTGGGCACAGTAAGCCTTGGCTCTCAAGGGCTGTTGTGCGAAACCCAAAGTGTTAAGTTTCCAAGCAAGCTCTTTTACACATTTATCAACCCATTGAACGGAATTAAAGGCTGAGTCGACCTTGCCCAACCTGGGGTTTGAACCTCAAACCTGTGGTGTGGAAGCGTAATGCACTACCACTCAGCTACCGGGCATCATACACATTATATACTTCCGTTATATTATACATTCTACAGCAGCGATACTTAACCTGCAGCCCACCAAGCATTTTTATGTGGCCCGATCATGATCCAATGCTCTGAAAAATTCTTTTATTTCAGACAATGTATTAAAAATTTAGTGGGAAATTCTTTGACAAGAAATCAAATATATCAATTTTGCTGTTGATGTTGTACGGCTGCAAATTGATATTCTTTTTTCTATTTGTAACAATTACGATTAGTGATAACAGGCAACAGTGGATTAACAACCATTTTATGGGTAGAACTAACTTTTAACAATCTTTCATACCTTGTAAGTGAAAAATACTCGAATGATTTGGAGGTTGACTGTGTTATGTAGTGAAAAACAAACATGGATCAGTACTAGTTTGAATTGTCACGAAAGTGCTGTATTTAAAAAATACCAATAAACAGAAATTATTTAATTACATTTTTCCTCTTTCAAGAGTTGATAAATAGGTTCTATTGAATATTCTTTGTAACAGCAAGAAAGTGATTCATCAGTGGTAATGTCACAGTAGTAACAAAGACAACCTAAGAAGTTTGTTATATTATTGGTAATCATATGAAACCGTTTACTGATGCAAAAATTGTGAAGGAGCAGTGGCGCACACAAGGGGGGTCAGGATCCCCCAAAGCCCTTGATTTTTATCCTGATATTGATTATAATTTATGTATATAGTACGTTAAATTTAATTAAGTATTTGTCATTAATGATTAATTTTTTTAATTAATGCTAATTATTTATTCAATAATTAGTTTTTACTGTGTTTTGTTCCTGAAAATTGACAAAATCAAAAGGAGCATGATACAAGAATGGTGAACCTTCGACCTCAGACCCCCTGAAAAATTCTTGTGTGCGCTACTGTGAAGGAGTGTTTCTTAAATTCATTTAATTCAGTGTTAGTGACAAAAATAAAAAAATAATAATTAAAAAAGCAAAACAGGAGTTATAATATTTTGATCATTTTTCCATTTTTTGAATTTCCAATGTTATCTTGGTCTTAAGCCTTTCTACCCCCCGTTTAACCTCATGTTGCGGCCCGCATGAAATGGCTGACATATGTATGCGGCCCAGAAGAAAAGAAGGTTGAGTACTCCTGTTCTACAGTATACATTGTAGCACACAGTATATACTTCTTTTTACAATATTTTCTTTCATTGTTTCTAATATCATGCTAAATGATTGGTTTAGCCCATTGAAGAATCTGATACATTTTTTCTCTGTTTATGGCGAATTGCAAATTTTGTTGATTTTGCATCCATTTTTGGCAACTTTATCGTTTGCGCCAGAAAAGTATAAAAAAAAGCTATTACTATAATGTGTGATAAAGGTTACTTAAGGAATAAATAACAAAGCTAGAATTCTAAAAATGAAAATTGTAGAGTTTTGTATACTATTTCAAATATTACAAATTTAGAATAATAAAAGAGTTCAAGCATAATATATTTAAATATTAATTTAACACAAGGGAAAAGAAATTGATTCAAAATGTTAACAAATGAAACAATTTTTTTTCTTTCATATCTAAATATATAAGTTTGAATAATATCAGGCATAAGTTTTTATGATATTTCATGAATCTTCCCTTTCACTAACTCCTCAGATTGCTTCACTAAGATATTCAATATAGCCAAATTGTAGTACTTGCAAATGAGAAGCAAGTAGAAGTATTAAGTAATGAATGAGAGCACGGAGGGATAGAAGAAAGAGATAGATAAATTTAGAAGCAAGATTGAAGCTTTATTAAAATCAAAGTGGCCGAACAAGAAGAGACACAGAATGTATTTGCCTGAATGGGATCTTATCACTAGAAGTTTACAGCTTACAGATTGCCAAATAAGTAAATTATTATTATCAGTATTAAATAAAGTAACCAAACCATTTCAAATAATTAATTTATTTTGATATTGATTATTCTAAGACTGAATAACCAGGTTTAAGATTAAGGCTGGTCTTTATTGAGTATATCTGTAGCTACAAATGAAATGTATTAATTACAAAGTGGTATTATTTAGGATGTACAATGTTATAATGCAATGTGCTTCATACGTTTTCAGACCTTTTATTATAATTAATTACAATGATATTTTGAGTTAGGAGCACTTTCATCATTTGGATAATCTTTACAGATATATTAAATTAAAACAAGAAAATAACACTTTTTCAAAATTTAGATATAAGTTTGATATTTCATAACATGAATTTGTTTCTTTCATAAACATCTATAAAAGATCAAATATTGACAGAACATAATTATTGTTACTGACACTACTTATTGCATACTACTGTTGTTACTAATGATTATCACAGTTTGAATTCTTTCTTTCTATATTTATTTAATATTATATTACGATCCTTTAAATATATCATATCAAAATTAATGTTAACATGAAAGTTTTCTTATATACTCCTAGCTTTTTTCTGAAGGATGTAGTAATCTTTAAAAGAACCCAATTAAAAAATTAAATAACAAAAGCAACCTAATTAAAAAAAATAATAGTATTTTTGATAAAAAATATGAATTGTAAAATGTTTTGCAAGTAGTTCATCAACTTTAAATATCATTATAGGATGAAAATCATTGGATTTAGCACAGTCAATGCAGTACATTTTCTAGCAAGAGCAATGATTTTGATTCATTGTATTTAAAAATTCATTGTATTGACAATAACAGTGAAATAAAATAAATTAAAGCTACTTCTAGCATTTTTAATTATATTTATTTTGTTTTTGATGGAAATAAGTATACAAGACAAAATAATATGCACTTGTGAAAAAATGAATTCTTTTTATTAGCAGTGGCTTGAGCCACTCTTGATAGTAATTACAACTTGCATCCAATGTGGGTTTGACAGATAAAGGTTATAGACCAAGTTCAAAGGAACTTGCTCCTGATTTTGTCATCTTGGATAACAAGGCTTATTCAGGAAACAGAGTTAGAAGCAGGTGAAAATATCTGCAGGAATAGTGTTAAAATGCTAGACTATGATAAAGCCCTTTCAGAATTACTATAAGCCCCAAGCCCTGCTAGGCACCATAAAAGACTCTTTCATGCCCCCCATGAAATCTACTTGTGTTCACCAGATGAACACGTCTGATGGTCTGATATAATGCAAATGCTAATTTGTCACACACACAAACTAGATGACCTCTTGTTGCATTGTGACCAAATATGGTGATCTTGGCATCACTGTGGGCGACTATCTTATTTCAACATTCTATCACAGTCGACCAACTTTGACTGGTATTTTTTATTCTGGTTTACAGACAGCATTATAGTTGCATTTTGACAGGGGCGTAGCTGTGCCTTGAGGGTCCCAAGATGTGTAAGTAAAAAAATGTATGGGGTTCCTAAAAAATGCCCCCAAGGAATTTTGATTCAGGGCACATTCAGAACTAGCTACACCAATGCATTTTGATTAAGTTACATTTCTCAGGTTTGTGTAGACTGTTATAACCTTTGACACAGTGGTTATTGAAGTAACCACAAGGATGTGTCTATTTTCAACACAGATGTTCAATTAAGGCATCAAGTAAATGATCATAATACTTTGTATATTTCTCAGGTTGGAAAATAATAATGCTTTGTTGAGAAAAGAATTTTCACCAACAACTGTCTGTTACACTGCTAAATGCTCAATTGATACTCTTATCTTTTGCCACCATTAAATGGCAGACAATATATTTCAAAATGGGTGTTATTATTTGTCTTATACCTAAATGTTCTTAATTTTAATGTAAATATTAATTTGAACAGGTATGGATTTAATATTAAATATATTAATGTAAAAGCATTTAATCTGAAATCTTATGCAGTTGAATTTTCATAACTTTTTTATGTGTTTTTCGATTAAAATTTTTTTTTACTCAATCTTGCACAGTTTTTGAATGAATTAATAATTCAGAATGTATTTACTATAGGTAAAAAAAAAAGTGACATTTAAATATAATTTAATATTATAATAAATCCATGATGCAAAAATTCAACATTAATAAAAAGATATACAACATTTGGAAGATTAATCAAATAAGTTAAATACTATTTTTATTTAATAAAAATTATGTAAAAAGTGCTTCAAGAAAATACATTTCTTGTAAGAAAATTTATAATTGCACACATATGAAAAACATGCTCAAAAATATTAATTAGAAAGGTATGACATTTACTTACCTATCAGAATTTTATTTGAAACAATCTTTTCATATAATTTTGCTTTAGCTTCCAAGGCCTCTCTATCAATAAATAACAAATTTTTTAATGAAACTAACACAAAAATTAGAAAAAAAAAGGAAAAACGCTAAGAAAATTGCTTTTTGTTGCAAAGTTATCATAAACATTTGCAACTTCAAAATTATAATTCAATAAGTGCTTTATAAACATACTATCGAGGAAATTCTTCACAGCAAATATTTTAAAGATATCAATTTATGCTTTATAGGGAAATCATTTCTGAGATGAAGTCAAATAGTTGTAATATTGAATAAAATACTTAAAGATGTTATCCAATCAGAAACACAGATATTTTAAGATCCATTATTAACATAACACACAATACCTTGATTTCTTCAAAGCAAGTTCTTCTTCACTATCTTCTACTTTTTGTTTCACTACAGGAACTGGTTTTTGTTTTTTATCTTTGTTTTGAACAGACTAAAAGAAAAAATTGTCTAAAATTATAATAAAAATATTTAACAAGTAACATAAACAAAAATTAAGTCAAGTCAATTCTTTCTAAGGTCAAAAAAGATTTTTATTTTAGTTACTTTTTATTAAATAATTACAATTAATATAACTATGTATATGCATATGACAGAATCTTAATATTAAGAGGCAGAATAATTAAATTTTATTAATTAAATTTAATTATTCCAATAAAATAGTACAGTAAAAAGAAATCACATTCTCAGAAATTAGGCCATCCCAGGTGGGATTCAAACCCACAACCTTTGGTTTAAAAGTCCATCATGCTATCCATTGCACTATGGGGACACAACGAGCACGATTTTCCTTTCTATATATGGTGTTGGACTATAATTTTTGTTTGTTACTATTTATTTAATAATTTGATTTAATTAATGAATTAATATTTGAAAAACTGTTAACATCAAGTGTCATCCACTACAAGTTTAAAAAAATGTATTTGAACTTGAGTGAATGAATAAAAAGTATTTTATCAATGATTGAGAATTTGAGCTATATATATATATATATATATATATATATATATATATATATATATAAATAAGTGTATATAGGGAGAGTGTGAACTAATAGTAAGAATTCAAAAAATAAGTTAAAGATAAATACTTTTTGATTTAACATTAAGAGAATTTTTCTCATTGAAATATTATGTAAATAGAGTAATCATTTAAAATACACATATTGTTTACACAGAGAAATAGGTAACTTCTTGGTTATAAAGACCATAGTTTAACAGATACTGATGACATTATCTGATTAGAAACTTTCACTCTAAACACAATGATGAAATAGAATTTGGGGTGTTTTCTATAAATTGCCATACTTGGCTTCATTGTCACTAAAACTAATATAAGCACCAAATAATTATTTAGATTGAAAGTACTTTAATGCAATGATGAGTAATTTGTTAGCCAAAAACAATAGTGCAACATGGTGCTATACATGGAAAAAGTTTGTAAAAAGATAACAAATCTGTAATGATTTCATATTTTTTTTCCATGTTCAGATCAACTTTTATGTTATAGAAACTGGCATACCCTTCCTTCACTTTTACCTCCCCAATTTTAGCTCATCTTGAACTTTTTTTTGCTTCAAGTTTTTGCTCCTTTTTACTAAATTAATATTTGCTAGTTTACTTTTGGTATTATACTAAAAATTCCTCCCCCTACAAAAAACAGAGAAGCATGCATTCGTTATTCTAGTAGTCAGAAATTTAGTAGTTCAGCCTGAAACTTTTTTTTTTTTTTGCCATTGCAATTTGGATGCAATAAACAAGAATAGCTACAAGCAAAAAAAGTTTTGTTTCAAGATACAGTTCGACAAAAACCTCCATTCAGGAAAGAACACAGTTGATATAATTTTTTTCCTTTTGTTAATAATTTTACATCAATGTTCACCAACTTTGTTATGTTCATCAATTTGAATATTAGGATCATATAGCACAGAATTAGTACAGCAATAGTTAAATAAGAAATTTAACTGAACTATTGTTTTTTTTTACTAGAAAATAGACTAAAACAAATATGAGACTAGCGATAGGGTTTTTAAGGAAAAATAATGTAAAATTTCATTTGCATTTGCTGTTTTGTAAGAACCTTTCTTCCATCAAACAACACATTTTTGCCTTGTAAACATAACTATCACATAAAATAGTTTAATAAAATCAGATAAAAATTTATTTGTTTCAGATTACTAACTTTATTTAGAACATAATAATGAAAATACTAATTACACAAAAAGAGTCATTTGATCAATGACTACTAATGTATATCTATCTAAAGATGATGAAACAGTCTGACAATATTAATGTAATGGCATCCAAAAATTATAATTCTTCAATTTCAAATTTAAAAAAACCAATTCTAATGTCAACTTTATTTAAACATTTTTATCAATTATCTTCTTATAATAAAATCCTGCAATAAACCCAGTTATGGCAAGATTGAATTATAATGTAGGTTTTAAGATTACAGATGAAACAAATTTTCAAACTATACAGAAAATTTTAAGAACTTTTACAATTTATAATGAAAAAAAAATTATCCATCAGTGTTTCCAAGAAACTATGAAGAGCTTAGTGTATACAATTACATGTTTAATTTTCCCTGATACAAAATAAAAATGAATTCAATATATCGAAAATATAGACACAGAAAAATTATTTAGTTGCTATGTTATGATTGTTTTTCCATTCAAATTATTTTACTAATTATAGAAAATAAATACGACATATTTTTCATTCCCTTTTATTATATTTACATGAAATTAAATGTTGAAATCAATAAATAAATTCTATCTTACCTTATTTTTATTTATAAAAGGAGTACGCTTTGATAGATTCGTACTTTTATCTAGCTTAGCTCTTCGAAACGAGTCATATTTCTTATGAAGCTCTGCTTTCAGGTCAATTATCTAAAAATATAAATGTTGCAAGTTAATGTATCAAACGATTTTCAGAGTTTCATTCTTAAATTTATCATAAGACATAAAACATTTCACTTACAGACGAAGGATTAAGATCAGAGGTTCCAAGATCCATAGTTATAAGAAGTTTAAAGAAATATACAATCTATTTCAATATATATTCTTGCGGATGCAAAGCTGTAAGTTTGTTTACATTGCACACAAGTTACAGTTACAGTTAATATTTTTGTGTGGGATATGGAGCGACAAAGGCTATTATCCCACATGCACACACGTTTGTGTCTAAATTTGAAAATATAAACAGAGAAGTTAGATGTTCTCTTCAGTTCATTCCTTACGGTATTAATTGGTTGCAGGATTCATTGAAGACCAGATTGGTTGACCAAATGTTTAATTGAAACCACGCGATAGAAATGAAATTTCTTTGGTGACGTTGGCCGTAAAGGCAGGAATAGATCTAATTATGTTCAACTACTGGGGGATCTTACTTAAGCAAATAAAATTCGAACTTCGTTTATTGTATGAAAATAATATTTTTATTCAATTTTCTTCATCATCATTTTCCACGAAAGACACGTGGCCGAGTGGTATATGTATCAGATCGTGGCTTGCCTTGTCACGAGTTCGAGCCCAGTACCACTAAACACCCGCCGTGTAGGGCAGCGATGCATGTTAAATCTGTCGAGAGCTGAAACGTCCCTCGTTAGTGTGGTGTGGTAGTTAGGAGAGGGGGTGCCAACTCAGGTGTCGTCCACGTCACTTAACCATGGTTCAAAATTACGTGGTCCGTCGCCTAAAAGCCCTCGTGTAGCTGAACAGTGCGACGTTAATATTCAATCAATCAACCAAAAGAGACACAACAGGTGTGTGGTATATAAATGAAGTAGGATATAAAGTAGTTAATCAAGAAAACGCGCGTGAGAAAACTGAATCAATCGTGATTCCTTCTCTAGAATCAGTATTCATTATCAAATTCAGTGTCCGTTTTAAGAATTCAATGAGTGGCTTTGCTTCTTCTGAAGCAAAATTAACATTACAGTCTCCTGTTAAGATAACTAGCTTTTAATCATTATCGGATCTAACGATTGCAGCGGCCTCTGGTGTGTACAGCACTAAAACTTTATGAATGAAGGTGATAACAGCTGCGACAGGACTACCTGGGGATATATAGACTTTTGACTTGACTTGCTGCTAGTTTTCCTTCTTTTTTTCACGGAACTCTTTTCCTTTCTTTTATATTTGTTCTAGGCATTCTGACTAGAATTAGTTATAATTCAATGGAAATGGAAATTAATAATATAAACTTAATGCTTATATATAACTCACAGAAGTCACTGTATTTGTTAACAAGACGCTATCCGTAGCGTGAATGTTAGTGACACATACACAATGCTCCAGACACTCCTGTAACGTGAAAAGCCGTGGAATGGTAATATTTTGGGTGAGTTTATTTGTGAATACGAACAAAGCTTCAGAGCTCGACGTTATGAATGCCGCGACAAGTGACTGTAACTAAAATTTTTCGAAGTTGCGGCCACGTAGGTCATAGCACAGCCGACACAATCGGGCAAAGGATTGTCGGAAGCATTAAAAAATCTAGTGTGCTGGCGAAGTCAGCTTGTGATACCCCCTCCCCCAGGCTGGAGGTATCATCTCTTCATCCACGTGACCCAGATTTGTTGGGGTAAAAGGTTAACCACTCAAATTAGTTTAGTATATTATTATCTCAATTTATATTAAGCAATGCAACACAAGTCTTAGAGGAAAATGATCAGGAGTGATATGACGTAAATAACAATTCTTAGCAAATAGCTAATCCTATTAAATCCTATTCACTATTTTTATGATAAATTAACCACCGAATATTTATCTATAGCCGATTCCTTATCTAACTAGCGTCCGCTCTATCATTAAAGTTTAATATTCTATCGCCTACCGATATTCCACGGCTAACAGCTACCAGTCTTTATATCTCCTATATATTGCTGTAATCCAACTTGATCCGGTTCTAAGTAACTTTTTGGCTTTGAACCGACTTCTATATGGCTCCTATAATACTTTACGGCCTCCAGCCGACATCTCTAAGACCTCTTTAAGACCTCCTAATACTTCCTAAGACTCCCCCGCGAAAGCTAAAGCTCCAATATATATACTCATTCCTAATCTGCATATCGCGTTTTCTTCTTGAGTTGGTTGGAATGTAGTGCCATTCTGACCCCAAAGATTCCCCAATAGGATTTAGTGAAAGGCGCGATAAATGCCCGTCACTAGCTGAAGCGCTAACGATCCGTGGCGTGAGATTCTCCAATGTAGCCGATGACGTCTCATACATAAGCGATGTCAGGTGACTCCAGAAGATTTCACACTTTTTAACAGGACTTGTAACTTAATTCAGAATTTTAACCATTTTTCTACCGACGGTACTTGTAGCTACCACTCACTTTAAAAATACATAGAATAACCATTTTTACGAATACTCTGACGATACTTAGCAGGAATATTCTTTTAAATCCACTCTCCCAAAATATATGGCAGCACGGGCTCTATGATGAGTATTTTAGCGGGAAGCCGAATAGTTTTAAAGCAGAAATTGCATTTTCAGCTGACATTTAGATTGGATTGCTAAGATTTTCATTTTTGTTCCGAAAAAGCAGTTAATGTCAAAATGTAAGTGTCTTGTTATTTTTTGTATGTTAATTAAGATCTTAAAAAACGACTATTTATATTAAGTGAACAGTGTATAAAATGGATTTTACAGTTGAATATCTTTAATTAATTAGCTCTAACGGATTAAATTTACCAAAGTTGAGCATTTTGTTTCTGCATATCCCTTAATTTTCAATGTAGTGTAAATCATAATGCGGTAGATAAAGCGAGAATATTTTATGTATTGTTATTTTGCTATATTTTTTCTATCATCGTAATACGTCACTGTGCTAAAATTCGTGACCTTTCTTTTATATTTGTTCTAGGCATTCTGACTAGAATTAGTTATAATTCAATGGAAATGGAAATTAATAATATAAACTTAATACTTATATATAACTCACAGAAGTCACTGTATTTGTTAACAAGACGCTATCCGTAGCGTGAATGTTAGTGACACATACACAATGCTCCAGACACTCCTGTAACGTGAAAAGCCGTGGAATGGTAATATTTTGGGTGAGTTTATTTGTGAAAACGGCACGTTTATTATATAAAAACTACGAAAATAACCCCCGCGTTACGAGAAGCAAGGGTACCCATTTAATGTCTGCAATACCTAAGCGCATTTCGTCAGAAGCAGCAAGAGGCCCCACTCCATATCTCTGATGCAATCCCCCTTGGCAATCGTCCAACATTTTCACGAATATGATGCAAGTCACGAGGTGTCCCCCGCTCTTTTTCCCTCCCACTCTCTTTTCCTCTTGCTTGCTAATTCCTCACTATGGTGACGATTTGGGGAGGGAGGGGGGAATCACTACTTCCGTTCGCTTTTTCACCCTAACGCAAAACTGGGCAAATTTCCCATTCACTCTCGCGCCTATAGAAGTTTCACTTCAAAAAAATTCTTGAAGATATCTATTATAATTAGAAAAAAAGAATTGCCGGAACTCAGATATGATAAAATAGAAAATCAATGGATTGGATCAACTGTTTTTGAAAGGAGCGGTTTCAGTTTGTATCCAAGATCTAAGGAGTGATAAAAATGTAGCATATTTTTTCTGAATACAAAATTATAGTCTTTTCCCATAGTACTCTATAGTAACAGGTGTTGATGGATGAAGAAAGGCAGATGAGTTTAGGTATGTTATTCCTCTTTCAATGAGAACTTCGTTGGGAGTAGTAAATTTAGTTCTAGTTGTCAGAGAAATAATTTAAGTTTATATTTTGAAGTTCAGATTAATAGTCTTTTGTCCTGTTGTATCTGTCAATGAAAGAATCAGACGATGGATTTAAGGAATTGCTTTACCAACTCTAAAACAAGATGTAGAAATGTAAGAGAATAACGGAGTGAGCGGAATAAAGATGTTTAATATTTTCACTTACTGAAATGGATGCAAATTTATTTCATTTATAATATATTTTAATCATGTTACAATTATTAACTCCACAACTTTATGGTCACATTAGCCAAGTGGCAGCGGTCGAGAAATTATAACTGATATTATTCTGTCAAATCTTGGTGTCACTAAACACCTGCCCAGTAGAAAAGTTGATTTATGTCAAATCTGTTGAGCATCGAAAACTTAACATGGTGTCAAAACTTCTGGAGTTGAGTAGCAGCTCAGGTGTCACTCTCGTCACTTTCTTATAGTTTAAAATTATGAGGTCTGTGTATTCATAAATCGAGTTTCAAAATCATCTTGGGTTATTTCGTAAGTTTGATTTGGCTTGATTATTATTACTTTAGAATAACGGTTAAAATCTATTGATAGCAGTCTGGTACTCAAAAAGAGAAACAAGGATAATGCCATAAGAAAAATAAGAATCTAAATGAAGAAACTTTAAACACCTCCTTTAAAAAAATTTTCTCCCATTGAAATTTTTTATAAATAATAATTATTTTTGCTTAATGTATATTATATAAAATAAGGTATTTATATATTATACTGTCAACCAATTCGTCAAATGAAAATACATCGCCAAAAACCAGCAATAGTTGAGAACTGTTACCAGGCTCGGCTCTAGAAGTTTCGCCGCCCCCCTCTCTCTGTATATTATTTTAAGTCTGAAAAAATTCAAAATAATTCGAAATTAAGGACACAATTACTTGTTATTATTTCAAACGAGTGAAATGAAAAAGAAGAATTTGCTTATTTAAGCAGGCCAACTTCTTCGAAAAAAAAATCTACTAGTGGCGGAGATCACAAGCGTTTGTTTTAACTTATAGTAACTACACTCCAGACTAAAATTAAATATCTCCTGTGCCCCTCTATCTACCATAGCCTCTTATTTTACCCTTGTCACCTTTTGGATAGCTAAAACCGGACATCGTAAGGATGAAAGGAATGTCCGTTGTGACCTCACTCCGGGACGGGGAGAAAGTTACTAGTGAAAGATGTGTAAACATATAAAATTTCATGTTTTATACCTTTATCTACCGACAGTACTTATAGGTACCATTCACTTTAAAAGTGCATAAAATGATCATTTTTACGAATATTCTGATGATATTTAACAGGAATACTCTTTCAACTCCTTTCTTCCAGAATAGATGGCAGCACGAGTTATATAATGAGTATTTTAGCAAGGAAGGCGGATAGTTTTAAAACCAAAATTGCATTTTCAGCTGACATTTTGATAGGATTGTGGAGGTTGTTATTTTTGTTCCGAAAAAAGGGTTAATGTCAAAAGGTGTCTTATTTTTTTGTTGTATGTTAAGGAAGACCTTAGTAATCGATATGAACTTAGTTTTTTTTTCGTCCCTGAGGCTTATTGTTGTTTTTTGTTGCGTTGTAACGTCATTACTATTTATTTTGCTTTATTATTGTTTTATTTAAAAAATTTTTAAAAAATTTGAGCCTTGATTCTGAGCTTGTTTTTTTTGTTTGTGTGTGACACATTATTTAATGAAATATCTATTCTTTATATAAAAAATTAATATTTTAATTTCTTTGTGCGTAACTAATATTTAACAATAACAGAATGTTTTCAAGGTGCTAGTTTTTTTTACCCATTTCTTAGAATATCTGGAAAAATAGAGCTCAGTCTTCAAGGGGTTTGGGAGTTATTAGAGAGCCTACCATCTGAAAGCAGTGATTCACCAACAGGTGATTCTTCAGATGAAGAAGTTCCAGCAAATAATCTGCTGGAATTTTCGTCAGATTCTGAAGAACACGATGAAGAAATTGAACAAGACCCAGGGTGCAGCAGTTTTTATTCAGAAGATACTGCATTTCCTACTTCAGGATGCAATAAGTCAAAAGTGATTAGGCAATGGAAAAAAAAGAGATGTCCAAATCGAAGTTCCAATCCCCCCCCATAAAATCTGGGTTTGTTAAATCTGCATTTAGTTACACCAACAGATTTCTTTTTACAATTCATTGATGAAGATATCATTGAAAATATTGCTTTTCAAATGAACCTCTATATCACTCAAAAGCAGAATTCAGTTAGGTCAGTAACTGTTAATGAGATATAAGGATTTATTGGCTTACAGTTTTTATTTGGCTATGACACACTGCCTTGGACTACCTCTATACTGGTCGTCGGATGTAGATACGTCAGTGGATGTCGTTCAACAAACGATAACACGTATATAATCGATACCATAAAATATTATCAAATATTCATCTGAATGACAATTTATCTATTTCAGTCGTTGTGCAACCAAAGGACCATTCACACAATCAAAAGCACAACTGAAACGAAAAAGGAGACCCAAATCTAATAAAAATGAGCAAGGTTTTTATGTAAACAAAAGGAGAAAAGAGAACTTGTCTGTTTCTGATGATATTCGCTAAGAAAATCGTGGGTGCCATTGGCCAACTTATGTTTCGAATCGGGATTGTGAATTTAGAGCATTAAGAAACATCCATTCGAAATCCCTCTCAAAATGCACAACATGCAATGCATTTGTATGTATTAATAAAAAGAAAAACTGGTTTTTCTAGTTTTATCAAATTTAAGTTAATGTGTAAAACCTATTACTTTGTAAGTAAAAAAGTAAGTAACTTTAAAAAATTTTATGATTTTCAAAAATAAATTTTTTATGCCACAAAATGTAGGTTGCCTATGTTTATTTAGCATTTTTAAGAGTTAAAACTTCGTTATAAAAAGTCATTTGGTCTTTTTGTTTTATGAGAATATTTTAGACTGTTGTGTGCTGACGATACTTTCAAGTACCAATTTCATTAATTAGCTCAAACAAATTAAATTTTCCAAAGTTGAGTAATTTTTTTATGTATATTCCTTAATTTTCAATGCAGTAACTCAAAAAAAATGTTGTATGAAAAAATTTACAGTAAATCATAATGCGGTAGGATAAAGGGTTAACATATACTCCCGCTTCGAACCCTTCAAGTTTCAGCATAAAGAAAACTGTCATTAAATGTACAGAGTACAAAATAAAAGAATAATATACGTTAAATGAAATATCAAATTCCCACCCAATAATATTTCAGGAAATATATATCAAATTTTTTTGTAATAAAAAATATATTTTTTAAAAATTTGATCCACACAAATTCCACCCTTAAAATTTGCCGCCCTGGGTAGGGGTCCGGTTTGTCCGGCCCTTTAGCCGCCCCTGCTGTTTCCCCGCCTGCTCAAAGACAATTTTGTTAGTTCATACAATGATATCATGTAGCGATGTCTTTTAATTAGGCGAAATTGGTTACGATTCCAGTTTTTATTCGGATAATTTCCGATTATGATTATTGAAACGATTCTTTTAACTGTTGAATGAAATCATCATTTTTTTTTTTTTCAGAATCGGAAAATTATGAATGCGGAATATTGAAAGAATGACGATCACAATGGATAAAGTTCTGGCTTTTTCTGTTTATGCTAACAAACATCATGTGGGTACCGACTTATTTGACGGGATCCACGTTTTCAAGCAAATATTATTACACTTACAAAAATAAATTCTAAAGCAAAATTTATTTCACTTTGAATCTTGACAGTCATTAGCACAGAAATCTCCACAATATAAGTTTTAAGATTGTGGCAACCAAATTATAAATTGTTAGGAAGTGAATTCCGAAGAATGTTTTTGGACTTGTAAGATCATTTGCAATCGTTTATTTCTCTTTCGTTCTGCGACATTGAAACTGATAATGAAAACGGGAAACAAGACAGAACAAGAAATAATCCAAATTCAGTGCGGTTCTGAACTGAAACAAAAATATGTGAATATTGGAACTCAACATTTCTATAACTATTTATATCCTGATCAATTTCTCAATGTATTATTAGCAATTAATAGTATTTTTTCTACAAGGTAAGACCGAAAAGTAAGGTGACTCACCCCTCCTTTCAAAAATGAGAACAACCCGACGACCTAGCACAGGCGCATTAAGATCTTCTGTATGCTACGTTAAATGTCTGTGTCATTTGCAAAGTTTTTTGGTTCGTGTTTGTTCGTGCGGTCGCTTAAACGTAAAAGGTGTTAGTGCATTGTGTAATGGAGCAGAAAACGAATCTGAAATTTTGCTCTCTTACTGCAATGTGTGTTTGACGGTTCCTCGAGCAGCAACATGTTATGTACTTATTTTACCCTCCTTATTCTCCTGATCTTGCACCAGTAAACTTTTTCCTCCTTTCACGACTGAAATTGGCACTGAAGAAACACCGATTTTCAAATACCTCACACATTCAAGCTGCTGTTACCAAGGAACTTAACACAGCCTCAAAGGAGGACTTTTTCAAAAGTTTTCAGCACTTGTATGATCGTTGTCAGAAGTGTATTGTAGACGGCGGGAGCTACTTTGAACGACGGTGAGGTAATTATCTTCAAACATATAATAAAGGGATTATTATATTAGTCACCTTACTTTTCGGTCTTACCTTGTATGTTCGGTAGCACATGTTTATGTGCAAAAGACTATTTTCGACTTAAAAAAATAATAAAACTGTAGAAAGATCAAGATTAATATAAATGAGGAGAGAGAGAGAAAGAAAAGAGAGAGAGAGAGTGAAAAAAGAGAGAAGAAAAAAGTGAGAAAGCCAAGTTTTTTTTAAAGCAGATATTTTATTTAAGTAGCGTTATTTTGAAGGGGAAAAAAAAGAATTCTTCTGTAACGTTTCCCGCCTGCCATCTGTGAATCGGCTTTTTTATGGAAATAATCATCACACGTGCATTTCGTAGCTGCATTTTCAAAGTTATTGCGTGGTCCCCCTTGGCTCTCCCCCCAACATTTGACACCACGAGGGACCCTTTTCCCGCCACTAGAATGATGTAACTTGAAGCTAAAGAGGCCGGCCGCTGATCCCTGAAGCAGAGAAAGAGGGAGAGTTGATTTAAACCTTCGAACTGAGTAGACCCCGAAAAGAACTCTCTCACAAACCACATCATTTGAACTCTAATAATCTTTTAATGAGTTTAATTACTTCAATGTATAATTTGTAAATAATAGCTGTGACGTATATAAACTAAATGTTTAAACTGATCAATATCACGCTATCGTTATTTATCTCAAAAACGTCACACCTACATGCACGTGTATTTTTTAATGTGTTTTTTTAAGTGTCTTCTGTAAACACAATGAAATTTCTGATACCGGAATGTGATTACGAGTTGGGTAAAATCCTAGATTAGCTTACATCTTTGGTGGTGGTGGTGAAAAAGGGGGGTGCTAAACAGCATCAATGGCTCGATATCCTCTATTGGGCTTTTAACCAATGCGACGGCAATTATTCTTCAAGTTAGTGATAAATAAAGGTATACACTAAAATAGGATCTTATCAAAAGTTCTAAGTGTGTGTTCCTACCATTAGCTCACTCTCTTTGTTAATGAACTTTAATGCGACCAACTAATTCTGGTAAGTATATACACTGGCCTCCAAAAGTTAAGGAATAACATGTTTTTCGAAGCTCACTGTAAAAAAATGATAGTAACAATAAAATTTATAGTTTATATAAATGATAAAAACGAACTTTATAAAATTTATGCAAAAACAATAGCTACTATATTTTTTTAATAGGAAGGAGCAGATATATATGAGTGAGAGAAAAATATGCATTTATCAAGCTTTCGTAATTACGCGTGTAACATTAGTTCAGTGTTTCTCAAAGTGTGGGGCGCGCCCCCCTGGGGGGGCGCGATGACCCTACAAGGGGGGCGCGAGCGTATCGAAAATTTAAAGATTTTTTAAAAAAATAACCGGAAAGAGAAGTAAAACAAAATGCTTTCTTCCATAATAAAAAAAAATACACACAACACTGACATAATTTATATTTATTATCTGGCTTTTTTCCGTCATCAAATAGCTATCTTTGATCCCAAAACCAAATTAAAGAAAAAAAAACATTTTGTTTTATTTGCTGTTTTTCCTCAATGAGATTTTTTTTTTATTACGTTTTAACATAAAATATTACTCGTTAAAAGAAAAACGAAACCCAGACCCTGAGAAAAATTCTAAGAAGGTAAACAATTCACCACTGTAATTATTATTGAAATACTGTACATTAGTTGTAGAAAAAGAAAAGGAAGTCATGATTCACTTTTCAGCCAGGCTGCATAGTACGTTTGCTAATCATTTGATTGACCTTCAATCTTATGGTATGGTTATTATCAATATTAGTTCCCTCCCATCTTTTATGCGTTTGCTTTTCGCTTAGGGAAATTGTAAATAATTGAGTTTTGCGATATTTGGAAAAGAATTGATTGGTTTAACATTTCTGTAGGATAATTGAAAAGTGTCTGATTTGCGTCCTTTATTATGGTCTTGTACTTTTGAATCATTTTAGTTCAGTTTTATTGGATTTTTCTCAAATCATCAAAGAATTGAATAGTCCTTGAAAGAAGGTAAGTATACTTTCTATAAATTAAAATATTCACTAGAATTCGATTTGTATCGTATACAGTAAAAATAATTCTAAACAAATGATTGGGGTGACTGAGTCCCCCGCACTACCATTAATGTTAGTATCGAGTACGCGCCTGCTCCCGGGTTAAAGCATTTTGAAGTCTACTGGCTTTAAATGTTAAAAAGTAACACAATTATTCTTCATCGGAATTTTATATTCCTTTTCATAATTTAACATTAATTCTAAATGCTAATTGTGTGAGGTTTAAAATTACAGTTCTTTTAAACAGTTATTTACAATTATAGCATTTATCTAAAAAAAAAAAAATCATTTTACATTTTTGTATACAATGTCGTGCACACAGTTTTACTCTCCTTACAGTTCAGCTATTATTTCAAGAATAATGTTTTATTTTTTAAAAATGAACTCGTGCGAAGAGTCGGTGTTTCAGCCAGTATACGTTTGATGTATCAGTACTGAAGAAGGTATTTTATGAATAATTTCTTATTACTGAATTTGGCCGCGGTAGCCGAGTGGTATAGGTATCGGATCGTGGCTTGCCTTGTCACGGGTTCGAGCCCAGTACCACTAAAGACCCGCCATGTAGGGCAGCGATGCATGTTAAATCTGTTGAGAGTTGAAACGTTTTCCCGTTGGTGTGGAGTGGTAGTTAGGAGAGAAGGGTGCCAGCTCAGGTGTCATCCACGTCACTTGACCATGGTTCAAAATTACGTGGTCCGTCGTCAAAAGCCCTCGTGCAGCTGAACAGTGCGACGTTAATATTCAATCAATCAATCTTATTACTAAATTAAGAACAAGTTTAATAATTATTAGGGACTTCCACGGGCTTTTCTTGTAGAGGAAAGTTTTTCAAAGGAAGGTTTTAATATCAGAAATTGACACTTAAAGAGTTATTTTTCTATATTTAGCTGAGATCTATATTTTGTCTTCAAGGCATCCACTGCAGAAAATCCGGTTTGAAAAAGGTAGGATGTTGAAAATGGTAATAGTATACGAAGTGCTTTTGTTTTCAGTACTGATAATTCCTCATCCACCTCTACCCAAAATTCAAAGAGCGATTTATTACAAAATTGATTTTAATTTTTCATTGGATGTGAAATCTATGAAGATTTCTTCTTCGGAAGTTGAGAGCCCTTCTGGAGTATCTTGAAATAGATCCCTAATCCACTCGTAACTTGCTACCAAGCTGTCCTCATCCAGAAAATACTTTTTAAAATTCTTTGCCAACATAGCTAAATGATTTTACATGTTTTAAAAACAACTTTCACATGTTGTTCTACAGATTTGTAAGTTTTAACACATATCGAGCTGGGGCTTTTTTTCCATCATTTTTACTTCAGTAGTGGTAAATCCAAAATTTAAGTATATTTGAGAAGATCGCCTTGATTTAATTTTCGGAACCATGCTCGTTCGTCTGTGTACTTGTTGATTCTTTATTATGGTCGAATGTTTACTTACGACTTAAAAATGTATGTATGATATTGTTTTAATCTACTGCCGTAAATACTTAATTACCGTGAATTACAATTAACGTGGAAATTAAAAAATGTACATTCAAGCTAGATTCGGTAGCTATAGGAGTATCGAGTCGACCAAAACTGACTGGAATTGTACGAGGAAAAGCATTTTTACATGTTTTGCGCAGATGTCCGATAGGTTGCCCAGACTCACGCAAACGTACCCTATAATGCCAGATATGATGGATATGATAGAGAGCGACATTGACTAGACTATTTTTCTAATGACATTTGTACTTTGAGAAATGAATGCTGAAGGAAATAAATCTTTAATTAAATACATCATTTTGCGATCTGTTCCAATTTAAAAATTAGAGAAAGAAAAATAACATAATTCTAAGTAATATATATTTTAAGTAATTTTCTTAAAATATATATTACTTAAAAATATACACAAAATTTAATATACTTATCGTATTAATTTGTACGGTTTATAATTAAGATTGTATTGTAACTTTAGCGTCTCTCTCTCAAAGTGCATTTTTATTGCAGTAAATACATTATTGTTGTACAGGGGGGCGAGACAAAAATTATGATTGAAAATTGGGTCGCCAGTATTGAAAGTTTAAGAAACACTGCTTTTAATGTATGAGTGGTGCATAGAGTATTTTATGACTAATTAATTAATACTAAATTAAGAACAAGTTTAATAATTATTAGCTACTTCCATGGGCTTGTCTTACAGAGCAAAGTTTTTGAAAGGAGTTTTAAGATAAGAAATTGACCCTCTGAGTTCATCTTCTATATTTAGCTGATATCTATATTTTGTCTTCTAAGCAACCACCGCATTTTGTAATATGTTCCAATTTAAATATCAGAGAAAGGAAAAATAACTTCGTAATTATCCTATTACTTAACTTTTTTTTGCTTAAAAGTAACATATACAAAATTTAATACTTATGTCATGCATTTGTACGGTTATAATAAATATTGTTGCTTTATCGTAAAAGTGCATTATTATTGCATTCAGTAAATTATTATGTATAAGGGGGTCGCGATAAAAATTGTGATTGAAAAGGGGGGCGCCAGTATTGAAAGTTTGAGAAGCACTGCATTAGTTGATTTACAACTTTTGTTAGCAGATTTGTTGACAATAGGCAGTGGGGTCTCGCAATGTCTGAGAGAAGCCGTTTGCCCGATTCGTTAAGGTGGAAGGTGGTCGGATGGAGGGAAATGGGGTTGTCAAAGGCTGATGCTGCTAGGCGTCTTAATGTGTCTCATAGTGTGGTCCAGCGTCTCTAGAACGAATATCAAATCGAAGCATCTGTGTCCAGAAGACATGTTCCAGGCAGACGACGAGCTACAACACCTGCAGGAGACCATTTTTTCGCTCTTTTGGCCCGAAGGAGAAGGATTTTTGTGCCGCAACTTGTTGCAGACCACTCTGTAGCACCAGGGAAAATATCCGCTAGTACGGTGTGAAGGTGTCTTCACAATTCAGATCTCTATGCAAGGCGACCAGTTGTGTGTGTACCACTCAACAGACGATAAAGAAGGGCCCGCTTATCTTGTGCAAGAGAACACGTTTCCTGGACCAGACAGCGATGGGCTTCTATACTCTTTACAGACGAGTCCAGATTCACACTGGAAAGCGATTCAGGACGTCTGCTCATCTGGAGGGAACGAAGCACCAGATATCGTCAATCCAATACTGTTGAAAGACAGGAATAATGGTTTAGGCAAGAATCTCTCTCGGTGGTCACACTGATCTGCATGTGCTCCAGGGAGGAGTTGAGTTGAGTTGAGTTAATATTAACGTCGCACTGTTCAGCTACACGAGGGCTTTTGGCGACGGACCACGTAATTTTGAACCATGGTCAAGTGACGTGGACGACACCTGAGCTGGCACCCCCCTCTCCTAACTACCACACCACACCAACGGGAGGACGTTTCAGCTCTCGACAGATTTAACGTGCATCGCTGCCCTACACGGCGGGTCTTTAGTGGTACTTGGATCGAACTCATGACATGCCTGCCATGGTCGGATACCTTAACCACTGGGGCTCCAGGGAGGAACTCTGACTGCTGTGAAATATTGGGATGAGATCCTTGATCCATATGTTCACCCATATGCCGGTGCAATTGGCAATGACTTCATTCTGATGGATGATAGTGCACGACCTCACCGAGATATAATTGTTGAGGAATATCTTGAGGGTCTTGGTTTGGAGCGAATAGAATGGCCAGCTCGATCTCTAGACTTAAATACGATAGAGTATTTTTGGGACTATCTTGGTAGACAGGTTGCTGTTTAAAGTCCTCCTCCATGGTCTTTAGGAGATCTGGAACAAAGTTTACTCCGTGTCTGATCTTCGCTTCCCATTTCGGGAACCGACAACTTAATTGACAGCATGGAAATTCGATGCTGCCAATGCATTTAAGATAGGGGTGGGCATATCCCTTATTAAAACCTATTTTTTTGTTATGATTCTATGACATTTTACCACATAAAACTGTATTTATTAATTTTTCCAAGAATGGACTTTTCCAGAGAGATTACCTTTTTTTGTTGTAAATCATTTTTGAATTTTTGTTATGTAAACTTCTGTCTTGCAGTCAATGCATAACTGTTTTGTGCACATGTCATCCAAATTTGGTGTTTCTACACTCATTCGTTTGTAAAAAAGGCGCAAACCGGTTGTTCCTTAACTTTTGGAGGCCAATGTATTATACCATCCAACAATTTTGCCAATAATAATAAAACAAAACAAAACCCGTCGCCAAATGCTATTTTTGTTATTATTGTTTTGGCACATGTGCATGAACGATTTTCCAATACTGGAAGCATATCGCGGCGTTGGGCGATATTTTTCAATTTGAAGAAATTGGTATAATACGTAAGTGTCATAATACTCTATTAATGTATTTCAAAACTTTTCTTTTTTGTTATCAAATCAAAATGTACATTCAAGAATCAAAATAAATAAAAAAAATACTAATAAACTATAATCATTGAGAAAAAATTCAAATGACAGGAAAGTTACTTTTCTTAAGCATGGAGAAATAAATTATAGTTTAAACAAAAACTAAAAAATATGCTTGTATAGTGAATCGAACTAAAAAGTAAAAACATAATTCTTAAAATGAGAATAAAATGATTAACGTAAAAACGTGAAGCGCTCTATATTAATTGTTATTATTTTCTAGTAGTTCTATTCCGAAATGCTGAGTTAGTGTAAAAATGTAGTACAAAGCACCCCACGCTTTTACCACAATGGCATTAATTTTCTCCTTAATCATTTTATTCTTGTATTAAGATTTATTTTTTTACTTTCTAGTTCGATTCACTATAAAAACGTGTTTTTTAGTTTTTTTAAACTAAAATTTATTTTTCATTTTTTAGTTGGATCTACAATAAAAGCCTGTTTCTTTAGTTTTTAAACTATCATTTATTCTTTGTTGAATTTATCTTTGAGTTTGATATTGGGAGCCGGAATTATGTGGCTGCTGGAATTAGTCTTGCTCGTCAATGGATATTAATTAACGGGTCTCTGAAGGGTATTTATTCTCTCCGTTTACGGGGCCTCGGATGAGTCCCATGTCGTTATATTTCAAAGATTCCGTCACTACAGATACAGGTCTAACTAATAAAAGTGTGTTAAGAAGAAATATTAAATGTCAATCGTATTATCACCTTTTAAACGTATTGATATAATGTTAATTCGTAGCATCACTTCTAAACGTATTGTTTTTTAAAAATATAAAAATATTTAGCAGTTAGAACATAAATTATTTTTATTCACACATGCACGAGTCTTTTTTTTTCGTTTCCATTTTCCAAAAAACTAGACTTATGTTATGGTAAGAAAGAACATAAAGAACACTTTTTTTTGTTTCACTTGTATTAACCACAAGCCTATTTGCGATTTTAGGGATGCACCTTAATCTTTCAGTCACTAAATTAGTTGCCAAATCTGAAAATAGCATATGGAATTAGTCGCCAAATCTGAAAACGATATAGTCACCAAATCTCGAAATCCTTAAAATCCTTTTTATGAGAATCCTGATCAGGACAATGAAACAAAATTATGAAATTATTGTATTGTCATCGGTCTTTGAAAATTGTACAAAATTTAGAATTCATCTGACCTTTTTAAAGTGGGTAAAAATCGAGTTCAAAGATTCCACTACATACAAGTGAAACTTATAAAAGCATGTTAAAAATGATATCAGTCTTTGAAGCAGTATCGTTATAATGGATGAAAATGAACCACCCTATAGAATCAAAATAGTAATCAAAAATAATAGAAATACCAGTCAAAAATAAATATTTTTATGAACTGCTACAAAATAATTAATTATTGATTAAAGATTATGGGAAAAAATTCGGATTAAAGCGGTTGTTAAATTTATTATAGCAATATAGTTCTTTTTTAGGAAAAAAATGGGTAGCTACGTATTATCGCAACCGTATTGATGACAAGAAACAAAGCACATGGTAATTAATTCAGCGCATATGACAGAGGCGAAATCGGGGTTGCAAACTTGACGAGTTATCTTAAACGTTGGCATTGTTGCGATAGTACGTACCGTAAAATCCGGCGTATAACGCGCACCCATACTTTCAAGCTGATTTTTTTTAATTTTTAGGTATATTAGCCCGATAATGCGCTCCCCCTTTTTAACGAAGAAATCTGAAATATTTATATATACACTCAGGAGCATTGAAAGAAGGAAGCTAAGTACAATCGTGAAACTTTGTAAATAAGTACAGCGTAATGTGATATGCAAATGATCCAAGTTTTGTGCCAATACGCATGCTCAGACATGCCAAGGTGGCGTTACAATCAGGAAGAGGGTGCTATGTAAGCCAGCGCAAATTCGAAGATTCATAAACCGATTACAGGAAGATTGTAAGCGAAACATGCCAGGTAAACGTGCTAGAAGACATTCTCACAGTTAAGCGAGTTTCAGAGAGGCCTGATCATCGGGATGAAAACTGCAGGTTGGTCGGCACGCCGTGTTGCTCGCCAGGTGGATCGTTCGGAGTGTGCTGTTAGAAATTGTTGGGAGCAGTGGACACGAGAAGGTACCCACGTCCGGAAAACCAGGTCTGGAGCGTCCAGGAAGACCACGAGGAGAGAGGATCGTGCGGCAAGCACTTGTGGACCCCACAGTGACTCGTTCAACGATACGAGCAGACGTAGGCGTAGCAATTGTTCCACAAACAATTTCCAGACACCTTGCAGAAGCAAAACTTAAATCCAAGCGCCCTTTCCGTGCACTCTCTTTAACACCGGAACATCGGCAACTGCGTCTATAGTGGTGCCAAGACATATCAGTGTGGAATGTCACAGATTGGCAAAAGGTTGTGTTTATTGATGAATCCCGGTTTGTTTTGGGGACAGATGATAACCGTGTACGGGTGTGGAGGCGCCCTGGTGAGCGGTACACTGCCCGCACAGCTGGTGTAATGGTCTGGGGGGCCATAGCCTATGATAGCCGGTCCACTTTAATTGTGATGCGTGGAACCTTAACGGGCCAACGTTACGTTGATGATATTCTTCGACCCCATGTAAGACCTTTCGTAAATGGTCTCCCAGGGGCAATTTTCCAGAAAGATAATGCTCGTCCGTATACAGCAAGAGTTGCTCAAGACTTCCTACGTCATTTTCAGACTCTTCCATGGCCGACCCGCTCCCCCGATTTGTCCCCTGTAGAGCACGTGTGGGATCAGCTAAAACGGCAGATGCCATCGTGTCACTCTGTACATGATTTAGAGTTGGCTGTTCAAGATTTGGGGGCCCATCTGCCTCAGGACAACATCAGGTGTCTAATCAACTCAATGATGGACCATGTGGCGGCATGTATTGCCGCTGGAGGTGGTCCAACGCGATATTGAAGTTGCCCAGTATTTGTGTCGTTGCACACCCTGTATTTGTTTAATTGTCTTGTTTTTGAGATCAAGTGAATCTCTCATCTGTGTCATTATATGTATTAAATTTCAGTTCAGTCCGATACTTTCTTCTTGGGTCGCTATTTTCAATGTTCCTGAGTGTACATTGCTTTTATATTTTGGAATCATTTATTCGAGGTATTATCCCAAACTTTTGATAAAATAGTATGCTTCTAGAACTGAAACTCTTTTAGTTCGTAAGGCAAGTCATTTCTTTTAAATAAACAATGTAGAAGAACAATCATGTAGAAGAAAAGTTTTTTTTATGTTCATATCTTTTGCTATTTTTAAAGCTATCATTTTTATACCTGGCGTATAACGCGTACCCTTAAGTTTCGATCTTAATTTTTGTGTTCAAGGTGCGCGTTATACGCCGGATTTTACGGTAAGTACCAAAAAATATTTACTTATATGTTTCGAATCTCCGCACCAATGATTTATTTTTATTTCCCGTTATCGACATTTTTGTCTATGATTAGTAGGGGGAAAAAAGGACTTGACGCAACTTTTTGTTTTTTAAAACTTATTATTTTTTCTTTAATTACGTACGTATTTTCTTCAAGTTAAGGTATGGAGAAAGACTGTGAACCTTTTTATTAAGCAATTCTTTTTTCAATTGATTTTTTTCTCTCTTTCCAATCTTGATTCCTATTTAAGTATTATAGATTCCTATTTATAAAAATACCCATTTTCTTCCTAGTTTAGACGAAATATTCATTAACTTTACAATATTACACTCCGAAGGAAAAAAAAACTAGCTTTTACTCATTGCACTCGTTTGAAATAAATCTAAACTTAAGAAATACATTCTCTTTAAATGTTGTTTAATTGGCTAGGGGGAAAAATCAAGAAATTTTTTTATACTATCTTACTCGAGAAAAAGCACCTAAATCTAATGGTTTTTAAAATGCACAACGAGAAATAACACAGTATTTTTTTTAAAGAATAAATCTCAAAAGGTATAAAAAAGTTACATTTTTTTTCAACAAAAATATGATCTTTTTACTTTGATTTCTTAAATAAAGAACTTAAAGCGATAATTTACTATATATGTAGCGTAATTCTGCGAAAAATAATACACCTATATGTAGATCATCTACTCGTTTGTTGCTATCATAGTTGTTTTGGCTACGAATCAAGATATTTTTCAGATTAAGCTGGTAACTATAAAAAAATAATTCGATTTTGGAACATATTCGAAATCAAATGTTGTATGTAATATAATACTATATATATGTATACTTATATATGAAGAAGAAAAGCTACTCACTCATAAAGGTATCTCGGGAACTATTAGTCCTACAGACTTGAAATGTGGAAGGTATATTCCTTTCATAGAGTGGAGATCCGTTAAGATTAGATTTTGCAAAATTAACCCCCCAAGGGGTGTTGCGAGAGCTTAAGGAGTGTTATAGATCAATATTTCTCTTTTTGAACGATTTGTCTCACTGACTTGAAATTTATAGAAGACATGTTCCTTTCATGGAGTAAAGTTCCTTTAACAACGAGTTTTCAGAAAATCGATCCCCAAAGGGCGTTGCGAGGGGTTAAATTGCGTTGAAGATAAATATTCTGGTTTTTGAACTATAAGATCTAGAGACTTGAAATTTGGCAATCCTGTTTCTTTTGTTGGATAGAGATCCTCTAAGAACAGATTATACGAAAAAAAAGACATCTATGGAGGGACGAAAAGTTACTGGGGCGTATTGATGAAAAACAAATCCCGTTTTCGAATTACTAGAACTACAGTAATAAAATTTGGTATGCAAGCTTTTTTGTTGAATTAAAATCCGTTAAGAACGGGACTCAGCAAGCATGTTTATTTTGTTGAGTAGAGATAAACTGAAAATGAGTTCTGTGAAAATCCACATTGGACGAGTGGGCTATAAAAGCTTAAGGTGACTGCCTACTTTGAAAATGTCGTTTTTCGTCTACATAAGGCATTTTTTTAAAAAAATTTCAAAACCTTATAGTTTGAACATTTTTCTTTCCAAAACAGTTTTTCTTTTTCCCTTTACGCGAAATAGAAAAAAGTTATAGTGATTTTAAAAAACATCACGCTCTATGCAAAAGGGTGGTAAGATAAAACTTTAAATGAGTTTTTCTCAAAATTATATTTTCGAAAGAAACGCTTTACCAGATACATGATATCTTAAGAACCAAATCAGATAACGTTTTGAAATTTTGTGTGAATGTTTATTATATTATTTTTCATAAAGTGGACCATAAGTTTTGTTGTAGGTTAAATATTTTTTCATTTAGGGTAATTTTTATAAAGAAAAAAAATATCAAAATTTTCATATTATTATGTATAATTGTCTGTAATTTTTTTGTATTTTAATATTTCTTTAGATTTTGGTACATTTTGAAGAGCACCATAATATGTATGTTGTGTATAAAGAAAAAAATGGTAATTGCACTAGAAATTTTTATACAGTGTTATTCGTTTTAGTAAAAATTTGGTAAAATTTCTTTGAAAACAACCCATTTTTTTAAAAGTACAATATTTATTTAAAATTTTTTATGTATTTGCATATTTTTTTTGTTGTTTTTCTTCCTAAAAATACTCAATTTGTTTCAAAAATTCGTTTTTATAAAAAAAATTGGGTCCGAAGGTAAGCAGTCACCTTTTTTAAAAGATAATTTTATTTCAATTTTAGAAATTGAAGTTCTGTGTCCTTTTTAAGCAAAGAAATGAGAGTTATTTAAAGCTAGAACTCGATATCTCAATAATTTATATATATAAGCAGTATATATTCATAAAACATCATAAAATACCCAACGAAGCGGATGGGTAACGGCTAGTACACAAAGAGCTGATATTTATACTGTTTGTTAACGATTAGCATATGTAAACATAAAAAAAAAAAAAAAAAAAAAAAAACTGTACACATTCTCCAAAGCTTCCTGTTGAAGGATTTCGGATTTCAAAGAGGAGGTGGGGGGCGGATATCGGGCATGGAAACAGAAGAGGGGGAAAGTTGAGTTGAGTTTGGAGTTTTATGGCGCAAGAGCCGAATTCGGCCATACTGCGCCAAACATTTGTTAGAAGAGGGGGAAAAAAACCCTCTAGATTTTCTTTAAATGTTACTGTTTTTAATGTTTTTATTTCAATTACTCGGAAAAAAAAATTGAAAGGGGATAAATTAGTTTTCTTTATAATGAAATGCATCTCAAGTTTCTCAAATAGAAATCAAAAAAATTATTTTTTTAACCTATGCTTCGATTTTTTTTATGAAACATCCCGAGTTTTTTGGTAAACATAAAATGAGCTTGTTGAGTATTATGCGTTTTTTTTCTTGTAAATTCTTGGAATCCTATACTATTTAAACAAACACTATCTTTATAAGCAAATAATTACTTAAAAACTCTTATTGTAAACATGTAGAAAAACAGTAAAAAGACATTTTTTTTTGGCTATTAGAATGCATAAGATCAAACAAAATCATTCTTTTTGTCTATTTCTACCTAACTGATTTTCTGAAGAAATTTCCAATGAAGAAAGAGGAAGAATTAAACTGTGCTATTTATTTATTAAGTAAAGTTAAAAACTGATAGTAATTTTTTTTAGAGTTTGTAAAGCAATGAAAGCTATAGCAATAGTCAATAGTTTTAAGTTTTAAAGGCTGCAGTTTGTGTTTTTATGAAGGCATTTATACTGATTATTTCCATTTTTCCGTAGATCAACAACAAGAAGAAAAGGTGAGTTTTGTAGTGGATATGCTCTTCTTTTCAATGGTATAAGTTTTTGAAGAACGTAAATAATTTGCTACTATTTTTTAAAAAGAAAATAAGATGCTGTTATATTTTTTAAGTAAAAGGTTTTGAGGCCGAATTGATAAGCAAAATTTAGTTGTTTTTCTTTTGTAAATTCTGAAACAATGCATTAATTGGGTTAAAAAATTATTGCTTTGAAGTAAGAATTCAAGCGTCAAAAATTTGGTAGTGAGAACCACCACTAGAGGGTGCCACCACTGAAGTTGCTCTCACATTTGGGGGACTTACCGTGACTGCAAAGGTTTGTATGCCAAATTATGGGCCATTTGAAAGAAAAAAAATTCAGATATGTGATCAGCATTTTTTTCTATTCTTAACTCCCCAACTTGCTCTTTGTAAAAAGTACAAAAATTCAAATTTCAAAATAGAAAAAACATAATTTGCGAAGAAAATGCTTTTTGTGGGAAAAACTTAACTCAAAGAATATTTTTTTACAAAGATATGACTGTTTGTGACGGGCTCACGCGTCTTTTCTTTAACATGTCCTCTGGGTTCTTTGGGGCCAGAATTAATGTCAACTCTTTTTCAACCAAATCCAAGAAGTGAAGTGTGAAAGAAAGATGCAAATTAGGAAGCTTTTAAATATCAGAAGTTAGAGTAAGCGGGATCGCAATTAGAGGAATGTAAACATAATCCGCGGTTCAAGCGTGAAGTTTTGGAAAACGTTACGTGGCGACGAACAGAAATCATACGTGACAGAGATACATTGAGTCAAAGTGCATACCATTGTTCTCGAGTAAATACAAGGCCTCATCTAGGATTGTTGTGAACGTTACTTAAACTACAGCAAGGTAGGATTGACTATTTAATGTTAGGATCTGTAATAGTACTAGAATTGAGTTTAGGCGAGTCAGTTATTGATAGTGGTCCGGGTTAGGTTAATTCAGTATTATATATATATATATTGTGTGTTTTTCTACCGTAGATTCTCTCACATATATTATAATAATCTAATTTGTTAAAAGCTTAAGTTCAAAATCTTAATACATGTGGGAGACAACAAGGGGTCCAAGACATTTGTCTTTTCTTCTGGTTTATTTAAAATTTAACAAAAATTAATTAAAAAGGTAGCTATTCTAACAGATAGGTTTGACGACGGTAACACCTGCTCGCGCACCTCAGTCTTTCTCTCTTCTCTCTTTTTCTCTAATGTGTGGTTAAAGTTTCTCTTTACACTTCT
Source organism: Trichonephila clavipes (assembly GCA_019973935.1). Lineage (NCBI taxonomy): Eukaryota > Metazoa > Arthropoda > Arachnida > Araneae > Nephilidae > Trichonephila > Trichonephila clavipes. The sequence goes on from BMAU01018390.1 coordinate 582,732, forward strand.
CAAAGTTTTTGTTTCAGTTTAGATTTGCTGCGCCTGCGCGCGAAGACTGCGTTTTGCTCGAGAACGACTGGATTTGCTGGATGCCACAACCGGCCAACCTGACTGTCTGCTGTCCGCAGCGGTACGTCTTCCTTTTTTCCTTTTTCATCGAGACCAGAGGAGAATCTGAAACATACAAAAAAGACGGAACAGAGAAGGACTATACAACAAATACACAAAGATTTAACATATCATAATTCTGCTGAACTAGACAGTTTCTCCATCATGTGAAGGCACCTCTTCGACATCCGGAAGGTTCCACAGGAAAACATTGTGTTTCACAGGCATGGCATGATTCTGAGATGACGATAGTACGGTAGGATGAACGGAATCATTTATTTTGCTATCTTGGTCTTTATCGGTTCCATCAGGCATAAGAACACTTTTTTTAATGAACTCTTCTTTAGTTGAACACATCCATATTTTCCTCTCTAGAGTTCTGGACGTCTGTTCAAAACGATCGCTCTTTTTCCTCCGTTTCCACTGCCAGGGCTCGAAGAATCTTCGGAACATCGCAAACCGTCTATGTTTACTCTTCATAAGTGAAGGGGTGGGTAACTGGGAGTTAAAGTCCACGGAACTCGTTTTCATGGCACCATTGACTTTCTTACACAATACTATATCAGAACATTTTTCTCTTATAATACTCATTTTTAACTTAGTACTCTTAATTTTATTACATTTATAATTCTTAATTAGAGAACTCAAATAATTTCTAGTATTAAAGTTTTTAACATGTGACAAATCATAACTAGAGTTTTCTATCACATTTGAAAAAGAAACAGCACCTAAAGAGGATTCACTTTCATTCAATAAAACATCGCTCTTTGCGTGGCTTAGTTTCTGTATTTCAGTATATACACTGGGATGCATAATAAATTCTTCGGTCAAGGTCGGTGATATTGCCGTTCGAACACTTAAAGTGGGAGAGAGTTGATTAAGAGAAATATTTATGGCTGACACTTCTACCATACGCTTTTCGCCAAAACACGAGCTTAATGTTATTATTTCTTCGGAAGGTTTTTTCACTCTAATTAGTGAGGAATTTAGAACTGGGATCTGGCAACCTGAATCAATCAAGGCTGTTACGGGCTGATTTTCTACAAAAATGTTTACATATTGGAGCTGTGCGAACTCATCGTTTTGTTTTTCGCTCTCGACTTTCAAAGTATTCGCGTTTTTTCTATTATGGATGTGGCTGTTAGATTCTTTAGGCTTAAAACGCTTCTCACAATCTCTTGTGCAATGAGATGAATCACCGCATATATATAGCAATTTTTTTTGTCTTTCAAGATTTTGTGGATAGTTCTCTTTAATCTCTGGTTTAAAGTTTCGTGGTCTATTTTTAAAGGGGTCTTGGGTATATCCACAAGCAATAGGAGTTTCCTTACGTGATCCGCTTCTAGATGAAATATAAATATCGCACTTTCTAAATCAATAGGTCTAAACCAATCTTCTGCTTCTCGAATGCCAATATGAGTTGCGGTTTCCTTATTTAAAGTTTCAAATAATTTATCAGAAATTAAAAGATCACATAGAGATTCAAAGGAATTAATTTTTCTTAACGAACAATAATATTGGAAGTTTGCCGTCAATCTTGCAGCAAATTGGATGTATGTCTCGCCTGATGATTTTACAGCATTTTTAAATGAGTTTAAACACTCGCGAGGGGTTAATTGGAATTCTCTGAGTACTATAGATTTTAGTTTTTCATAGTCATTTAATTCCTCCTTTTTAATATACAATAAGACATTATGAGCTCTTTCGCCCAGAAGATTTATTAAAATTTCAGATTTATATTCGTCATTTATTTTCTTGGTTAAAAATGCGCGTTCTAATGATTGGAAGAACAGATTAAAATTTTCAGATCTGGTGGGAACAGGAAGAGATAAAGTTTTAATGCTTTTGATCATATTTTCTATGTTTGTTTCGAACTGTTTCTCTTCGACTTTAGCTGCAGGAGATTTAAACTTAATGCTTCATTTTTAGCCGTTTGAAGTTTGACTTCTTTTTCTAATTGTGCTAACTGAAGTTTAGCAAGTTCAATTTTCTGTTTTTCTAAATCCCTTTCGTTTCGCGATACCCTCTCATCTATACAGTTTTTAATTAAAGTTTTAACGAAATCTGGATCACTTTCAAATGTACTACTCTTCTCAATTTTAGTCTTTAGTTTAGCTATGATGTCCGTGCTCTCCACAGTACCGTCTAGATCCTCAACAACTCTTATGAGATCCTCTTTAAGAGCGTTTTTATACATTTTAGAAAAAATATATGGTAAGATCCTACCTTTTTTTCTAGCTCCCTTGTTGCTCGCACGTACGATGTATCCAATAATTGAAGAAAAACGTTGATTCCACTGATTTCACCTCTTCGCAGGTTATCAATAGTTCTTGTAATTATTCGAATTGACACCTCTTCGCAGGTGTTTATGAAATAGTTCCAACCTCTACACAGGTGGAATATTCACGCTGGATTCAAATGAAGAATTCAACCTCTACACAGGTTGAACGAAGTTTCCAAAAAATGGCGGCGCGTCTCCTCCACGGACGGCTTTTGTTCACGTTCCACACTTTGATCAAAATCGAAATTTTTTCGATCCCGGCTGAGCCCCCATAATTTGTGGGAGACAACAAGGGGTCCAAGACATTTGTCTTTTCTTCTGGTTTATTTAAAATTTAACAAAAATTAATTAAAAAGGCAGCTATTCTAACAGATAGGTTTGACGACGGTAACGCCTGCTCGCGCACCTCAGTCTTTCTCTCTTCTCTCTTTTTCTCTAATGTGGTTAAAGTTTCTCTTTACACTTCTCAAAGTTTTTGTTTCAGTTTAGATTTGTTGCGCCTGCGTGCGAAGACTGCGTTTTGCTCGAGAACGACTGGATTTGCTGGATGCCACATACATATTAAGATGATGTATGCTTCTAGTTCTTCCGTTAATCCTACACCTCTAGCTCACGCTGATACTCAAAGAGATGTTCACCCGAGGGGGAATATCACATGTTGAGACAAGACCGTAAAGCAAAAAGATAAAAAAATGTATGCTAAACAATTCCTTTTAAATAAGCAATTGACTTTTTATTTCTTTAAGAAAATATCAAACAACGCTCCGTCATAGAGTATCATAGAAGAAAACTAAGAATATATATATATATATATATATTTTAAACTGCATGACTTGAAAGCAACAATATGATTTTCTAAACTTTTTTTTATTTTTAGTTGAATTCTAAAGATGCAAAAGAGGCGGGAAGATTAATGAAATTACAAAAAAATAAATAAAATTGTCAATTTTTTATATTAGAAATAATTCTAAATTCTAAAAAAAATTCTAAAGAAATTCGCTTAAAAAGTAATTTACCACATTTTGATATCACACACATTTTGACACACCACATTTTGACACATTCAAATAATTATTTACCTATTTAATAATCGCCCTTTAGAATTTTTCGTTGGTGTCAAAAAGTTTTATCAATATATTTATACGGACATTTTGCATTGAGTTAAAAATATCTAATTTTCTAAAAAGAACTAAAATATTTGCATTCTTTGTATTAAAATCTTTTAGTTTCTTAAACTTTTGTGACTTTTATGAATTTTAAGATTTTATTTTATCTATAAAATATTTTTTCATGATTATTTTTACAAACGAACGGCTCTTAGGAATTCAATCTTTTATAAAAATTAAAATTTTACAAAAGTTTTGGCGTTTTTAGTAAGCAAATAGTGATCACTTGCGGGCCCCCCTAGGAAGCCCTAGGGCTCCACGGAACCCAGGTTGAAAACCTCTGGTATAAGTAATGGAAGGACAGAAAGTAAATATCGACAGTTTTGTTATTAGGTATGATTTGTTTCATGCTATGATTTGATATTTATCTTGTATTTATGGATGAATTTCCGAAGGGGGGGGATAAAACAAAACATAAGATCATAACAAAAGATAAATTTTTTTAAAGATGTAGACTACAATCTAAAACAAGCATATTTTGCAATGAATTTATTGTTGCTGTTGTTGTGGCTAATGTCACCTGTCTGACGTAACAGATCAAGGCCCACGAAATTCATCGTGGCAAGGCGCTAGAAGTACGCCTGTCGTTGGCCTTGGCTTTGAACACAGGTGACAGTAGGAATTAGCTCGGCGAAATTCCTCGAAGGAACGATAGATGGCGACACCACATATCTCCATCTCCACAATTTAGACATGAAACTGAAGGGAAGGGAAGGGAAATATTCTCCAGTCCTCTGCACTCGTGATTTCTGCCCACAAGACTTTCGGACTCACTGATTTAACGATCACGTACTCCACAATGAATTTATGCAACATCAGAACATTGAGAAAGAAATACAATTAAGGGATCATAATAAAAGATAAAATTTTCTAAAGATGTAGACTACAATCTAAAACAAGCCCTTTTTACAAGGAATTTATGTAACGTCAGAGCATAGAGATAAGTATAACTTATTCGTGTGTACTTAAACATAATAAAAATAAAACAAATAAGAATGATTAAAAGAATTTTAATACAAAAAGCAAGCATCAGATTAGTAATAACTTGTTCTAAAATATAATTTCAGTTGTTAGTAAATAAATAAATTATAACTAAGAGATTAACCTCAGGATGATAATATCTGAATTACAAATGTGTGTGTGTGTGAAAAAAATAATGGTCCTAATATTAAATAATAGTAATAATTTGAGCTAAAGGAAATTCCACACATGTATAATACTTTAATTCATAAGATTAATTCAATAGTAATGAAATAATTCTTTTTGTGTTTTAGTAAAAAGGAAATGGAATTAATCAAGAGAAAAAATTCAATTTAGTAGGTAGAAGAATATTGGAAAAATGATTTATGCCTTTTCAAAAATCTTCTTACTTAAAGGTCAAAAGTTCAATATATCTCGATTTCTCACAATATTTTTCTAAGAAATAGGAAAAAATAGTGAAAGTCATCCATAATTTCTTCAATTATTGGTGGCACATTCGTACATTAGTTTCTCATCAGTATAGAAAATTAAAGTAAAGAAGTTTGACTTTTTAAAATAACTTATTTCAAGACTAAGAGGATTTTAAGTCCTACTTCCAGAAGTTTTCGCACTTCGGAAGATGGAAAAGAATTATTACTTTAACTAAGAATAAAATCTATTTGGTTCTCAAGAACTTAAGATCTCCTGAATAGTTTTGCGAAGCTTTTAAGTATGAATTTTATGCATTTGTCTTTGAAATGAAGGACAAGAGAGAATATTGTTATAGGACTTAGGTGATATATATATGATGTAAAATCTTCGTGAAGTCTTCAGAAACTTTTAGTATAAACGGAAAGAGTAAATTTCCTTTTAAATGATACCTTTTGATGTGTTCAATAAATTATTCAAACTTTTTTAATGATTAATTTGGACGGAGTGTTAGAAGAGGAATACAAAACTGAAACTTTCAAATAAAATTCAGAATTGGCTGCCAATCTTTTTACCGGTACAATGGGCTCAATTCATGAAGTCACATGATAAAAACAAATACGTATTTTTCATTAAATTCAAAACAAACATTAAACTAATTGTACTTGTTGTTCTATTTGTAAAACTTAGGTAAAATTCCATATTTCCTATTTGGGTAAAGATTTTTAAATGTTAGGAAAAAAAAAATTTCTTCAAAAATATTTTTTAAAATTAAAAAAAATCATATTTTATGTTTATACTTTTAAATAAAATGCATTTTGTATACATATGTACTTTTTAATAGAAAGTTTCTGCAAAGAGCAAAACGTGGCAACACCGGAGCGTGTGAACTGATTGGCTGGAAACACTAGATAGTTTTTATCGTGTGACTATGACGTCGTATGAGTTTTTAAATTGATTGGCTAGAATCACGTGGCTTTCACTATCATGTGACTATGACGTCACATGAATTGAGCCCATTGTACTTGAAAAAACGTGTGAGACAAAGATTAACAAGTAATATAAAAAAATTAAGTGAATTCCTACTAAGGTCGACAAAGAAAATTTCTATTTTAGTTGCTTTTTATTAAATAGTTACATTTAATGTAAATATTTATATACATATGACAGAATCACAATATTAAGTAACAAAATAGAAGGCGATTTTCCTTGCAATTTTCTATTTTTCTTCCTATATATTGTATTGGACTATTTTTTGTTTGTTACTGTTTATTTATTAAATTTAATTACTCTAATAAAATAGTATATATAGTAAAAATAAATCACATTCTCAGAAATTAGGCCCTCTCAGGAGGATTAGAATCCACGACTTTTGGATTAGAAGTCCAACGCGCTATCCATTGATTTTCCTCTCTGTATATGCTGTTTAACTATTATTTTTGTTTGTTACCATTTATTTATTTTTGAGTTTAATTGATGAAAGAATATGTGAAAAAACTGTATTTTAAAATCAATTGTCAACCACTACAAGTTTAAAAAAATGTGTTTGAACTTGAATGGATGAATAGAAAGTATTTTTTAAGAGAATAATATTCAATAGTCAAAATAATAAAAAAATCTGTTTAAATTTTCAACATTAGATCTGATCTTCTAACTAATTTAAATAATTAAGCCTAATGCATTTAGAGAAATATTCCCTAGAAATGGTGCATTTCAATAGTTTTCTAAAAAACTTGTAAAACGTATCTTTACAGCACTATATTCCATGCTCCAAAGGAATTCTCTTTTATCTATTGCGTTATTCCTGAAAGGGAAATCTTATTATTAATGGAAGTTCACTGTCACGTACCCGCCACATTTTTCTCAAAACCGATACCCGGGAAAAGCGGAACTTTGCATAATAAAAATGAATAGCTGTGCAAGGAAAATAAATTGAAAGAAACTTGAGAATGTAACCGAGATTGAACTTGCGATATTTAAGTAGTATGTTTGACAAATGTTTTCTGCTGTAGTTATTAGTTTCAGCGTACAGTAACAAGCGACAAAATAATCTGTTACACCGTTTGCAAAGTATATCATCATAAATTGAATAAAACAACAATTAAAAGGCAGAAAAATTACAAGACCACTGTTATAATTGGAAATGAAATCCAAAATTTAATACCCCCTGCAGAGAGAATAAAAGCTTTATGAAAGATAATAAACCAAACTTGAAGTTATCAAAATGACGTCTACTTCGCTTAACTTCGTGAATAATGTGGTGAAAAGTAGGAGAAATAAGTAGATGAAATTCAGAGGTATTTAAGTGTGTTCAACATGCAGGATAACAAAATAAGGACCGACGTATTATACCATTGATCAATTTCGTCAAATCAAAAGACGTCACCTAATGCCGCGATATGCAGCCAATACTGGAAACCGTTCCCGCGCACGTTCTAACAGAGTAATAATAACGATGATAGCATTTGGAAGCATTTTTTCGGATTGGTGGTGTTTTTTCGTTTGACGAAATTGTCTAAGACATAATACGTACACTGCAAAAAAAAAAATTATGGGAGCGAACAAAAAGGTGAAGAAATCGTTACGCAATGACCATGCATGGGCATAAAATGATGGAGAATACAGGTACAACAAAACGCATTACAGAAAAAAAGAAGTAAAAAACAATTGTAAGGGAACTTTAAGTCTTTGGAATGGTATGAAGAACATGAAATAATGCTTCAGGACAACAATTTGGTTTCATGGTAAATGACAAAAAAATTATTGTTTTGGAAATCCCGCAGAATGTTTAATACAGTGCTTTGTTCCCCCTAATAGCTAAGACTGCTGCACATCTGTTTATCATGGAGGCGATGAGGATATCGATGAGGTTTTGGGAAGTACTGTTTCACTCATGACAAAGTGCGACCATCAAGTCTTGGATAATAACAGGAGCCCTTGATCTTGCAACAACACGTTGTCCAAGTGTCTCGAACATGCTTGATCGGATCAAGATCAGAGAAGCATGGAGGCCACTCCATACACCTTTTCACCTTCCTGTTTCACCTTCAAAAATGTTACGCACAAGAGGAACTGTATGAGGTCTGGTATTATCCTGCATTAAAAGAAATTAACCGCCAATGACTGCAGCGTAAGGTATGACATGGGATCTCAGTATCTCGTCTGCATACCTTTGAGCAATCAAATCGTCATTTCGAATGAAATGCAGGTCAGTATATTCGCCTACTATTCCAGCCCATACCATCAAACCACCTCATCTGCAATATGATCTTTCCTGAACGAATATAGGGTTATTTCAAGTGCCCCTTTCTCGCCATATCAAAACACTTGCCCATAAACATCACTTGATTCTAATCATTTTGCTTATAATCTCTATGTTCAGCAGCCCACTTTCTTTGGGCAGCACGGTGTCTTTCTGTCTAAGGAATACACACCTTTGGTCTATAAACATACATATAACAGGAAGCCTATTTCGTATTGTTTGGCTTGAGAGATCCTTCGTACTGTTGTCAAAAGAAACTGTCTTTGAATCTACGTTGCATTGGCTGTTCTGTCTAGTCGAGCTGTTAACAGGATATATCGATCACTGTTTGCTATGGTATACCGTGTACGACATGGTCCTGGCCGACGTTAAACATGCCCTGTTCCTTGGAATGGATTACACAGTCTTACAATGACACTTATTGCCATTCCAACAGTATTCACCACAGTTCTTTGTGTTTTTCCGGATTCCAGTCTCCGTTAATACTCTAAGTCATGGATTTCTGTAGATCACGTTGTGGTGAAATTTTCTATAGTCACCTTTTCTCTAAATAAGAGACGAAAGGTTGAATTTAATCATTGAGACAACGAAAAACAACAGCTTCTACAAAATCTAGATTTCTGCACTTATATCCTTTTTCTGATTTTCGATCCTATGAACGTTGATTTGCATGGGAAGCGTTCTTCTATTTTCTTCTACACTTTAGTTTATGAATGTCTTATTTTAAATTAGTTATCAGTAGAGAGAAATATTTGTGTAATTTCGTGAAATCCATGTGCTCCAATAATTTTTTTGAGCAGTGTATGTACCCAAGAAAGTACTCGAAGAGTTAAAGTTGATTTTATTTAGGAGTTGAGGAATATATATTATTTAAAATCATCAATGTAGAACACAATATAAAAACATTTCGTCAATTACACTGAGTAAAATCTAATAATACATTACATCCATAAAATATGATTATTAATCCCGTTTAATATTTTGCAAGAATACATAAATTTCAGTGCATTTTTTAAAAATTAATAAGTTTAGAATCAAAGTATTCTTATTCAATAATATTTTTTAAAAAATAAATAGTTAAAAATAGTAAATTGTTTTTAATTTTTAAATTAATACCAAGCAATAAAACTAGCTCAAATAAAAAAAAAATATTTACAATCACATAAAAAGGATTGTATTGAAAATAGATCCATTAAAAGTTTATAAAACGTGCATGCACTTCTTTGGTAAAAAATTAATAGATGGGTTCCAAAATTCGCTGGGCACGGATCCCGCGAATATGCCGTTAAGTTATTGCTACCAATTCTTTTCAAATAAGTTTTCGATACAAAACCACAAAATTTTAAAATTACATTTCTTTTTCTTTTTTCCAATAGAATTTAAGGATTTACGAATTCGATATCGAATTCCGATGAATTCAATTACAAACGCTCGACAGATATGTCAATAATTTTCTGAAATAATCAAAATCTGATCTAGTTCTTGAATTTTCTATTCAAGGGACTTTCATTTTCACTTCCTCTCTTCACTGACAATGTATTAAATTTGAAGGTTATAGAATAAATAAATAAATAATAAAAAAAGGGCAATTTTTCTACTTTCATATTTTTGTAATAATTTTTCTCCGACTAGATAGTGTTAGTTTCTACTGAATGTATAAATCTTATCGAAGTGCAATGGAGAACCCTACACGCTATGCATTTTTCCAACAAAATAATCGGATAAATATTTTAAATATTAGGTCTACTAGAAAGTTCTGACGTTTTTGAAATAAAGTAAATGTTATTTTATGTTATTATTTATTAATATTTTTTTGAACAATACAATTTTCATCATTACTAATGAACTCTTCTCGCAACGTGATAACTGAAAATTGACCTTGAGTCTTCAGAATAGAGTTTTCGCGCTTTTTGCATCCACAGAATGTCTGAATGAAGTCAATGTATTACCGACTTACGAATATTGAGCTTTTCACCGACCCAAATGAAATACATGTTAGCAGCATGCTTGGAAAAGTATATAACGACGGAAAAAGGCGTTGAAAATGCAGAATTTTCAAGTGCACGTAATAATTATTGAAATTTAACAAGAAATATTCAGGTAAATAAAAATAAATCATCATTAATTGGTTTATTTTGAACACGATTTCTACATATTCTAGAAATATACAGGATGTTGCCGAATTCGACTTACAACTTCAAAGGATTGATTGTAGGCAGCATAGAGATGGCAAATCACCATAGAACGTGGGGTCTCAAAGCACGTTTAGCCTGAGTAATTTACAAAAACAGTTTTGAAGGATGTGAATAATAAAAGGTAAGAAAATAAAAGGTAAGAAATACACTTATTAGACGTAAAGCATGTTCACAATACGACAGTGGTTCTCAAATTTTCTCTATTGGCGACCCAATTTTCAATCATAATTTTTATTGCGCCCCCCAAATAATAATGTATTGAATGCAATAATAATGCACTTAGTCACTAAAGCTACAATGCGATCATAATTTTAAACCATACAAATTAACAAGATAAGTATTAAATTTTGTATATGTTACTTTTAAGTAATATATATTATTATTTTTATAGTTCGATTCACTATAAAAGCGTGTTTTTTAGTTTGTTTTTAAACTATAATTTATTTTATAATTATTTTTACTATACGCGATAAAAATCACAATTCCAGTGAATAATTTAACTAAGAGAAAATATACTTTCCTACTTTCAAGGACTTCAATTTTTCTTTGATAATTTGAGAAAAAATCCAATAAATCTAAAGAAAATGTTCCAAATGTGCGTGCCCTTAATAAAGGACATAAATCACAGACACTTTTCGCCAACAAACAGGAACATTATTTTCCAGCAAAACTGTCATATTTTGTTCACGTTATTGTAGTTTAGTTGTCGTTTGATGATATACAAACAGCATTTTAAACTTTTTCTTCCTTGTGTCTTTTTGACAAGGCGAAGTGCTACATTTATGACTTCATAGTTTTCTTCATAGAATCCTTTAGGCAGTGTTTCAAAATTTCAATTCAACTCAAACGTTTCATGTCTGTCGCTTTTCTCATATTTACTTTCGCTATCTTGATTAATATGCATTATTTCAGCAGGTTCTTCAATTGCTTGATCAGTTTCACCTTCCTTCAATGGAGATCATAGATGCCAATTTTTTTTAATATTCTGCTCATTTACATTTATAAACCATAATAAGTCGTACAACACAGCAATCAAAACCACAAAATTGTTCATGGGGGAAGGTTTAGCATGTTCATAGAAAATATTTTTGAACAAATGTGGTCGCGCAGGGAACTCGATCAAAACTAGCAACTTGATTGTAAAAAAACGTTTGACACTCTCAAAAAAGAGGCATATCTGTGAGAAATTCATTTTAGTTCCATTAAAACTGTCCAATAGGAGGATACTGTCAAGGTTACTGTTAACGAATAAACAGTTTTCTCAGAATTAACGATTTCGTGAGCCTGGGTTGACTCTGCAGTTCTAAAAAAATAATTGTGTAAAACGTTTTTCACTATGCATTATATGCTTCAGAATACTCATAAAAATACATCTTGGCCAAATAATCCTTCAAAGTGCTCAATATGCTTATCCAAATATCATAAAACTCATTCACATGGAAAAAAAGCAACAGAAAAATATTATTTACAACTTTCCTAAAAGAAAAAGAGATGGAGTGAAACATACCAGTAAGTTTGAAGGTCACATATTTGATAATCAAAAATAGTATTTTAGGGTTTAAAAGAAACGTAATAAAAAAAGATCTCTCATCGTGGGATTACAGTAAAGCAAACAAAATGCCTTTTTTTTATTTTGTTATAGGATCAAAGATAGCTAATAAGCGTTTGAAGTGGAATCTTTTATTTTTGATGATCACCAGATTATATATACAAATTACATCAGTGTAAATGTGTATTTTTTATTATGTCAGAAAGCATTTTGTTTTACTTCATTCCAAAAAAATATTTTTTAAACCTTTTATTTTCAATATGCTCGCGCCCCACAGTTTGAGAAACACTGCAATACGAACAAAGCTTCAGAGCTCGACGTTATGAATGCCGCGACAAGTGACTGTAACTAAAATTTTTCGCAGTTGCGGCCACGTAGGTCCTAGCACAGCCGACACAAACGGGCAAAGGATTGTCGGAAGCATTAAAAAAATCTAGTGTGCTGGCGAAGTCAGCTTGTGATAACCCCCAGGCTGGAGGTATCATCTCTTCATCCACGTGACCTAGATTTGTTGGGGTAAAAGGTTAACCACTCAAATTAGTTTAGTATATTATTATCTCAATTTATATTAAGCAATGCAACACAAGTCTTAGAGGAAAATGATCAGGAGTGATATGACGTAAATAACAATTCTTAGCAAATAGCTAATCCTATTAAATCCTATTCACTATCTTTATGATAAATTAACCACCGAATATTTATCTATAGCCGATTCCTTATCTAACTAGCGTCCGCTCTATCATTAAAGTTTAATATTCTATCGCCTACCGATATTCCACGGCTAACAGGTACCAGTCTTTATATCTCCTATATATTACTGTAATCCAACTTGATCCGGTTCTAAGTAACTTTTTGGCTTTGAACCGACTTCTATATGGCTCCTATAATACTTTACGGCCTCCAGCTGACATCTTTAAGACCTCCTAATACTTCCTAAGACTCCCCCGCGAAAGCTAAAGCTCCAATATATATACTCATTCCTAATCTGCATATCGCGTTTTCTTCTTGAGTTGGTTGGAATGAAGTGCCATTCTGACCCCAAAGATTCCCCAATAGGATTTAGTGAAAGGCGCGATAAATGCCCGTCACTAGCTGAAGCGCTAACGATCCGTGGCGTGAGATTCTCCAATGTAGCCGATGACGTCTCATTCATAAGCGATGTCAGGTGGCTCCAGAAGATTTCACACTTTTTAACAGGACTTGTAACTTAATTCAGAATTTAACCATTTTTCTACCGACGGTACTTGTAGCTACCACTCACTTTAAAAATACATAGAATAACCATTTTTACGAATACTCTGACGATACTTAGCAGGAATATTCCTTTAAATCCACTCTCCCAAAATATATGGCAGCACGGGCTCTATGATGAGTATTTTAGCGGGAAGGCGAATAGTTTTAAAGCAGAAATTGCGTTTTTAGCTGACATTTATATTGGATTGCTAAGATTTTCATTTTTGTTCCGAAAAAGCAGTTAATGTCAAAATGTAAGTGTCTTGTTATTTTTTGTATGTTAATTAAGATCTTAAAAAACGACTATTTATATTAAGTGAACAGTGTATAAAATGGATTTTACAGTTGAATATCTTTAGTTAATTAGCTCTAACGGATTAAATTTCCCAAAGTTGAGCATTTTGTTTCTGCATATCTCTTAATTTTCAATGTAGAGTAAATCATAATGCGGTAGATAGAGCGAGAATATTTTCTGTATTGTTATTTTGCTATATTTTTTCTGTCATCGTAATACGTCACTGTGCTAAATTTTGTGACAACACAGTAAATAGTTCTTCAGTTTTCACAGATTTTATGTTTGTGACCTTAATTTTGGACATAAGTGTAGTTCTCAAAACTAAATGGTCTTTTTCTAGGCCATCAATTCATCTTAGATTTGGCCTACCTTTTCTGCGAGTGCCAATTGGTTCCGCATTGAATACTTCTTTAGTGGTGAATATTTCTTTAGTTCTTTAGTTGAATACTTCTTTAGTGCTCCATTCTTACAACGTGGTCTGCCCATTTAATTCGTTGTACTTTGATGAAGTTAACGATGTCAGATTCTTTAAATGAGTGACAGAGCTCTAAATTTGATCTTTGCCACGTGCCATTTTCTTGAATTCTTCTAAAAGTAATTCTTTACTTATCATTTTCTCATCTGTTCGAGATACGGACTAAGTTAATTAAGTATGCATAAATTAATACTGATCTTAAAAGACTTTTATACAATAGAATCTATTTTTTTGCTTTTCTTTTGATTACATTCGATTTCATACATTTTCGTATTCCATGAAGGCATCTATTAGCCATAGTGATTCTCTTTCGGATTTCAGTAGTACAATCGTTTCTATTATTAATTTCAGAACCTAAATAAGGGAAATTGTCAACAACTTCAAAATTATACTTTAATTCGCTTTTAAAGTGGGTATTGTTAAAAGATGATTCAGTGTAAGAGTTGCTCCTCACCGCTTCTAAAAAATGACGCACAAAGGTGGTCTAATGCAGATTGTGTATAAGATAAAACCAATGAATGAAAAAAAATGTATTAGCGCTTCAGATAGAATTACCAGAAATAAAACTATCGTGTGTGGCGTTTTACTTGATGTCAATTTGATTGAAAAATATTCCAATCATTTTACGGGCTTGGAAACATTTTCGCTTTCATTCTACACACATTTGAAAATTAAAATAATATATTCTTTTTCCCCCACGATACGATTTTATATGCAAGATTTGAATTTTGGGTAAATTTTTGAAGAAAAACGCACTCTCGGCTTATATTTGGAAATATGTGGTGTATTCTTTTGTGAAAAGAAAACTTTTTTTTATCTTATCGTTATTATTATTATTTGAAGATTCGTGGGAGGTCAAGATTGTGACTTTTCGGTGGGAGGTCCGAATGATAGGCAACTTCCTGTATATAAGTCAGCTGTATTTTTTTTATATATAACTTCATATTTCAAGTTTTGAAATATATTTTGAACTTTTAAAGAAAAGCAAAAGCGCAAATCTAAAATCAATACATTTCTTTACATTTGAAAGCATTTTCTCCAAAACTTCTGCATGGTTCAATTTTTCTGACGTTTGTATGTGACGCCAATATATCACCATCACTTTTGTGTGTAGATTGCTGTAAATAATTCAATTTGAATTCGCATTTGGACTTTTTCGAGAATGTAACGGAAATTCCATCTATTTCGCTTTTAAAATACTTTCGCTAAATCAAGTTTTGAGATAAAACTGAAAAAAATATTCATATATATTCCAGAAATCAAATTTTTATATTTATGCTACATATATATCTCACATTTACGGAAAAACTACGAAAAATGCACATCGAAATAAATTTTAACAATATCGTGCTTTTATTTTGAAGTGAGCGCTTATATTTATGGTCAGAATCCATTGAGAATAAGAACACTAACATTCTTGTTGATTCTATTTAAGCATACTAAAATTTTCGAATTATACAACGCTTGAGGAATAAAGGACTATTGGTATACATTCAAATACTTGCTGAAATATACAACTTTCAAATGTCGGTAGAAGAAAGGATTTTTTTATGGAAATAAGCATTCAAAACAATTATTTACTTTTTTACAAAATTTTATGTACAGTTATACCTCAGACTAACGAGATAGGTGGGACTAAGTGATAACCACGTAATTCGAATTCTCGTGAGTTTAGGTATAATTTAGAATATAAATACTTATAAATTATTTATATTTGGCTAACTATATATGGCCTAGCTACTGCAAAAGTTGTCTTCTTCATAGACGCCCAAGCTTCAATTTTAGATTTAAGCAGTTATACACCAACTGAACATCTTAACATAATTCACTGCCGAACTAAAATTGTGGAGCTCATCTCACATGACTGGACTGTGGCATTACAGTGGATTCCAAGTCATTTTGGGATCCCCAGCAATGAAAGAGCCGACCAAAATGCCAAGCAGGGAGCCAAGTCGACTCAACCGGAAGTCCCCTTGACCCTCAGAAGAGTAAAGAACATTATCTCGACATATATTGACAAATATACTGCCATGACCCAAAAAACGAAGAGTTTTGGAAAACCATGAGAAACTGTGGCCACTGTGGGCCCAATCCCGAGGCATCTGGAGAGAGCCGATGCTGTTGCCCACTTTCGCCTAACTTCCGGACATGACTTTTTGAGAGTATACCTCCACTGGTTTAACGTGGCTGCTAACGAGGCCTACCCACTCTGCGGCCATGACAGAATGAATGGCAACCACCTGCTCCAATGCACTGGACTCGATGAATACTCGGCTGATAACATCGTCAGTCAGTACTGGGAGGCTCGGCGTCAAATGGTCAAGAAGCCAAGCACGGACGTTGGATAAATAAATAAATATATATTTGGGGATAGAGGTGAAAAAAAAATACTATTAATAATTTAGAAAAAAAGAATGTTTTAACAAAATCTTAGATCATACTAATATAAAATTGCAAACCGAAGTTATTTTGATGCTTAAGGTTTCATGAAATCTAGCAAATACATCTGATGGCTCAAAGAATTTTTTCCCCCGCAAAATTTCCTTGTAGTATGCAAAAACTTTTTATTCCTTGTTTTGTTGAAATACACGCTCTTCCCTCGAGTCTATATTTTCTAAAATTTGTAACCCTTCCTTAATTACACTGAGGTCTTCCATCAAATTACTAACACTGTCATTCAACATTCTGATAGAGAACTGGGTCTAAATACTCAAATTCTCTTCAATGTCTTGCTCTGCTCATGTATGTCTATCAGCTCATCGAATTTGTCAGCTCCTTATTGTGGGAATCCATCCGTTTTTGAACGCAATCACTATCCTCTTCTAAATTTATTTGCACGGCAAAAAAATGTGACAACTCCTTCGATCAAATTACCAATTTCATTAAGCACTGATTCCGCCTGAGTTTTAGTGACGAAAAGAAAGAGCTTAAACAAAAGACGAATCGAAGAGATTTGAAAACCGCGTAACATAAGTCGGGGTAGCGTAAGTCGACGTATTACTGTACTTAAAAAACTATAGTTATTAAGACCCTATTCAGTAATAGAACGAATTTTTTTTTCACTAAAAATGATTTAAAATTTTACATACATAAGGTGCCATTGGGGCTGCAATACAAGGGTCAGTGCGTGGATGTTTATTAATGTTGCACTACAGCGCAACGCTAAGGCTATTGGCGACAGTAAAGTGACGAGGGGATGATACATTAACTGGTACTCCCTCTCCAAATTACCACACCACGCCAATTGGTGATTTTACGTGCATCAGACCCTCTACAACAAGTCCGTGATTGTAACCACTGGACCACCAGAGATGCACTCCAATCT